>CM040239.1:219847034-219903351 GCA_022545495.1 Chrysanthemum lavandulifolium | reverse complement strand
GGCAACCCGTAAGAGAAGCTTAAAGATCATTTAATTGGTGATAGTGCTTGCTCGGAAGCATGACAGAGAGAAAGAGATTACATCGATTTTAAATCATATTTTGGAGGAAGAGTTGCATTTGGGAATGATCCTAGTGGAGTTATTGGAAAAGGAACCATCAAGGCGGAAGCATAGATTTTGAGAATGTTCGTTATGTGAAGGAGCTCAAGTTCAACCTTTGTCGATTATCTCGGATCTGTGACAAGAAGCACCACGTGTTATTTAACGACACGAATGTCTTATTCTTTCCTTGAGTTCAAGCTTGTTGATGATCACTTGCAACACCGAGAGTACCAAGAACCAATGATGTGTATGGTCTAGTTTTGAAGAATCTTAATTCTCCGAAAGAGCAACATGTTTAGTAGCAAAGGCAACACTTGAAGAAGCACATCTATGGCATAGAAGATTAGGTCATGTGAATTTCAAGAATATCAACAAGTTGGTTAAAGGGAATTTAGTTAGAGGTTTACCTTCTAAAACATACAAGAATGATCGTTCATGTTTGGCGTGCAAGAAGGGTAAACAACACAAAGCTTCATGCAAAGTAAGAGGTATTAGATGTGATAATGGGACTGAATTCAAAAACAAGTTTATGGATGAATTTTGTGCCAAGAAAGGGATTAAGAGGGAGTTTAGCATTGCTAGAAGTCCAGAGCAGAATGGTGTTGCAGAAAGAAAGAACATAACCTTGATAGAAGCAGCCAGAACAATGCTTGCAGATTCTTTATTACCTATTCAATTTTAGGCTGAAGCTGTAAGTACTGCTTGTTATGTACTAAATAGAGTATCACCACTAAACCTCGGATGAAGACACCAAATGCATTCTAGTTATCTTACATATAACCAATCACCCATAGTGTACACATGTTCCCAACCGAGTGGAGACTATGACATCCAAGTAACATGTTGAATCACCGATTATCTCTACGATATCAACTCGGAATAATCGAATAAGCTCGATCATGTGAACATGTTGTGCGTCCACGATGTACACAAATCTCTCCTCGATGGTTGCGATCTCATCGAAATCATCATTACATAGTGTACATGAAGCAATAACCAGAAGCACTTTATCATAACCATATCGAAGATGTCGATAAGCAATATCATCTCACGCTCCAAATATTCTTCTTACATTTCTTCCAACTGAACGCTGACGTAACACATACCGAAAGTATCCAGAGACCATTTCCCCCAAATAGTTGGAATAATACATCATTCCCCCAAATAGTTGGAATAATATATCCTTCCCCCAAATAGTTGGAATAATACACCAAAGGCTACGAGATAAACACTGCGTTTCTCTACGGTTATGACATTTGTCTCCCCGGAATAACTTCAATATAGAAGAAGTATTTAGTTCAGCCCATGTACTCGTTGTGTGTTTAGATGTATGTCTCCTTCCCCTTGCTGGTTTTGATACCTCGGAATCAAGAAATATAATACACTCATATACTTGAAATAGAGAAGAACACAATTAGCTCAAATAAATCTTGTGAGAATCAAGCTACTCTGAAACTCTCTCGACTATCCTTATCAACCCATATTAAGACAATTTAGTGACCATCAAGAAGAAAACCCGATATACCAAACTTGAAACTGAAGTCGAATTCCCACATTTGTATCTTAAGCTTGCACTTAATGATGGAAGAACGGTGTCGAGAATCTATGCTTCAAGCAAGTCTCTAAGTACTCAATACTCAAACAAAGTATGAGACATTAACACCTCTTGAGATTATCCACATCGTCATCGCATGTGACCTCGAGTAAAACAACGTAACTCCTAATAGTGATAGTTAACGGTCTTCAACCAACCATCCCGACCACGGTAACTAGATAAACCAAGTCTTCAACTCAAAATCTTAAGCCCGAGCAAGTTATCAAATAAGAACACGCCTTTGTTGAAAGTCAACTTCAATCTCAAATAAGTGATAAATGATTAACTCCAAAGTTATCAACTTGTGTCGATGCCCAACATGTGAAAACAACATACAATCGGATGTACATTGACCCATTGAATGAACCGAACAAATGATTCCTCAACATCAATACATTCTTCCTAAAGGTATACATGTGAATCTTGATCGGAAGATTCACCAATAATGTCTTCGAGCAGATGAGGTAGTCATTTTCCTTAATGTTCATGAGGTTGATATATAGCGTGCACAATGAGATGAACAGTAATCCGTGAAGATTTGGCAAAGGGATACCAAAGAGCGGATCATTATTCATGAACAATAATCCGTGAAGATTTGGCAAAGGAATACCAAAGAGTGGATCATTATTCATGAGTGCAACTACAATGATAGTCATTAACAACGCTTTGAGGAATAACTGGAGATTGGGCTGCTTGAGTAGTCTGAGAAGTACTTCTTAGATGATCAATATTCACTCATGGTTGGAAATACTCATCAAACATATCTTGAACCAATGAATCCCAAACAATAAATCTCATTTATCCTTAGTAAGTGAAGCATTAGGCGTTGAATGAGAGTCATACGACCATAATTTAAGCATCCATCAACATGTAGTATATGCACTCTTCTCCCCCTCAAAAATTGCATCCAAAGTTGCCATTTTGATTTGAACAAGTGAATAAGAATATACACCAATGAATGTAGATCCACTTGAGGGTTAACGAGAGGTGGGAAAACATGAAGCTTGTTGATGAAGAATGTCGATGATAATGGTCATAAACATGAAGATTTCTCTTCTTTTGAAGATAAAGCGCCTTGAAGCGTACACTTTTCTTTTCTTTGAGGAACGGGCTGAAGTGTTATCTGCAGCGCCATAGTGTTGAAGAACGAGGCTGAACTAATGTGAGCAGACATCATTGTTAAGAGCCCAATCATATGTTTAGAGCCGCCGAATCCAAATACCAAGGGATGATTTATACGACCGCTTTGGACAATATACGAAGACGCAGAATTGGAAACATTGGATCCCCACGTGCTCATGGGGTCCTTTTGGTTAGCACAAACAATCTTTGAATTAGCGAAACCCTAGGTGCAATGCCATTGTCACTAGGAGTCGAACTAGTAGAAGCATCGAGACTTAGTCGAGGGACATTTTGTGCTTAATGGGATTATTCTACCGTTGGCTTCCAAACCTTAACAGCACTACTCTAGGCATAGTGGATCTAGTTAAGGGCAAGGTTTGCCATTCGTGAATACTCGACTGTTGGCTTCCACCGAAATCCTACATTGGTAAAAACCTTCCTGTAGGTTTCGTGATTGCTTAATATGTTTCGCTTCCAAACTTTCTTAAGCGGGTATGATTCTTAGATCTCGAAATAACACAACACATTTATCATGATTACGGAAGATAGACATTCTTTACAGGTTTTGTAGGCGAGATAAGACTTGAATTAATTTCGATAAGCTTGGAGCTAATACTAGAACCAACACGCTTCTTTTGTTCAAGTCAAACTTATTTTCCCTATGGTGTTCTTTCACTTTCTTCTCATGATCACTTTTAGTCGTGAAATTCTATCCTTCTTTACATTGCTTCTAGGTTTTAACCCGCTAACTTTAGTGTCAATCTTAACATCTGTAGAAGTGACGATGGGAACATTACATGGCTTCACTACTTTCGCATTCACGGTCTAGAAGTGTTGGGATCCGAAATTCTGGAGGCACATCAAAGGTTGCTTGCTTGAATTTTGATATGGAACAAGGCATATCAAGGGTCACATGCTTGGCTTTAGGCATAGAACAAGGCACAACTATTCTATCTCGCCTATTGCTAGATTTCGGACTTGTGACAATTACATACTCTAAGAGTTCACGAGATCGTTTGGCATCCATGCAGCATAGGCTATAGTACTATCAAAAGTTTTTCTAATCTTTCATCTTCAACAATCTCACGGAGACCCTTCAAACTATCCTTAAGGTATGAGATATGCTTTATGTGCAAGTTCATTATTCCTAATGGGCGGGAATATATAACATATCGATAGCATACTTATCACTGGCGTAAACCTTAGGAATGTAATATTTGCAATTGGGGATTGGCAACTTTCCTTTCACCTCACGCCTCGATTCTCAATCTCGTTAAGTAAAGTTATCTTTTCAATTTGTTTATCGTGATTAACTTTAAATGAATCACATAACTCTTTGTGTTGATCATTAACCTTTGAAATTTGACTTTAAAACAATTATTTTCTTTTGCAAGTTATCAATAATGTTTTGAAGTTGGAAATTCGAGAATCTAAAGGTGGAGGCATATGGGAACGGTCACATCCTTCTTTTGACCCTTTAATTGAGAGATTTGGGCTTTCAACTTTCGATCGTGTTACAATGAGCTTGAATACATTCATCACGCTTTGTTAATTTGAAAAGCGCATCAAACTTTGGAGCATCCGAGGATGTCTTGATATTTGAAGTTTTGACATTTTCTTTAAGATGTTGATATTTTAGTTGTAAATTAAAATGCTCAACCTCTAGTTTAGAAAAAGGTTTAACCAAATTGTCGTGATCATCCGGTTCAATTTTCTCATTTAGTTTAGAATTAGTATTTTCAAGCTCAATGACACGATCATGGAGACTTTCGGGGCAACAGATAATTCATGAAATTCGAAGCATTAATGGAACAATTTGTAGCAATGAAAACACATCTTTAGCAACACATTCGAGAATAAGAGTCTCATTCAATGTATGCAAGTTCTTCCTCTCAATCTCATTATATTTTAGTGCTCGCTCATAGTCACTAACCTCAACTATCATTGCATCAAATTCTTTTCCATTTCTTTAATGTCTAAATTCATTCCCTTTTAAGACTTTCAAAATGATCTTTTAGTTGTTTAAAGAAAGGCATGACTTCAGTTAAATAACATTCTTTCGCTTGCTCAAAACCCTTTCCTTTCGGTTATACCAAGGGTGTGATCCTTTTCTTACAAGTTTTCTCAAAATCAACAAATAGTTGAAAAATAACATATTGACTAATTAAGGTCTTGCTTTTAGTGGCAATAGTCCTAGGAACTAAATGCATTGGTGTATTGGGAGGATACACGTCGTTGAAGGCATTTTCCTAAAGGGGTTTGTTACAACAAGATTCTCTGCTTTTGCTTATCTAAATCCTTTTCCGAACACTTGTTCGGTGTTAACAACGTCTGAGGCTTAAACATGTTCAAGGAAATCTAATTCTCCTTCTTGTAATCATGGGGTGTGATATTTATTTTCTTCTCTTTACATTTAGGATCATCTAGTTTCTTGTTCATCTTTTCCTAGTGACTTCATCGATTTCTTATCTTCCTCGGTGCACTCAACGCAACTAGGTTTTTGTATAGGCTTAAGGATTTCATTGCCATCATAAAGAACCGTATGAGCATTTCTAGCCTTTTAATGACCTCGGATTTGGTTCCTCAACGAGGGAATGCTATGCTTATCGCTTAAGACTCTATGCTTAGTGATTAAGTGAGCATCAATGGTATTTCCTTATACGTACAACTTATTTTCAAGCTTGTTTTTCAAGGTTTTTAGATTAGAAAAATCATTCAAAAGTTTTGATTCCTTAACACTTGAATTCTTGCTTAAGCATTATAACATTTTCTTGAAGTTCTTGTTTTTCTTAGCGCTTTAGAAAGCTTTTCTTGTAAGGAGTTTAACTCTTGTTTTAATACTTCTTCTAAACCTACTTTTTCTAATAGTTATGCGCATTTGGTCATCCATTTCCTCGCTCACGGTGGTCAACTCAAATTTTGCACGTTGTTCATAAATAGCAACACGTTCTTTATAGGCATTCGATTCGAGAGATGACAGAATCATCGAGGGCACATGCGTGAATTCATTAAAAACATAATCATTGTTGATCGAGAAGATGCATCACTTGGTACAATCTCACTTTCACTTTGTTTCACATATTGATCATATGGGACAACATTGATATTACCCATATTTTCAATGTCGACTCAATAATTACGATTGATTGTACTTCGTTATGTATTTTTTGCTCATCAACTTCATGGTATAATTTAAATACCTCTGAAATGATTTTATCTTTGGATGGACCACTGTTGTGGTGGAGAGACCTTTGGAGAGACCATAGGTGAGATGCTAGCCATGAAGATTGTTTGGGCGAGGTTCATCATCGACGCCGAGTCAAATGCATCACGCGGCTACTTGAAAGGCATTTTGATGATTATGACCTATCTCCCGAATTGGTTGTTCATCAACATCGGCGTCATATGTTCGGGCATTTCCTCGAGAAGAAACCACAACTCCTCTTCATCCAAAGTCGCTCCATTATCCCGAGCTTGCACAAGCAACATCTTGTCTCAAGTATTCGCGATTCTCAGGACGTTTTGGAGATGTTCGCCCTAGCAATATGTCCTCACCACCGAGTTGTAGCACTTAATTGGCTTTGCTTGACCTTGATTTCCATTCCTTCCCGATTCGATTTCCAATATAACCTCCACCTACTCCACCTCTTCCTGTTCATATTGCCTTCCTTGAACCGGTTGCACCATAACTTTTCCATCTCGACAACCGCATGATTATGAAGGTTGGATGCGATTCTGATCTCATTGTTAGTGTGAAGACTGTTGGTATGTGGATTGAGAGTCAAGTTTTGTTTAACCATAAGAGCCAGTTGATTGATGAAATGTCCCACGACTGCATCAGCATCAGCTTGTTTGAACATTGGATCGGGAATTAGTTTGTGTTCTATGCTTTGGAAGGATTGGCTGATATGTTGTTTAGTTGAGATTTGGATTGGTTGTTGCACAATTTTCCCGAGAAATTTAGGTCTAAAAAACTTAAAACCTCAATAACTTCTGTTTGGAGCGGATTTAGGCCTAGAAGGTTGACCTGAATGAACTTTATTTCTTTTGGCATGTCATTCTCCTCGTTCTCACGGTCGTTTTGACGGGTAGAACGCTGAAAACGGAGTTACGGATCAAAAGTTATAGCCGTTTGAAGTTTTGTCGGGAAAAGTCAACAAGTCGCTAGAGACAAGTCGCTATAAACCTTGAACCAAGTCGCTAAGCACCAAGTCGCTAAGTAGCAACTCGCTAAATCACCAAATCGCTAAGAACCAAGTCGCTAAGACCTAAGTCATTGGACACAAGTCACTACTGACACCAAGTCGCTAAACAAATAGTCGCTAAAGAGCAACTCGCTAAGATCCAAGTCGCTAGTAACAAGTCGCTAACAATTTGCACCGCAACTCGCTAACACTTTCTCGAGCAAGTCGCTAACCTCACTAAGTCGCTAGCGTAGTGGAGAATCCACTAACTTGTACTATTTGTTGGCTTGTCTCAATAGACAAGTCGCTGGGACCAAGTCACTACCAAAAGCACTACAACTCGCTAACAACTTACAAAGCAAGTCGCTAGCTAGAAAACAATCCGTGGCTCAAGTCGCTAGCTAGAAAATCTCACAAACACCACTTTTCAATCCAAAAACAACCCAACCACGATGATTCAAGCTTACCAAATCAAAACCCAAGCACATACAATGATTCTAAACACAAAAATACACCCAAAATTCAAACTTTAACACTAGAAATGATCCAAATGATGCAAAAACCACTAAACTTTCTCAAACTCAAAAACCACCTAAAAACCACTAGAAATCCAAAGATATGTAAGAGATGATCTAACCATGGCTCTTGATACCATTTGTAACATATTGGTTTCACAAACACACTAAACCATAAGATCAAATAGGCGTATTATGAGTTCTAGAGAGAAAGTTAGAGGTTTAGGGAACTTTAGTGAGAGAAGAAAAGTCTTATTATGAGCTCCAACTCTACCTTGGAAGGTAGAGAGTATTTATAGTCATTACATAAAACATACCTATCGGGTGTGGATCGGGCATACAGATGGGTAAAGACCCGTCTGTCCTCCACGGTGTTACTTAAACTAAATGCTACTTAACTTATAATAATCTACGACTCACGAGCTTAACGATTACATATACTTGAGGTGACCAACTCTTTAATACATGGATTTACTAAATCCTAACAGGAAAAAGCTTACTTGTCAATCTAATTCGGGTCCATCTAGTTACGAATCCCCAAAAGAAACAGTTGAGAAACCTAAGGATGATAATGTTAAGATTTACAAAGACCTTCAACTCAAATCTTGCTAAACATTTAGCAATACCTTTAAGAAAAACTTTTCAAAATATCGCTAAATCTTTTGGGATAGTTTTGGTCAGGATAGTTTTGGTCATTCACCAAAAGTCATGATAGTTTTGGTCATAGAACTAAAGAAAAAATTTTGGGAGTATGGGTCAAAAATTATGTTTTGTTTGCTATAGTCACGATCATTTGATTAAGGACTGTGACTTTCACTCGAATATTTAAGCCAAGGAGAATAAACCGACTTGGAATCATTCACATAGGGTAAACCATAGTAATTTCTCAAAAGACTATAAGTACCCTCACGAGAAAAGACCTTTTTCCAAACCACCAGTACCCTCAAGCAACACTTTTCACGGTATTGGTAAGACAAAGTCTTCTCAGCGATGCCTTCTCAAATCGCTAGGTTTTCACCAATCAAGGTATTGCTAACAATTTTGGAATGAAAGCCCTATGAGATCCAATTACTATCAACCTAGAAGGCGTTACACCTCAAATAGGGTATCTAGATCAAAGAAATCTACACAAAAGTTAAAACCAAGCGGGTTAAGAAAGAAAATCTTGATGGGGAACAAATAGTACTTTCAAAGAAGTAAGGGTGAAAAAGGGAATTTTATTGAAAAAGAAAAAGAGAATTTTGATGAAAAAGAGTTTTGTTGAAATACCAACACATGTTTTGGAACAAATGAAAATAATTGATCATGTTTTCAAAATAGTGGAGATTACATACTTAAAGAATTTAAGTATGTCACTCTAAAGGGAACACAAGTCGATGTGGCTTGGGTTCTTAAAATTAACTAACTCTTTCATCTTTATGCAGGGCAACCCGTAAGAGAAGCTTAAAGATCATTTAATTGTTGAT
Organism: Chrysanthemum lavandulifolium; assembly: GCA_022545495.1. NCBI lineage: Eukaryota > Viridiplantae > Streptophyta > Magnoliopsida > Asterales > Asteraceae > Chrysanthemum > Chrysanthemum lavandulifolium. The sequence continues at coordinate 219,894,368 of CM040239.1, read as the reverse complement.
AGTGGTTGCTCGGAAGCATGACAGAGACAAAGAGATTATGTCGATTTTAGATCATATTTTGGAGGAAGAGTTGCATTTGGGAATGATCCTAGTGGAGGTAGAATTATCGGAAAAGGAACCATCAAGGCATGAAGCATAGATTTTGAGAATGTTCGTTATGTGAAGGAGCTCAAGTTCAACCTTTTGTGATCTCGGATCTGTGACAAGAAGCACCCTGTGTTATTTACTGACACAGAATGTCTTATTCTTTCCCCTGAGTTCAAGCTTGTTGATGATCACTTGGTAACACTGAGAGTACCAAGAACCAATGATGTGTACATTCTAGATTTGAAGAATCTTAATTCTACTAAAAGAGCAACATGTTTAGTAGCAAAGGCAACACTTGAAGAAGCACATCTATGGCATAGAAGATTAGGTCATGTGAATTTCAAGAATATCAACAAGTTGGTTAAAGGCAATTTAGTTAGAGGTTTACCTTCTAAAACATACAAGAATGATCATTCATGTTTGGCGTGCAAGAAGGGTAAACAACAAAAAGCTTCATGCAAGAAGATTGAGGAAAGAACTATTAGAGAACCTTTAGAGTTGTTGCACATGGATCTGTTTGGACTGTTTACATTGCAAGCTTAAACAAGAAGAAGTCTTGCTTAGTTGTAACAGATGATTGCGATAGATTTAGTTGGGTCTTTTCTTGTGATTTAAAGATGAAACCTTTGATGTTATTCATGATCTTATAATAGCCCTTGAAAATCAATTGAGACTCAAAGTAAGAGGTATTAGATGTGATAATGGGACTAAATTCAAAAACAAGTTTATGGATGAATTTTGTGCCAAGAAAGGGATTAAGAGGGAGTTTAGCATTGCTAGAAGTCCACAGCAGAATGGTGTTGCAGAAAGAAAGAACATAACCTTGATAGAAGCAGCCAGAACAATGCTTGCAAATTCTTTATTACCTATTCAATTTTGGGCTGAAGCTGTAAGTACTACTTGTTATGTATTAAATAGAGTATCAGTCACTAAACCTCAGATGAAGACACCTTATGAGTTGCTTATGGGTAACAAACCTAACATTCGTTTTATGAAACCTTTTGGATGCCCTCTGACTATTCTCAATACTATTGATACTCTGGGAAAATTCGATGGCAAGTCAGATGAAGGATACTTATTGGGTTACTGTACCAATAGCAAAGGATTTAGAGTGTACAACAAGGTTACTAAAAAGGTTCAAGATTGTCTTCATGTTGAATTTTTAGAAGATCAAGAAAATCAAAAAGGTAAAGGTCCTGATTGGATGTTTGATCTTGATGTTTTGACTCCTTCTTTGAACTATGTTCCTGTTAGAGAAGAAAATCAAGTTGTTCACAAAGAAGAAGATTTACAGTACATTGTTCATGGAGTCAATATTAGACCTGATGTTGTTTCTGATGAAGAACCTATAACAATTGAAAAGGAGAAAAGTACTGTTGAACCAAAATCAACTTTGTTTGTTGAAGATCAGGCTCTCCAAGATGAGCTTAATAGGATGCTTTTTCAAGAAACAATAGCACAATCTTATGATGATGATCAAAGAAGAGCTTATGAAGCAGCAAAAAAAAGGGTAAGTCTATAGATTACTCTCACAAGATTTTAGATCACGAGACTTTGGATCAAAGTACTATCGCGCCAATTGACATGATTTCGATGATTTGAATGATCCTAACATGCCCGGATTATAAGACACCGATGATGAGTTAGATGATGAAGGTATTTTCTCAAATTCCAATGCGTAACCCGATTTCACAAATTTGGGTGATGATCTTGAAGTTCCACAAACTCCTACATTAAGAGTTCATAAAGATCATCATCTGTTGGTCAAATCATTGGACCTTCTACATCGTGGGTGCTCACAAGAACCAAAGCTAAAGGTTTCTCTAAGCCACATAATGCTTTACTTAGCTTTGTTTATAAACAAAATAGTCGAATCATAAGGATCAACAAACATGCTTGTTTACTTGCTTTATCTCTCAAGAAGAACCCAAGAATGTAGCTCAAGCTTTAGCCAAATAGATTTGGGTTGAAGCATGCAAGAAGAACTTCTTCAATTCAAACTTCAAGATGTTTGGGTACTATGTGATTTACCAGATGGAAAGAAGGTCATTGGTACAAGATGGGTTTTCAGATTCAAGAGAGATGAAAGAGGCAATGTCATCAAGAACAAAGCAAGATTGGTTGCACAAGGATATAGACAAGAAGAAGGAGTGGACTATGATGAAGTGTTTGCTCCTGTGGCAAGGATTGAAGCCATAAGATTGTTCCTTGCTTTTGCATCTTATATGGGCTTTCCTATTTATCAAATGGATGTCAAGAGTGCCTTTCTTTATGGCAAGATCACAGAGGAAGTCTATGTAAAACAACCTCCTGGTTTTGAGGATCCTGCACATCCAAAAAAAGTCTACAAAGTTATTAAGGCTCTGTATGGCCTTCATCAAGCTCCTAGAGCTTGGTATGAAAGACTCTCCACTTTTCTATTGCAACATGGTTATAGGAGAGGTGCAATTGATAAGACTTTGTTTATCAAGAGAGACAAAAGGATATCATGCTTGTTCAAGTCTATGTAGATGATATTATCTTTGGAGCTACCAAACAATGGTGAAAGAGTTTGAGCACTCATGCAACAAGAATTTCAAATGAGTTCCATGGGTGAATTAACTTTCTTTTGGGGCTTCAAGTTAAACAATCAAAGGTCGGAATCTTCATTAGTCTAGATAAGTATGTCATGACATTCTTAAGAAGTTTAACTCATACAATCAAGCCACCACCACACCCATTAAATCTATTAACTCATTAGGAAAGGATGAAGATGGACAAGTTGTGGATGTCAAGCTTTACTGATCAATGATTGGTTGTCTTATGTACTTAATCGCATCTAGACCGATATCATGTTTGTTTGTCTATTTATGTGCAAGATATCAAGTCTCACCCAAGGTCTCTCATATGAATGCAGTCAAAAGAATTTTTAGTTATCTCAAACAACAACCTAAGTTGGGGTTGTGGTATCCTAAGGATTCACCTTTTCACTCGGAAGCTTTTTGAGACGGTGATTATGCGGTGTGTTAATTATGATAGAAGATCAACCATTGGAGGATGCCAATATCTTGGAAGAAGATTAGTTTCATGGCAATGTAAGAAACAAACCATTGCAGCAACATCATCCACCAAGCGAATATGTTGTCTGCAAGTCGTTATGGACAAGTCTTGTGGATGCGTAATCAACTCTTGGATTATGGGTTCAATTTTAAGAATGCTCCTATCTACATTGACAATGAGAGTATAATTTGCATTCAAGAATCTTGTTTATCACTCCAAGACCAAGCACATTCGATTAGGCATCACTTTATTCGAGATTGTTATGAGCATAGGCACATTAATGTTGTCTAGGTTCACACGATGATAATGTAGTCGATCTACTCACAAAGGGATTTGATGTTTCCATTCAATCATTTAGTGGTAAGTATTGGTATGATTAACTATTAAGCTATGATTAAGGGGAGGACTTATTAGTTAGTTAGTTAGTCCTATGCATTGTTTAAGGGGAGGCTATACAATGCTTTTTGGGGTTTTTGCTATTGTGAAGAAGAAGATGGAAAGTATTGCTTTAAGTTTACCTGAAAGTACTGCTATGAAAGTACTGCTTTGGAAGTCCTGCTTACGTGGAAAGCACTGCAGTCTTGTCAACGTACTGTTCCAACGGTCAAAATAAGGGGTAGAATTCAAACAACGGTAACTTTATTAATTGGGGTTTGATTTTTTAAATCTTACCTATAAATAACTACCCTCCGATTTTTACTCTCCCCTTTATTCTTATCCATCCATCTCTCACTTTTCTCATCATATTCACCTTTGCCGTTTCATCAATTCTTATATCAAATAAGCAATGGCTAATCGTAACATCATAGTAAGCACAACATGGTTGCTAATTTAGACAAGACACCATCCAATGTCGCTTTCATGACATAATTGATTTCTAATCGGATCTTCCATCAATTATGCTCTATTGGTCGAACCTGACATCATTGAACCCTGGATTCAAAAATTTTGAGCTACTGCTAGATCTCATATGCAAGATGATGAATCCTATATTCAGGCTAAGGTTGCTGGAAAGATAGTTAGAGTTAGTGAAGCCACAATTAGGGAAGATTTATTGTTTGATGATGCAGAAGGGGCTATTCGTTTTGACAAAAACGTGCTTTGAGATACTCTCAGAGATATTGGTTATGAAGGGTCTCTCACTGAAACAACGTTTAAGAAGCCTTTGTTTAGTCCTCAATGGAAGTATCTAGTTCATGTTTTGCTTCATTGTTTAAGTCCAAAGAGTACTTCATGGGAATAATTTGGATCAAATATCGCCTCTGCTTTAGTGGGATTAGCTACCAATCACCTCTTTAACTTTTCAAGAATGATTTTGGATGGTATGCTATCTCACATCTCCAATGGTTCACCATTCCTAATGTACCCTCGTTTTGTTCAAGTCTTCTTGAACAAACAGCTTAAGGATGTCCCTAAACCTTCTAGCTTGCTACTTGTTGTAGTACTTCCACCAAAGGTATTCACTTTCATGGATAGAAAGAGTGACAAGTTTTACGGGAGGATACACCATTAATCGCTCACATGATGGAGGTCGTATGTCGTTAGAGATGAAGCGCTTCTAGTGCGATCATGAGCCTTGATTTCAAAGGAAGTATTGCATCTCGCAAGGTATCGCCCATGATGATTCGAGAACAAGTCGTCAATCCACCATCATCTCCCAATGATTATACTTCCACAGATGGGTCTCAAACATCTGGAGGAGATGAGGGAGATATGGCTTCTGAGGGATCCGTTCTGGATAACTATGCTTTGACAAGGGAGCTATTGAGGTTGAAGAAAGATTATGAAGCTCAAGCTACACAACTTATGAAGTTGAACAACAAGTTTAGAAGATTGAAGAAATTTGTCCGCCATTAGTTTAACATCACAGTTGTGGGTCAAATCTTAGAAGAAGAGAGAAAGAAATTTAAGAAGGTTTCTAAAGGCAAGAAGCTTCACAAGCATCCTTCATTCCAATTGGGGAGGAATTTGGAGCAAGAGAATTTGAATGAAGATGCTCAACCTTATGAAGATGCTGAAACTTTTGATGATTCACATAAAGAAGCTGAGAAAATTGAGCAAAATGAGCCTCAAGGTACTGGTGTACAAAGTACTGGTGATCAAGGTGCTGGTGATCAAGGTACTGCTTTTCAAGGAACGTTTAGGCAAGAGCTTATAACACCAAGGACCTTAAATTTTGAAGAAGAAGTTGGTCCTTCAATAGTCTTACATGAAGAAGAAGCTGGTACATCTAAAGTAGAACATACTGCAAGTGATGATGAGACCATTGCTCAGATTATGCTCAACATGTCAAGACCAAGAGGTATTAGTATACCTGGAGTTGAAGAACAACCTCAAGTATTGCAATCGTCTCAACCTACTCAAGAGTTAGATCCAAAAGATAAAGGAAAAGGTAAAATGGTAGAGACAAATAAGAAGAAGAAGCTTACTTTGGCGTAATTAAGAGCTATTGAGGTAGCTAAAATGAAGAAGTCGCTAGAAAGCTACAAATTCGAATTAGATGTTGAAATCGAAAAACCGGTGAAGCAACTGTTATACCAAAAGACCACAAAGTATTGCTAAAGAAAGGAATGCTATGATGGCTTATCCAAGGGTCAAGGATATCTGAGTTTACTGAAGTTAAAATATCTAGAGATGAAAGACTTATATGATGCTGTTAGAGAGGCTTATCAAAAGCAAGTTGATAGCATTATTCCTTTTGATGATGAAAAGCAGAATGAGGATGCAAGAAAAAGAAGTTTAAAGAGAAAGAGAACAACTGATGATGAACATCTATCAAAGAAGCTTAAATTGAGAACATATACAGTTGATGAGCTGAGGAATTATCTAAGAGTTGTAGATTTTGAGCATCCTAAGTCTAAAGAAGTTGCAGTGAAGAAGTCTAAGATGTCTACATTTGAAGTTGTAGAATCAAAGGAAGGAGACTATCTTATGTTCCATAGAGAAGATGAAAGCTTTAGAGTATTTAATTTGTTATGGGATATACTGCATATGATAGATAGAGAAGATCTGTTTCACCTGTATCAACTAGTGCAAGAATATTTTGAGCATATTCCATCAACTGGAGTTGGCTTAGTCTTGCTGGGAGATCTTATAACTATTTGGGAGACAGAAGAAACAAGCACTAATGCAATCTGGAACAACCAAGAAGTTTGGGAGATTACTAGCCGGAGATTCTTTGAAGAATCAGGAGTGCATGTTTTGGAGTTAGAAGATGGGACCATGATTCACATGCTAGCAGAAAGAAGATATCCACTGACAAGAGATCTTATGATCAGAATGCTAGATCATGGTATGGAGGTTGAGCAGGAGAATGAAACAGCTCTTATGGTGATTGAGTTGTTCATCAAATGGACAGAGTTAGCAGATGATGATGCATAATTACTGGTATGGTTTTTATAATATAAATCTTTTGAAAAATCAGTACTTTATTCAAAGTACTGCTGGACAAACAGTACTTTATCAAAAGTACTGCTTGCAGCTTAAAACCAGTAAAAGTCTTTTAATGAAAATAAATAAGCAATTTTTGTGAAGTGCAAAATACTTTTTGAAGCACAAGATAACAACAACAAATTGTGTAAGATATAACTTTTCACATACACATCAAACCATAACACAAGTTGGCGTATAAGATGGAATTCTAGAGAGAAAGTTAGAGGTTTAGGGAACTTGGTGAGAGAAAGTGAAAGATATTATTATGAGCTCCAACTCTACCTTGGAAGGTAGAGTATTTATAGTCTTACATAACTCGCCACACTTTGGGGCATGGATCGGGCATACAGATGGGTAAAGACCGTCAGTCCTCCACGGTGTTACTTAACTAAATTACTACTTAACTTAAAGAACTACGACTCACGAGCTTTCTAGCGATTACATATACTTGAGGTGACCGACTCTTTAATACCGGGAATTTCTAATTCCTAACAATCTCCCAAGTGGAGTCACCTCAATTTTACATCAAAATTTACATTGAATACGTATAGATATTACATTAACAGCTAATCTTGCATTCTTGATGTAGTCCTTTGCTCATAAGCTCGTAGGCATTGATTCTTCACATTGCATGTTTGGTTATTCCAAGTGGAGGTCTTTACCGATCCACGTGATGATAAGTTTGAGCCATCTTTGGAGATCATCGATATCAACAATCTCCGACACATCCTTTGTGGTGTTGGTATTATGTGATGTTATGACTTTGGGACCGACATGCTCACATTCTTGATCATGATATCTTCTCATCGAGTAGCGGAAGCTTTAGTTGATTCATGATATTGGCGGCAGTAGCGCGAAGCATGGAGTGATAATATCGAGTCATTGATGCACTAATCATGATTTCTTTTGAGTTGAATGTGTTAAGTGAGCATGCGGCCATGGATTGACCGCTTCATTCGATCGGTACAAACGTCAGGCGCACTGCATACAACAGTTAGCAACAAATCGCACGTAAGTGTCTTTGATCACTTTCGTTGAATTGAGGTACCATGACGGTTCCCGTTGATCGAGACAAGCACCACTGTGATCGGTAGGATTCTAAGAATCTCCTTGACGGGTTTCGCAATGTTCTATTTGTTCTCAAACGGAACATCTCAAAGAAGACAACACGGAGTGAGTGAACCGTGAATATTAAGTCCATTGATTGATGAAAAGAGATTTGAAGAACAATCGTGTATTGCTCAATAGAAATTGTTTTTGCAATACAGCGAAGGTTTTATTGAAAATCAATTATCAATCATAAAAATACCTTTTGATTTGAAAAATGAGTACACGGTCGATGTGCTAAAGAAAAGAGTTTATAAGCCCAAAGACCGGTTTTCAAAGGTATCCGTCAATCCTAACTGAACGGGTTTGATTCAAGAGATTGAATCGCCCCATTGTTTCATTCGGTTGTCACATGGTTGATCTATAAAATAGATCTCACATGCCACCTACCGTGAGCTTGTTTGATGTTGGCTCGAAGGCTTTCCATCTTCATTGTGAATATGTAAACATATCACTCGGATGTTACAGCAATACCACAAGGATAATCGTAGGACTCAAGTTATAATCTCTCTTTCCACATTGTGTGAAACAGAGAGTCTTCATTGAAAGTGTCCTAATGAGATTTATTGATGATCTCGTGGCTCTAGACTCAATTAGTGCATATTTGGATCCTATAGCGGAGACTAGGGAGAGGTCTCCTTCTTCAATATCAACCATCTCTAAGAGAAAGTCGATAGATAATGTCGGTTCCCGTGAGAATGAAACAAGTCCTTTTAAGAGGAACTTGAGTGGTTTGGGAAGTTGAAGTGCGATGCGTCACCGGGTCCATGACGTCTTGTCTTCAATACCGATGTTTCCATCGAGCATATGAATTGAACCCGGTTTACGCCCTAAGGTTGAATAAATGGAGGCTATTTGTTTTCACCCTTTTACATTCAATTCTTTTAATTCTTCAACCCTTGATGCTTACGAGACTTCATAGCTAGAACCTTGTTGGGTTTATTCCATTACTAGCTCGGTCTTAGTCCTCACTCTTCCCTTATCTCATTTTCTCCTTTTATCATCATACCTAAGGACTTCTACACTAACTAGTGGATTGTCCTGGGTAGATCCCTCCGGTTTTGGCGGATCATGGGAACCAATACCTAACCTTATCATCCTTATATCACCGTACATAAAGTAAAGTTGGTCGGTCAATTTGGTATTGTTCATCCGCCATTGGATCAATTGAAAACCATTTGAAAATCAATTCGAGATACTTGTGATATATAATCAAAGCATTTTGTACTGAATTGTTTTGATATTTTAGAACGAGAACTCCCTCAACATGTGCATCAAATTCTTGAAAGAAATTTTTGCACACGGAGGCAAGAGAAAGAATTAACTTCTTTGATTACCATTTTCTAAAGATATCAACATCGCTTCCTCAATGATCAAGTAAATATGGCATTTAGGGAAGGATGAGGTTTCCATAAATTTGCTCCCCTCAATATGTGCCTCGAGGTTTGAAAAGAGTTTTGCACATACTAGAGGAACTGCACATGGGATAAATGATCACGTTTTAAATCAAAGGTTTTAAGATAGATGCTCCTCTCAACATGTGCATTGAAAAATTGAAATCGTTTGTCATGTGGTATGGATAGCATGTACATCCTATTATAACCATTTACCTAATTATCGGTTTAAATCCAATTTAAATCACATTCTCCCTCGATCACAATTATCAAATCATTTGAAATTTGTGATCTCGTATAGATTTAAATTGATTTGAAAGCTTTTAGGAGAATTTTGACTTGATTGTGAAAGCGTTTGAGCCGATAAGGATCGGATTTTAAGACTTTAAACTCCATTTATAAAACATGCATGTATATCTTTTGAAAACAATTTTAATGCCAAATAACTTTTAATTTAATTGAAATCATTCTCCCCTCAATCAATGACGTGGGTTGTTGATTGAGAGATAAGATTTTGACAAATAAGTCACGATGATTATCAAAATAGAGATTGAGTTATTTTTCAAAGCATTTAGTTTTCGAGATAAATGTTTATAGAATCGAGCATAGAATTTGAAAACATGGTAAAACATGGCTCTGTTCTTTCTTTAAAACCAGGTTATTGCTGAAAATGACAATAAACCATTTTCTCTTTTCCCAAAATTTTTTTTTTTTTTTTTTTTTTTTTTTAATTCGAACAACATCTAAAGTCCGTGTCATTCTTTGAATGAATGACAAAGACCGTAGATATTATCGAATCGAAAAAAAACATGACAAATGACAATATTTTTGAAGATTTTTCGATTTTCGTATTTTTATGGATTTTGAAAGTTTTATAATTTTGTATTTTGTTTTCAAATAAATATTTACAAAGATAAATTAGTTTAAGAGAATGATGAAATAGTACCGAGATAAAGATATCGTTCAAAGTTGTAGAAGAAAGGAATCAACATCTCTTAAACTTTCGCCACCAAAGCATCAGGGCTTCTAAGAAAATCGATCGAACATGAGCCTTCTCAATTTGAATCTTTGATAGCTTCCCCGAACCGACAAACATCGAATAAAGACCATTTCCCTAAGAAGTAGAGTTGAATACAAAGCGGTCTCATTGATTGAAGCTCAAGACCAAGAAGAACACGAACACCAAGTAACAAGTTGAAACATTGATCGTCTCGGTGGTTATCAAATCCGGATTAGCGATTCGACCGATCACATGAACTGTTGTGCATCCCGATGTACACCTTACTCTTCGAGCTTGACCGGTTGTCTAGTTAGGGGAACAATATATCAACATCTTCATTTTACCAAGTGCATTCGGTTATATAACATATAACCAATCATTTTATAATGTACACATGTACCCAACAAGAGTAGAGACGATGACATCCATGTAACGTATTGAGTCACTAATCATCTCTCGTGGATGTCAACTCAAATAAGCGAATTAGCTCGATCAAGTGAACATGTTGTGCATATAACCAAGCACTTTATCATAAACCGAATATCACGATGTCGATAAGCGCGATCATCTCACGTTCCAAATATTCTTCTCACATTTCTTCCAATCGAACACCTGAGTAATAAGAACCAAAGGTCTCAGAGACCACTTCCCCAAAATAGTTGGAATAATATATCCTTCCCCAAATAGTTTTGATACCTCGGAATCAAGAAAACATAATATATCCATAAACTTGAAATCTTGTGAGAAGAACTCAAATAGCCAAGTGAATCTGTGAGAATCAACTCACATAAACTCTCTCCGACTATCTTTATCAACCCATATGTAGACAATTTGAAGTGACCATTGTTGAAGAAAAACCATATACCAAACTTGAAACCTAAGTCGAATTCCCGCATTTGTGTCTTAAGCTTGCACTTAAAGATGGAAGAACGGTGTCGAGAATCTATGCTTCAAGCAAATCTCTAAGTACTACTACTCAAACAAAGTATGAGACATTAACACCTCTTGCGATTATCCACACCTCCATATGCGTGTGACACTTTGAGTAAAACAAAGTAACTCCTAATAGTGATAGTTAACCGGTCTTCAATCATCCACCTCTCATTGCTTGGTAACTAGATAACCCAAGTCTTCAACTCAAATACTTAAGCCCGAGCAAGTTATCAAATAAGAACACGCCTTTGTGAGCGTCAACTTCAACCTCAAATAAGTTATAAATGAGTAACTTGAAGTAATCAACTTGAGTCAAATGTCCAACACGTGAATAAACATACAATCGGATGTACATTGACCCACCGATGAACCGGAGCAAATGATTCCTCAACGTTAATGCATTCTTCCCACGGCATACATGTAGAAGCCGACCGGAAGATTTACCAATAATGTTTTAAGCGGATGAGAAGTCATTTTCCGTAATGTTCATGTGGTTGATTTACAGAGTGCACATTTGGAGAAGAAAAATGAAACAATGATCCGTGAAGATTTGGCAAAGGAGTACCAAAGAGCGGATCACTATTCATGAGTGCAACTGCAATGATAGTCATTAACAACGCTTGAAGTAACGGAGATAAGGTTTCTTGAGAATTCCAAGAAGTACTTCTTAGATGGTGAACCAGTTGAGTCAATAGAAACGAGCATGAGCTTGAGTCGGATGATCAACATTCGTTAGAGGTTGGAAGTACTCATCAAACATATCTTTGAAAACAATGAATCCCAAACAATGAATCGATTATCCTTAGTAATTGAAGCATTAGGCGTTGGAGGTGTCATCAAAATCAAGCAATGAATCATTGCTAAAGAATCTCGAACAAGTCTAATTGGGGATTAAATTTTGGCTTTTCAATCTCCCCCAATTAGTGCTCTCCCTAAACCCACGAAGATTTTCAAGTGTTCTTCTCACCGGATTAAAAGAAGTCTTTAGATCATCAAATGCAATTGTCTTTAGTCTTCTAATCATGTAGCTTTCAAATGTAGATAAGACTCTAGACTCGACCTTCTTCAAGATTATCCGAATGGGAAATAGAGCAGCTTAACATCTTCTTCACACCAAAGGCATTCCTGTTAACTTGTAAATAGCAAATCTCTTAATTAAAATCCTCCCAATCAAACAAGAACACGTAGATGTTCATCAAAGAAATCGACCAGGAACTAGAAGCACTATGTCATTTAATCATATTAGCCCGTGTGAAGATGTCAACCAACGGCTCTTAGAAGAAACTACATGTGAAGATGATCCGATAAGGCGAATCTCGGTTCTTACATGGGTTAGGAGCCGTTTGACCATATATTCTCAAATATCACCAACCATGCAAAAATTCACACTTTCTCCCCTCAAGAATTGCATCTGAGATGCCATTCTTGATTAACCAAGTGATTATCATCCAAATGTATTATATTCACACTTCTCCCCATGAAATTAGCACATGATGTCGCCATCTTCATTATATTGAGCAAGAGGAATAAGAGTAATTATCATGAGTCCGTTCACTTGATGGTCAAGCGCATGGAAAAAGCATGAAGCATGTTGATGAAGAATGTCGATGAGAATGGTCATAAACATGAAGATTTCTCTTCTTAAGAAGATAAAGCGACTTGAGAGCGTACACCTTTCTTTCTTTGAGGAATGGGGCTGAAGTGATGTCTGCAGACGCCATTATGATGAAATACGAGGCTGAGCGAAGTGAGCAGGGCGTCAAGAAGATTTCTCTTCTTCGTAGATAAAGCGCATCAAACGTACACTTTTCTTTTCTTTAGAGAACGAGGCTGAACCGATGTGAGCAGATCGTCATTGTTAAGAGCCCAATCGTATGTTTAGAGCCCCGAATCAAATACCAAGGGACGATTTATGCGACTGCTTTGGACAATGTATCGAAGACAGAATTGGAAACATTGGATCCCAGCGTCTTGATGGGTTCCTTTTGGTTAGCACAAGCGGTCTTTGGATCGGCGAAACCCTAGATGCAATGGCATTATCCCTAGGAGCTCGAACTAGTAGAGGCATCGAGACTTAGTCAAATGACATTTTGTGCTTAATGGGATTATTCTACCGATTGGCTTCCAAACCTTAATGTGCACTATTCTCGGCATAGTGGATCTAGTTAAAGAGCAAGGTTTGCCATTCGTGAACATTCGACTGTTGGCTTCCACCGAAATCCTACATTGGTAAAACCTTCCCAGAGGTTTCGAGATTATGTAACTGTTTTGCTTTCAAACTTTCTTAATCGGGGTATGATTCTTAGATCTCGGAAATAACACATCACATTTATCATGATTACGGAAAATAAACATTTTTACATGTTTTGCAGACGAAGATAAGGCCTCGAATTAATTTCGAGAAGCTTAGAGCTAATACTAGAACTAACACGATTCTTTTGTTCAAATCAAAATTCTTGTCCTATGGTGTTCTTTTACTTCCTTATCATGATCACTTTAGTTTATGTAATCCTATCCTTCTTTGCATTGCTTTTAGGTTTTGACCCGCTAACTTTAGTGTCAATCTTAGCATCTGTAGAAGTAATGATGGGAACATTACATGGCTTCACTACTTTACGCATTCACAGGTCTAGAAGTCTTTGGGATCCGAAATTCTAGGAGGCACATCAAAGGTTGCTTGCTTGAATTTCGACATGGAACAAGGCATATCAAGGGTCACATGCTTGGCTTTAGGCATAGAACAAACACAACTATTCTATCTCGCCTATTGCTAGATTTCGGACTTGTGACAATTACATACTCTAAGAGTTCTGAGATCGTTTGGCATCCATGCGGCATAGGCTATAGTACTATCAAAGGTTTTCTAATCTTTCATCTTCAACAATCTCACGGAGACCCTTCAAACTTTCCTTAAGGTATGAGAGATATGCTTTATGTGCAAGTTCATTATTCCTAATGGGCGGGGAATATATAACATATCGATAGCATATTTATCACAAGCGAAACCTTAGGAGCAGTATTTGCAATTGGGGATTGGCAACTTTCCTTTCACCTCACGCCTGATTCTCAATATCGTTAAGTAAAGAAGTTATCTTTTCAATTTGTTTATCATGATTAACTTTAAATGAATCACATAACTCTTTGTTTTGATCATTAACCTTTGAAATTTCGACTTTAAAACAATCATTTTCCTTTTGCAAGTTATCAATTATGTTTTGAAGTTGGAAATTCGAGAATCTAAAGGTGGAGGCATATGGGAAGCAATCACATCCTTCTTTTCACCTTCGGTTGTGAAATTTGGGCTTTCAATCTTTTGATCGTGTTATAATGAGCTCGAATTTGTTCATCACGTTGCTAATTTCAAAACCGCATCAAACTCGGGAGCATCGGAGGATGTCTTGATATTTGAGGTTTTAACATTTTCTTTGAGATGTTGATGTTTTAATTGCAAAGCAAGATGTTCAACTTCTAATTTAGAATAATGTTTGACCAAGTTATCATGATCATCCTGTTCTATTTTCTCATGCAATTTTGAATTTGTTGTTTCAAGCTCAATGACACGATCATGGGAGACTTTCGAACAGCAATGATAATTCATGAAATTGAGAAGCATTAATGGAACAATTTGTAGCGATGAAAAACACATCTTGAGCAATACATTCGAAATCGATTCTCATTCGGTGTATGCAAGTTCTTCCTCTCAATCTCATTATATTTTAATTCTCTCATAATCACTAACCTCAACAATCATTGCATCAAATACCTTTTCCATTTCTTTAATATCGAATCGCCCTTTTTAAGACTCTCAAATTGATCTTTTAGTTGTTTAAAGAAAGGCATGACCTCGCTTAAATAGCATTCTTTAGTTTGCTCAAAACCCTTCCCTTCGGCTATACCGGGTGTGATCCTTTTCTTACAAGTTTTCTCAAAATCAACAAATAGTTGAAAGATAACATATTCATCGATTAAGGTCTTGCTTTTAGTGGCAAGAGATCTAGGAACTAAGTGCATTGGTGTATTTGGAGGATACAGTTGATTTAGGCGCTTCCTACAAGAGTTCTTTTCAACAAGATTTTCGACTTTTGCATTTCCATATCCTTTTCCGAACACTTGTTCGGGGTTAATAGAGTCACGAGGCCTAAACTTGTTCAAGGAGATCCAATTTTCTTTAGTGTAATTATGGGGTTTGATCGTTATGTTATTCTTTTTACACTTAGGATCATTTAGCTTCTTATCCATTATCTCCTAGATGCAATATCTAGTTTTCTATCTTCCTCGATGCACTCAATGCAACTAGGTGTCTGCCTAGGTTTAAGAATCTCATTTCCATCATAGATTACATTTTGAGTCGCTTTTGCTTTCTTACCATACTCGAGATTGGGTTTATCTATAATGGGAACACTGTGCTTATCGCTTAAGACTCGTGCTTAGTGATCATGTGAGCGATCGAATGGTATTCCTTTGTACGTACAACTTATTTTCAAGCTTGTTTTTCAAAGTTTTAGATTGGAAAATCATTCAAAAGTTTTGATTCCTTAGCCTTGAATTCTTGCTTAAGCATTTTAACATTTTCTTGAAGTTCGTGTTTTGCTTAGCGCTTTTAGAAAGCTTTTCTTGTAAGGAGTTTAACTCTTGTTTTAATACTTCTTCTAAAATTACTTTTCTAATGATTATGCGTATTTGGACATCCATTTCCGCTCACGGGTTGTCAACTCAAACTTAGCACTTGCTCATAAATAGCAACTTGATCCTTATAGGTATTGAGTTCGGTGGTCAAGGAATCATCAGCACAAATGCGGTGTACTCATGCAATTCATAATCATCATTTTGAGAAGAAGATGCATACCTAGGTACTGCGTAAACTTTCATGCAACTTTCCTCTGCATTAACGTGCACGAGTTGTGGCGGTGCATCTATCTTGGGTACATCCAAGCTTCCATGGGCGTTCCTTTGCATTAGCTTGCACGGGTTGTGACTGTGCACCTCTCTCTTGTGAACATGAGCATGAAGATTCTATTTTAGCATTGTCCGACTCATCATTATTTGTTTTCTAAACATTACGCATTCAAGAACACCGATTCTTCCACGGATACATTACCCAACTTATCACAACAATCTCTCAACCGCACTGACACTCATTCACTTTTTCATCCTTTTATGCGGTTTCCTCAATGTACTTTTCACATTATCCATGAGTTGGATAAATGTCTCAATGAATTCACAATTTCCATTCCAAGATGTTTTTGAAGGAAATTCGAGTCAAGTGTTGATCGTGTCTGCTGAATATTCCCACCGATGAATGGTGAAATTGTTTGTAGATTACTTGAAGAGCTGCACCGGAACCATCTTTTGAACTTCTTCATTGGTAAGTTGCGACTTTAAATGCTCTAAGTTCAACAAAGAAGCTTCTTGTCAATGTAGGTAAGTCTGGCGGCACTACATGTTCGATCCCCGACTATGGATAACAAGCGAATGAGGTGCGGATGAAGTAGTCGATAGGGCTCAATCTTGCATTTCATTTGCATGGCATTCAGTAGCTTGGGTGGTGCAATTCTCTCTCATTAGATTACGAACACGGAGATCTCACATCCTCATTGCTTAATTCAATCATCTTTAATCGTTCGATTAGTGGCATACATTATCATTGTTGTCCACAACATCATCTGATTTAAGCATACGAAATCACCGGTCGATGAGTAAGACATGATGTGGAAGGATGCACGGATTTTACACGTCTATGATTTAAACCGAGAAATAGAAT
Organism: Chrysanthemum lavandulifolium; assembly: GCA_022545495.1. NCBI lineage: Eukaryota > Viridiplantae > Streptophyta > Magnoliopsida > Asterales > Asteraceae > Chrysanthemum > Chrysanthemum lavandulifolium. The sequence goes on along the minus strand of CM040239.1, from coordinate 219,877,615 downwards.
CTTCGCGGGATTTTACTAAAATCAAGACGAAACCGTTAAGCAATGACCGGTAGGGTGTTAAGATGACCGATGGAATGATACGATGAAAGACGATTGTGTGATAGGACTTTAGATTGTTCGTAGGAAAGGTGAAATGTTGATTGGTTGAGATTTGGATTGGTTGATGCACGCTTTTACGGAGAATTTTTAGGTCTAAAACTTAAAAGCTCAATAACTTCCTTTCGGAGTGGATTTGGGCCTCGAAAATTCGTTTCACGACATCGTAGTGAAACTTCACAATATTCAGTTGTTCCGTCGTTTTGACGGTATTTCAACAAAGGAGATTCTGGATCAAAAGTTATGGCCGTTTGAAGTTTTGACGTAAAAGTCAACTTTGGTCAAACCTCTTCTTCGTAAAAATCAACCAAGTCGCTATAACCCTTGAACCAAGTCGCTAAGTCACCAAGTCGCTAAGTGCTAAGTCGCTAACACTTAATTAGCTAGACGACCAAGTCGCTAGAGTCCCAAGTCGCCAGCAGAAAAAGCAAGTCGCTAAGTAGTAACTCGCTACTGGACTAAGTCGCTAGCCAAATTTGTGCGATGATTGCCACACAAGTCGCTAGATATGCAAGTCGCTAAAAAGCAACTCGCTCTGGACTAAGTCGCTACCATTGTCGCTAACCGTGTAGTGGAGATTCCACTACTTGTGCTTTAACTCGCTAGCTCTAACTCGCTAGCTTTTATAATCTGTAAGTCGCTACAAACTATGAGTAAGTCGCTACCAAGAAAACAAGTCAGAGAGCTAAGTCGCTAGCTTGAAAACCAAATAACCTTCACTTTTCAGTCCAAAAACAACCCAACCAAGATGATTCAAGCTTACCAAATGAAAACCTAAACACTTTTGATGATTCTAAACATAAAAGTACCAACAAAATTCAAACTTTAACACAAGAAATCAACCAAATGATGCAAAAACCACTAAACTTTTCAAACTCAAAACCACCTAAAACCACTATAAATCCAAAGATGTGCAGATATGATCTAACCATGGCTCTTGATACCAATTGTAAGATATAACTTTTCACATACACATCAAACCATAACACAAGTTAGGCGTATAAGATGGAATTCTAGAGAGAAAGTTAGAGGTTTAGGAACTTAGTGAGAAAGTGAAAGATATTATTATGAGCTCAACTCTACCTTGGAAGGTAGAGAGTATTTATAGTCTTACATAACTCGCCACACTTTGAGGCATGGATCGGGCATCAGATGGGTAAGACCGTCCAGTCCTCCACGGTGTTACTTAACTAAATTACTACTTAACTTAAAAGAACTACGACTACGAGCTTTCTAACGATTACATATACTTGAGGTGACCGACTCTTTAATACCGGGAATTTCTAATTCCTAACAAATTGTTTTGAGAGTAACACGTGTTGGTAATCAACTCACCATGTTTTATAAACAAGAAAGAGTTTGACTCATCATGAGGGTACAGCTCTGATGTGATTATCAAATCCGTTTTTTTTAGTTGACAATTTACTAAAAGTTGTATGGTTTTCAACTCACCATATCTGTAATAGTGAAGAGTTGGCTAGCCCATAAGAAAAATGGCTTATGGTAAAGGCTGTGGAAAAACCATTTATATGGTAATTAGTTCACCATAGTTGCAAGAACTAACTAGTCAAAAAGCAAACGGCTATTGGTAAAGACTTAACAAATCCGTTGATAGCTGATGATTTGCTAAAAATCATATGGTTATCAATGTACCATGGTTTTATACACATAAACATTGGCTACTCCAAAGTTAATGGCTTTGGTAAATAGACATCAAAATCCATTAAAATTTTCAATGATTCACCTCTCAGAGTTTACACCTAGAGGTTATGAGAATAGTTTGAAACTTTATGATCGATGTACATTTTGCCATATTTTACTAAAAAGTGAAAAGATGAAGGTTCTGATAATGATTGCTAAAAAGGATTGCTTATAAAGACTACTTTGATGATGATAATACAAGCAAAGATAGTACAAGACAAATCTGAAGATAAAGACACAATCTTTCCTTGAAGACAAAGATGTTAAAGTTAAAGATACAAAGGAACTTGATATCAAGCAAGTAGAATTCAAGTTAGGGAGGATTGTTGGGATATAAAGCTAAAATCTTGAAGAAAGTCAAAGTCTTTAATGAAAGAATCAAAATCTTTCGCGCGTCAAAGTCTTGATATGCTAAAGGGCGCTATGCAAATCATTCAAGGATTATTATGTAATTCTAGAATATTCTTAGATTAAATTAGTATTACTTGTCATTACAAGGATTGTAATTGTAAACCGACTAGGGTACTCCTTATGCCTATAAAGGACCCTAGATTGGCATTAGAAAAGCATAACATTAGAGAATATTAGAATCGACTTACATGAAAGTAATGATATTAGAGTTATTAGGGTTGTTAGTGAATCAGTATAACAAGCGTGTTCAAAGTTTTAATATAATCGTTGAGTTTAAAGTTATTCTTCTTAGCTTTATTGAAGTAGTTTCCGCATACTTAATAGAGTAATATCAGTGTTTCATTGTTAGTAATTTAAGATTTATCCAAGGTTGCTAAACCCTTACAAGCTACATAGTTAGTTTGGTCAGAGTATATCGATCCAACATTGGTAAAAGCGTATACCAAGACAAAAGTTCCTGAAAAGGTGCTAGTGAGAAGCAATGATTACCCTCCCCCCACTTCGTTTGTTAACGCCATTTCCATTATGCCTGATGAAGATGGAACAGTTGAGGAGAAGGCCGAGAAAGCAGGAGGAGGCTGAAACTAATGATGAGCCCGAGACCACCGAGTACTACCTTAAGCACGAGATTAATAAAAACCCATTGTTAACCAAGTGAACAACTTTAGGTACAATGAGGTTCTTAGGAAAGCCCTAGAAGGAAAAATAACAGAAAAAGAGTATGACACCATGCCTATGGGACCTATGTATGAGTTGGTTCTAAAAAAAACCAGTAACTAAAAAACGAGAAACCACGGGCAACTTCGTGATACCATGTAGCATAGGTGACCTTGATAATATAAATGCCTTAGCTGATCAAGGATCTGATGTAAACATAATGCCACTATCAGTCTATAATAAGTTGACTAGGGAAACGCCAGCCAAGACCAATCTTAGACTTTCCTTAGCAAATCACACATATGTCTACCCCATAGGAATAGCGGTGGATGTCTTAATAGAGGTAGCTAGTATTGTCTATCCGGTGGACTTCGTGATTATAGACATTGAGGAAGATAGGAATATGCCACTCATTCTTGGAACACCTTTTTTGGCCAATGCCAAAGCAACCATCAAATGCGGTGAGGGCATCATGATACTCAAAAGCGGCAAGGGATACCTATTGTTCCAAGGTATCCTTTAAAGATTATGGAGAAGATTACGGATGGGAATCCACAAGTCCCTAATAATATGGTTAGGAAGAAAATTAACGATTGGGAAAAAGGGCTCAGAGATTTCATGGTTCAAGGACTACATGCAACATTGTGGAGCGATAAAAAGTTAGGAAATAATCCTACCTCAATACCACAAACACAAAGGAACCCTAAGGAATTTTTAAAGGGAGAGAAAGTACTTTTGTACAAGTCACGAATAAAAGCATTAAGAGGTAGAAACAAGCCAAGATGTTTTGGGCCTTATACGGTGAAAGAAACTAATCTAAAGAATAAAACCGTTATCATAATAGACGACATTGGGAAGGAATGCACGGTAAGCATACAACGTCTCACGACCTTTTGATAAAGGATTAGTAAAGGAAGAAGGTGGCGGTAATGAAGTAACGTAGGACACGACTTGAGTCTAGCTACAAGACTCATAAATAAAGAAAAGCGCTTAGTGGAGGCAACCCATGCTTAATTGTTTGCTTGTTTGTGTGTCTTATATCTTTTATTGATTGTTTATTCTCATGTTTAAATTTGTAAAATGCTTTATTTTGTCTTTAACCTCGTCTTAATTACATATAAAGATATTTTACAAAAGGGATAAGTGTGGGAGGATTACACGCGCTTTTAAAAGAGCGTGAACATGAGAATTACGATTATTTAAAAGATATACATGTGCGTTTGTTCGAGTCAAATGATTGTATCAAGTCATAATGGATGTTTTGTAGGAAATTTTTCCGATTCTAAAGATATAAATTTTCGAATTTTTCGGAAAATCATGAACCGGTTTGTCAGGGATAACTGTGATTGTCAGGTCATAACTCGACAAAGTCGGGAGGAGTAGAAACGACTTACTACTTTTTCTCATTTTCGAGCTATTTATAAATTTTGGAATTTTCGGTCTTAATTTTCGAAGTGCAGAAACATCCATTCCACAAGCATTATATCCTAGCTTAGTAGAGTCATATATATATTGTTACCACGATTTTACGCGAAGGTTTCGTTTGTTTTCTTCAAGTGTGCGGTTTTGTTTATCAAGAAGAAGATACATAAGATTGAAAGGAGTTTTTCACGCATACATTCTTCTTGAAGAAAGATTTAACCGCTACTTCACACGGATCCTACCGAGCTAATCGGGGAGTATTAGTTTCTTTCGTTTTTAATTATCTTCCATTATCATAACTTTGATACTTTCGAGAACATTGGGGACAATGTTCGGTTTAAGTGTAGGGAGGAAAATATAACGGGAACTTTGAAACTATGCTTATCCTTGACTATTTGCCTTGTCCAATTTCATTTGTATAATAAACCATGAGAAATATCGGTTAGGGTAATTTTGGCACCAAATTTAAAATTTTTCATGACATGTAGGAGTGGGCCATTAGTCTTAATAAAGCGTCTCATGGATAGGAAGTTATATGACTAGCACAAAACCCTTTACCACTTAAATTCCACCCAAATGTGAGGATCGCCACTTAGATTTGTAGGAATTAAAGCATTCCTCTTTAATGCTTGAGGTGTATAGGTAGTATAATAGATTCTAGAACTTGTTTTGTGATGCATTCCGAGATCGCTAGTGATACTACACTTGTGTAGTTAGGAATAACTAAATTAGAAGAGGCATTAGGATAACCCTTGTTTGATACCCGTAATATAATTACTTCTTCCACATCGGTTGAGTAATTCCCCCACACCCTTGCGTTATACTCATCTTTAGTACACGATACCCCTAGTTAACCCCTCAGAGCCTATCCTTTTCACGGTTCCCGTGATGTTTCGGTTTTCCGGAATATCAATGAAGAGCATTATTTACAATTCACCCCCAAATGTACACCCAAATCGCCTTAGCCTACCTTGTATGCACTCACTTTTAGTGCATTATTGTTATCATACTAAACCCTTACCTTGTATGCACTCACTTTTAGTGCATTATTGTTATCATACTAAACCCTTAGTTCAATTATCTAGTTGCTTGCATAAGTTGCTAAGTCGAGTCATATCCTTTGTACACAGTTTTGGGACGATTGGGACTCATGAGAAAAGTTAAATTTTATGAAATGACGGGAAGGAACGTTAAATTCAAATTCTCTTTATTTGCGTAATAATGTACTCCAAGTGTTTTGATCTTTTCAATTCGGGTCAAATTAGTGTTAGAGTAATAAAAACTCAAGTGTAAGGATGTGCCTATAAATCCCTATTATTTTAATGTTATCATAGAGGATGGTAGAGTAAAAATGTATGGAAAAAAAATCGAAAAAAAATAGTGATTCAAAAAAAAAAAAAAAAAAACATACGGACAACCATCCTACATCTATCTTTAAATTTATTTTGTTTGTTTCAAGTTATCTAGAGTTTGGAGTGTCGAGTATTGGCTTAGCAACGCCATTCTTCTCATGCTTGTAACATAAAGATTTTGACTTGCCACCACTAAATCGCCTATCCCACCAAACCCTTTGTTTCCCTACCGTAAGCCTAACGCTACAACCCTTTAAAATACCCTTGGATAGTCTTTCCTAGGTGCTTACGCCAAGCGATGGAGGGTTTGATCTAGTCTCAAGCCTATGGTAATCTATGTACTAGGACCGGTTAATGAGTGTTTATCTTCCTTTCCAACTTGATATATTTCATATACACCGAGAGATGAGTATCTAAACACCACTTGTGAGGTGCTAGTATGTAATTTCTGTGCTTGTTATGACTTTTGCGGGGCTTATACGTGTTGTGAATTGTTCTAAACTAATGCTTCATGACCAGTAACTTATAAATTAATTGGTTAAAGCACATTCAGCGAGGACAAGCAAATACCAAGTGTAGGGATATTTGATAAGGATTTAAAAGGTATACTTTTGAGGGTCATTTAAGCCCTTAATTGATCACTTTTGTATCCATTACTACTTAATTTCGTTTCTTTTCACTTTTAGGTCTCTTGAAGACAAATTCTTGGAATGACACTTATTCGGACGAAAAAGCGCGAATATATGAAGAAAATGGCCAAAGTCAAGAATCAAGACACTCAGTGCTTTGGAACTAAAGGGGCAGGCGTCACGGCTTAATTGCGGCGCCGTCGCGACACACCTTGAGGCGACTCGAGAGAGCAAATTGTTATTTTACAAGTGATGGCATCGGGTTTAGAAGAGTAGGGCGTCATGACTCGGACGGCCTAGATTTGGATCCCGACGGCGTCGAGAGTTGAAGCAGACGCGTCGTCACAACATAAGGTGGCCGTCTCGAGTTGACGTGGCCAAGCGAAAACCTAATGGCGGCGACCGACGGCGTCACAATTAAAGTGGCGACGTCGCATATTGTAACTCATATATAGAATTGAATTTTCGATATTTGAGAGAGGTAGTTTTGTGGAGTAAAACCTAAACCGAACATAGGCTATCTTGGCGATATCTTAGGGTTTCATACCCTATTTTACAACAAGATAAGTGATTTACTTCATTAATTCAATTATGTCTTCAATTGTTTGTGTGTATGCTTGCATGTTTTCCATGTCCGCTAATTTACTTGTGTTTTGCTTAGATCTATGAAACCTAGGTATTGAATATTGATTAGTTGTCTCTTATCTTAATTGTGATTAACCTAGTATTGTGATAGGTCATTCGTTGTGTTTTTAATGCTTAAGTAATCTTTGTGAACATTAGTTTATAATCACCTAGAGTTATTGTAGTCTAAACATCCAACGAAAACCTTAGAGTTAGTTATGAATCCTAGAGATTTCGTAGGCAATAAACTTAAGGTAGACTTAAAGAGTTAGGGATAAGCGAATACCCTACGACCTTAGAAGACACAACGTGTTAAAAATAAGGACGTGACAATTCAACCATCAATAGGAGATAACTAGGGAGTAATAACATCTAAGTAAACACATTTTAATCATCATAAGAGCACACAACAATAGACATAGACTACACTCACCTTAGTTTAGATAAGTAGAGTAATCGGTGAAATGCCAACCCCCAAATCCAATACCCAGATTCGTACCTTTCCATTTTCTAAAAACATAAAAAGATAAAAAAAATAATCTTCCTCAACCCCAACCTTAGCGTAGTAATTTCTCACTAGCATTCATATTCCCCTAGAGAGCGATATCAATTCCGAGGCTTACCCTAATACTACACTACAACGATTAGGTTCACTGCCTAGGGTGTTGAAAAACTTGCTCGACGAAAAGGAAGTTCCTTTGACCCCGACAGCGCATTGTGCAGCGTATCGGTTATTAGGGTGGCTTAAGGTGTGTTTTGTCCCTTCTTTTCACTACACACACAAAAATCGTTAGGGACCAAGGCGGGATGCATTTGGTCTTGATCTTGGTAAAATTGTTATGTTGTTTCTTTTGCTCGACCGGTTACAAAAGAGAAGAAAAGATATATATACTTGACAAGTTTTGACAAAATCATTTTAGGTGTGTTGGGCTTGAAGTAGCGAGGCCCAAAAGAAAAATAAAACCAACATTGGGCTTGATATGGATCGAATGAAAGCCCAAAAGAAAAATGTGTAGCGAGTTGGGCTCGGTGGTTAGGCGAGGCCCAATAGGATCTGGTGTTGGGCTTAGGCCCGGTCCAGTGATATATATTTATTTTTATTTATTTTATATTTTATAAAATTTTATTTATATATATTAAATATTTAGTGATATCGGGATCGAGGGAATCTTGTTACGATCACAACGGTATATTTTGAGCGCTTAAGCAGCGTTGATCATGCATATGCCAAATGATATGCAAATATGATGAGTGGAAAATTTCATGATGTTCTAAATCGTTCTTTATTTACGATTAAGATGTTAATTACAATGAAATTTTCAGGAGCTTATAATATGGGACGGAGGAGTATGTTTATTAGGATGTTACGGATAATATTTTATTCAATTAATTTATAGTGTACATTTATTACTGCTTTTATTTTCCAGAACTTTGGATGGTGGAAAGTCAAGTCTGTTACTGTTAGTCATATGCTTAGCTTATTATCTTCTACAATCTTCTTGGTTTGTTTGTAAATTTTGTAAATATCAGGCAAATATAAAACTTTGGATTAAAATTTACAAAAATAAGAATCGGTTAATGTTTGACTAACGGGGACATGTGTCTTGCTTAAATACATTTCACTGAATTTCACTTAAAAATATTATTTTACAATAGTTGATCTTGGAGAACTACGAAAGTATGTCGACAAAGAGTTGTATTTAAGTTATTGAGTAGATTAAATATTAAATTATGAATAATTCCACTTACAACAAATTAAATAATTCCACTTACATGACTAATATTAAATTATTAGTCAAGTACCATAGATGGACTAAAAAATTTGACTTTGGTCGAGTACTCGGATCAAAACTAAGCATACAATACTTAAGTCTTGATGCGGTAATACGAAGCGCGTTAGGGTCAAAGGAACTTCCTTTTCGTCGAGCAAGTTTTTCAACACCCTAAGCGATGAACCTAATCATTGTAGTGAAGTATTGGGTAAGCCTCGGGGATTGATATCGATTCTCTTGGGGAATAGGAATGCTAGCAAGAAGTGTACTACGCTAAGGTTGAGGTTGAGGAAGATTCTTTTTTATCTTTTATATTTTTAGAAAGCTAAGGGTAAAATCTAGGGCTTGGATTTGGGAGTGGTACTTCACCGATTACTCTACTATTCTAATTATCTAATTCTCACGGGTAGTCTATGTCTTTTTGATGTGCGCTCGTATGATGATTAAAAATGTGTTTACCTAAATACTATTACTCCCTAGTTATCTTTTATTGATGGTTGAATTGTCACGTCCTTATTCTTAACGCGTTGTGTTTTCTAAGGTCGTACGGTGTGCCTTTTCCTAACTCTTTGAGACTACCTTAAGGTTATGCCTACAAATCAGCTAGATGATTCATAAACCAACTTTAAGGTTATCTTTGGATGTTTAGACTACGAAATCCGCTAAGTGATTCATAAACTAAGGTTCACAAAGATTACTCAAGCATTTAAACACAATGATAGCCTAATTGCACTCCTAAGCCAATTACAATTAAGATAAGAGACAACCAATCAATAATTAATAACTAGGTTTCATAGATCTAAGCAAACACACACAAAATTTAGCCGGACATGTTGAAGCAACAAGCATACACACATTCAATGGAAGACATAATGAAATCAATGGAATAAAACACTTATCTTGATGAGTAAAATAGGGTTTGGGACCTTAAAATCTTGTCAAGTCGGACCTAAAACGTTTAGGGTTTTACTCACAAGTCTACCTCTTAAAATTACGAAAATTGATTTCTATATATATTTTACACTTATGACGACGTCGCCTTTATAGGTGGGATGCCGTCGGATCGCCGTCATTAGGGTTTCATCTTGTGATAATGTTGGGGACGGCGTCACCTTGTTGTTGTTGCGTCGGCCAACTTCAAGGGACGTCGTCGATTCTAGATTTGGGTGCTTTGAGATGAAAAGTCTTAGTGACGCCCTTCTCTTCAAAGCTCGGCGCGTCATGTGTATTTTAGCGAAAGTCTCTGAGAGTCGTCGGTGTATTTTAATTAAAACCGTAGAGGCGTCGCCTTTTGGTTGGGGCGCCGTCGACTTGGTTCGGCCAAGACTTGAGTGTCTTTGATCTTGACTTAGCCATTTTCTTCATACATTCACTCATTTTCGTCAAATAAGCATCATTCAACATTTTGCTTCCAAGAGACCTAAAAGTGAAAAGGAACGAAATTAAGCAATAACGGATATAAAGTGGCGATTAAGGGCTTAAATAACCCTTAAAAGTGCGTTTAAAATCCTTATCAAATATCCCTACACTTGGTATTTGCTTGTCCTCAAGCAAATGTGCTTTAACGATCAATTTATAAGTTAGGGGTCATGAAGCAATGGTTTAACATAATTACGCAACAAGTAAAGCACCGCAATAGTCATAACAAGCACGAATTATATCTAGCACCTCACAAGGGTGTTTGGATTCTCTCATCTCTCGGTGTATATGAAATATAGTAAATGGAAATGGAAGATAAGCAGTCATTACACGGTCATAGTACATAGATTACCATAGGCTTGAGACTAGATCAAACCTCCACCGCTTTGGCGTGGCACCTAGGAACAACTATCTAAGAGGTCTTTAAAAGTAATGTTAGGCTTACGGTGAAACAAGGGTTTGGTTTGATAGGCGATTTAGTGGTGGCAAGTCAAAATCTTATGTTACAAGTATGAAAAGAATGACATTGCTAAGCCAAGACTCGACTCACTATACTCTAGATAACTTGAAACAAACAAACATAAATATAAAGATAGATGTAGGATGGTAGCTGTATGTTTTTCTTCATTTTTTAATTTTATTGAACATTTTTTTTTGCATACACTTTTACTCTACCATCCTCTAAGATAACATCAAAATATAAAGGGATTTATAGGAGTATCCTACACTTGAGTTTTTATTACTCTAACACTAATTTGTCCCGATTTGAAAAGATCAAAACATTTGGAGTATTTAATTACATAAATAAAGAGAATTTGAATTTAACGTTCTTTCCATCACTCCATAAAATTTTACTTTACCCATGAGTCCCAATCATCCCAAAGCGTACAAAAGACATGACTCGACTTAACAACCATGCAAGTAACTAGATAATTGAACTAAGGGTTTAGTATGATAAAAATAATGCACTAAAGGTGAGTGCATACAAGGTAGGCTAAGGCGATTTGGGTGTACATTTGCGGGTGGATTGTAAACAATGCTCTTCATTGATATTCCGGAAAACCAAAACATCACGAGAACCGCGAAAAGGATAGGCTCTGAGGGGTTAACTAGGGGTATCGTATACTAAAGATGAGTACATCGCAAAGGTGTGGGGTAATTACTCGACCAATATGGAAGAAGTAATTATAATACGGGTATCAAACGAGGGTTATCCTAATGCCTCTTATCATCTAGTTATTCCTAACCACACAAGTATAGTCTCACTAGCGATCTCGGAATGCATCACAAAACAAGTTCTAGAATCTATTATACTCTTGGTACACTCGAGCATTAAGGTGAATGCTTTAATTCCTATAGATCTAGGGGCGAACCTCGCATTTTTGGGTGGAATTGAGTGGTAAACGGTTTTGTGCTAGGCATATAACTCCTATCCATGAGGCGCTTTATTAAGACTAAAGTCCCACTCGTACATGTCATAATTTTTTTTTTAATTTGGTGCTAAAATTGCCCTAACGAATATTTCTCATAGCTTATTACACAAATGAAATAGGCCAAGACAAATAATCAAGGATAAGCATAGTTTCAAAGTTCCCGTTTTATTCTCCCTCCCTACACTTAAACTGAACATCGTCCCCAATATTTCCCGAATGTATCAAAGTTATAATAAAGTAAGGTAATTAAAAGAGAAAGAAACTAGTAGCTCGGTAGGATCCATGTGAAGTAGTGGTTAAATTCTTTCCCAAGAATAATGTAAGCGTGATAAGCTTCATCGATATTATGTTTCTTCTTGATAAATAAAACCGCACACTTTAAGAAAATAGACGAAACCTTCACGTAAAATCGGCGGTAAACTATATGACTCAACTACACTAGGATATAATGCTTGTGGAATGGATGTTTTGCGTTTTTACCGGAAAATTAAGACACGAGAATTTCAAAATTTATAATTAGAACGAAAACGAAAAAATTTTATAAGTCAAGCTTCGCTCCTCTTGACGTCATCGGTTCTAATCCACGGCGCCGTCGGTTGTCTGACAGAACCGGTCTGTGTGTTTTCTGAAAAATTACGGAAAAATTACACCTTTAAAATCGAAAAATTTACGCAAAACATCCATTATGACTCTATACAAGCATTTGACTCTAACAAACACACACACACACACACACACACACACACACACATATATATATATCAATTTCATTAATTGTTATTCTCATGTTCATGTTCTTTTAAAAACGTGTGTAATCCTCCCTACACTTATCTTATTGTAAAATACCTTTATATGTAATTAAGACGAGGTTAAAGACAAAATAAAGCATTTTCACAAATTTAAACATGAGAACATACAATAATGAAAAGATATATGACACACAAACAAGCAAACAATTAAGCATGGGTTGCCTCCTACGAAGAGTTTTTCTTTATTTATAAGTCTTGTAGCTAGACTCGAAGTCGTGTTCCTACGTTGTCTCGTTTTTCATCCTCAATGAAAACTCTATCATATTGACAAAATTCTCATCTTCTCTATACCTAGGTCCTAGGGTCAAGCAATCCCTATAGTAAAGCCTCCTTTTCTCCCACATAAAGTTCAAGCCTTTTCAACATCTTCTTAGCTTTTCCTCAAAAGCTCTAATGTTGTCTCGTTCATAAAGGGATAAAGGGCCATATCCGTTCATCTTCCAAGGCATCCTATAAGTAATTTCATCGTCCCTTCCACAAATCTAACCGTTCATTCGATTGTTATAGCTTAGTTTAAACTTTTCAACAAATGGTTTTCCTAACACAACTTGGGACAAGCTATAGTCGATGATACATCCTATGTCTTTTAGGATCATAAAATCAACTAAGTAGGTGAAGTTTCCTATAAAGGCGTGTACATCCTTGACTCTTCCCACAAAATTGCAAACCCCACTGGGATACTTAGGGTCTCTCCTAATCTTAAGTCGCTCATTCATTATGTCATTGTAAGCAGTAGGTGACATCGCATTAATGGGAGAGTCCGGTATCTATGTAGGCGTGCTTGACATTCCTATATCCAATCATACAAGGGATCTTGATGTTCCAAGGATTTCCTCTCCTAATCTTTGGGCATATCCTAATGATGGGTGATCGAGGATTGTCGATTATGTATTGGTGGTAAGCAACTTCTTCCTTAGTGGGTAAAGATTGAAGTAGGAACTATTTTCCTCATTCACATTATCATTTGCTAAATCATTACCCGAACTATTGCTAATCATGGAGCAACAATCGAGGCGCTAACCGCTTTCTCACATGATTTTATGTACTTTGTGGGTCATTTTCTTTTATGTCTCTATATATGGACCCACTTTTATTATTTTATATTATAAATTATACATTTTATATAAATTTATTATAAAATATATTTAAATAAATATTATTTCTCTCTTAAACCTACCTCAAATTCAAATCATATAACAAATTCAAATCCGAATCTAACCCCAACTTATAAACCAAACGGACCCTTAATGATTTCTATATCCATTCCATAGTGTAGAAACCTTCAGACCAAACCAAACGCTTTCGTGGGTATTTACCCCATTTGTGAACACCCTAAAACCTTGGGCCTAAAACGGGTCATGTATTGATTTGTTCATTTGTGCATCAAGCCCAAATTGCTGAACCCTAAAACATATATTTACTGATAATGCAAAAATACATAACAGCAGCAGCTGCGGCATCATCCTGAGCAGAAGATATTTTCTTGAAATGTAAGTATTCATCATCATCATCTTATTCTCATTTTAATATGGTTTCTGTTATTATTATCATTAGTAGTAACATACCCACAACTTATATTATCTTGTTTTTTTTATTTGTGGTTTGAGCTTATTAAAAATAAGTCCACAAATAAGCTTAAACAAAACACCCCCTTAACCTTTTATAATTTTTTCTAACAAGTTCAAAAATGGAACTTTTATGCCCACATTCGCAATTTCGGGCTTTTAAGAGGTGGTTTGGATTAGCTTATTTTTTGGGGCTTTTCGGCTTATTGAAACTTGCAGGGGCGGATAATTGTACTTAAATAAGCTAATGTGTTTGAAAAAGGTGAACTTAGGGGGTGTTTGTTTAAGCTTATATGTTTCTTATGAGCTTCTTTGTGTTTCGGCTTATATTTCATAAGCCTCAAATTCTGGCTTATTTTGAGACTTGTGAGCGTGTATATAAGTTTATTATGATATCATGAACTTATATAAGCCCAGAAGTCTCAAAATAAGCCAGAAATTTGAGGCTTATGAAATATAAGCGAAATCAAATAAGCTCATAAGCCCACATATAAGCTTAAACAAACACCCCTTATTTGCCATTCAAGTGTCACTGGCTTATTTATTTGGCAACTTTTCTTGCTTTTGTCAATCTCCGAAAAGCTGGGTATTCTTTGGTATATGATTTAGAGTTTGATTAAATGTGGTATTGATTGTTATTTACAAGCAGATATATCACAAGATGTATACATCAATGAAGAAGATTTCTAAGGATAAGGCGTCTATCCCACTGAATTTGAGCAGACTGTTGCTCAGGTCATTTTCCGTTTAAGTTTTTTTTTCATTTGTGAATATCATAGTTGATATGTTAACTACATTAATAGGTAAATATCATAGAATAGCAAACAGCTTTGCAAATTGTACCACTTTTTGTAATTATACTTAGGCAAAGTAGATTGCTATTTTATGACATTTGCGCTAGTTATTATTGTCCGTTGGTTATGATTATGTTATGAATTGTTTTTCATCTTTTCGCATTTGAATAATGCAGGCATTGTTTGACTTGGAGAATACACACCAAGAGCTCAAGAGTGACTTGAAGGACTTGTACATTAACTCCATAAGGTAAAGTTTGTGTCTTTGGATTGGAAGTTAACGTAAACTTTGTTTTTAATTGCTGATTTATATGGTATTTGTTATCTGATTGCAGCCAGATTGATGTTGCCGGTAACAAGAAAGCTGTTGTGATCCATGTTCCATATAGATTGAGCAAACCATTCCATAAGATTCATACTAAGCTTGTTAGGAACTTGAGAAGAAGTTCAGTGGAAAGGTATTCATGCTTTAATTTGATTTCTTCTTTGTTGTATAGTTTGTTATCATAGCTTAATAACTATGGTAACATTATGAATTACTATTAGCGTAGCACTGTAGCCTCATTATCTATTAAAAGGGCAGCCCCTGAAATACAAATGCCATATCGAGCTTCAAATGCAACAACTTTTATAACTATTGAAATAAAATTGAAAACGAAAACGTATAAGATCGTATTTACCTCAGCGATATACACATAAAACAACTATATTCGGATGACTTTTAAGGACATCCAAATGGTGTTTCCTTATCCACACAAAGATTCTATAAAAGATGTGGGTCGGTGTAGACCTCACCCCTACTCTAGTGTGTAGAGATGGCACCCGTCACCCGTGGTTTTTTCTCACCACCACCCGGGTACAATTTTCTGCCCGGTGGTATCTGTTGCCCACGGGTTAACCCATGGGTTAGTGAAATGCAACAAAAGCACAAACCATGATATGAAAACTAACTATGAAATCTGCATAGTAACACCCCATATCAATTTGCCTAATACCAAGTCCCAAAAATACTTAAGATATGTCTGCAACTGGCAAATTAAACAACATTACATCAAATCACTGCTATAGTAGTTCATTTCAAGAAATAAGTAAAAAAGTTTAAAACATATTTTGAAAAACACAAAATTCCGGTCACTTGGTCCTCTTAGCATCCTACTTCTAGAGAGTTGGGTGGTTATTAAAATTATATACCAACAACCTCACTAATATTTAGGTAGTATAATAAACTATAGTTTAACACAAATGGGTTTACGCCTTTACGGCTACACCTACGGGTATTTTGACGGGTACACCTGTGGTTATTTTGACGGGTGTGGGTAGGTTATGGGTTTTTTCTCGTCCATTGACATCCCTACTAGTGTGGAATTATATGATTTGATCTCACAAAAGTTTTGACACGAGGAGTACCTTTGTCCACTAAACAAAAAGAAGGTAATGTCAAAACGTATTGTTTTAGTTATTAATGATCGTAGTATTGACTTGAGTTTGTTTTAACTAATGTGTCTCTTCAAACTAGTGTTTCCTAAGACTAGATTTGCATATTTGACATAATTGAGTCCTTCAGTTATGATCCATTTTCTCCATTATGGAAAATCTATGTTGGTAGTAGTGTCTTCAAATGTTTGAGACACAACCACTGCACATATTCATACAATAAACCAGATTTTAATTAGTCAGTGTGAATCATAAAAAGTGTAAACATTGAACTTTTGAGTTTAAATTTTCATTTTTCATTTATTCACCTGACTCATTGAAATGTGGGTTTAGAGTATGACTGTGTTGGGTTGTTTAATAATATATTTCGAATGGAATACGTGTTTGAAAAACCTCATCTGATTGACATTAAAGAAGCTACTGTACGGAAATAGATTTTTCGGATAATGTACGATTCCCTTCTCCTCTTTTACTGAACGGAAGTAGCCCTCGCATCAACACTGATGTGGGGTCAAAATCATATCAGTTCCCCGAGTCTCAACTACAGTAGGGCCTGGCCGGGTCTACTCTAGGATTCAAGGTTGTAAATATAGTGGTGGTTAATCTAACATCGCTTAGGTGGATGACATTTTCTGTTTTGTTATAATAGTTATTAATCATAACTTGTTGAACTTGTGAAGCTCACTAGCTTTATGTTTCTCTACTAGGTATAGCCTTGTAGAATTACATTATGGATCACTATTAATCTAGCACTGTAGCTAACATGATTTCAAATTTGTTGGTGTAGTTTTTATATTTTTGTTTCTTAATGACGTTATGGAAGTGATGGAACACATGCATTGTTTGCATATTGAGGGTTGTAGGCTTTGTGATTCACTGCTAATACATTCAACAATGCAATTTGAATGTTATTTATATCTATTAAAGACCAGTATTTGGTGTTTTTTCATACATTAGTGGAATCTTTGCTTCATGCCTCCATAAGTGCTCCTATAGATTATCACAGAGTATGTAAAACCATTTATGCCTCAGTTCAACTCGTATTGAAGAAATTGTTTTACTGATTCTCAATCTAGTTTATGAAATGACTACATTGATTCACGGTATCACGTATTTTGAAGCTTCAGTTAATTTAGTTAACTTATATTTTCCTTAAGTTTATGCAACGAAAGTGCCACTTATATTAGTGCCTACATTTTGCCATTGTCATTAACTGAGTTGTACATGGTTACTCGAATGATGTCAGGATGTGGTTTTCCTTGCCACTCGAAGAATTGTGAGGCCACCAAAGAAAGGGTCTGCAGCTCAGAGACCCCGATCCCGAACTCTTACTGCTGTGCATGAGGCCATGCTTGAGGACATCGTCCATCCTGCTGAGATCGTTGGAAAACGTATTCGATACAGACTCGATGGCTCCAAAATCATCAAGGTAAATTTGTTGTATTTTCACTGGAGGTGGTTGTTTTGTCCCATTTCTTTTTGAAAGTTGCTGAACATGCATCTTTAAGCGTTCTGACAAAAAGTGCTTGGGTCAACCTAACTGGACCAATTTTGGCCATCATTTTGATTGGTTTTCTGTCATGTTCAGGTCTACTTGAACCCAAAGGCTCGCAACGACACCGAATACAAACTGGAGACATTTGCTGGAGTTTACAGGAAGCTTTCTGGGAAAGATGTTGTCTTTGAATACCCCATCACCGAAGCTTGAGTGTTCTAAAATCACTTTGTTATTTTAATATTTAAATATGATGATGATATTAGTTTTATTACTGGTAACTGTTGGGTTTCTGAAATTTTGACCTTCTATGTGGAGCAAAAAATTTACCTTGCTATATTGTTTATGTATCAGAACCTTCAAGAAATTTGACTCTGAATGCATGATTATTGATATCCATGTTTACCTAGCAATAGCCTATAGTCATAAACTAAAGATATTGCAAAAAGAATTTGTTTTAGATATGGTCACTACAGGTGTTTTGTATATGTCATCTACTTCTTCAATTGTGCAAAAAAACACAATGTAAGCTGTGGTACTTGGTGTACGATGCTGTGTTCTATCATTTTGCGTTGATATTGAAATCCAAACACATAGTGACCTTTTAGGATGCGATAGCTCTTTTGAAGAAAACTAATGACCATCTCTTGAAATCTGAGTATTTTAAGAGGGCAGAGATGTAACAGTTAACAATTCAAATTCTCTAAGTAAAACTTGTGAACAACTTACATGAATGACTTAATGATTGATATTGCTCAAATAACACCTCTGTTTTAGATGTAGAAGAACGTTACGACAGTTCCTCTAAACAACAGAGGTGGTACTGTATCATTTATAAATCCTAAAGATATATGTGTAGTAGACATTGGTGATACTAGACACGTCCCTAATTTCGTATACTGGATGCACAATGTCCATATTTTCCACGTCGGCATGAATGTTTGTTACCTTACTGAATGGCCATGGCATGACACTCTCCCAATGGGTTTATAAGATAGTAATTTAAGAATCTATAAGTAGCTTTCCTAATGAAGTCCAACATTAGTTATCAAAGTATGGTATTTAGATATTCTGAAATGGTTGATCAGTACTATTATTCTATATGAACAAAATATATTCAAATATCCGCCCAAGTATATTTTATCCCTCAAGTTGAGGTTTTAAATGAAAGTCAGAGGTCTAATATAACAAATATATTTGTCTGAAAATGTTTATCATTGATGTCATTATCAAAAGATTAATTTGCTGGTGTTTGTTGGTTTCTGCTGTCTATAGTTAGTTGAACTTTTCGTCTTGTATTATAATTAGCCAGATTCTATAGTATAAAAGATATAAAATGACCAACATAGTATCCCACAAGACTATTGCTAACAATGTTTAACTGCTTATGTAAACATATAGTAAAGTAAAGTAACTCCCAATACGTCTTCCACGGGTTATGGGTCGCAATACCGTCTTCCACGGTGTATGGGGGAGGTTAAGACGTAGACAGCCATACCCCTACCTAAGGTAGAGAGGCTGCTTCCGGTTCTACCATAGATAGAAAAGGACCTCTGGCCTTTTCTATAAATTGGTTCTTATGTAAACATATATAGTAAATAATGATAAAACCAAATCTCCTCAAAATATTAATTATAAAGTGGTTCTTATCTATGGCTCCAGAACATGTCATAAAATAATGACAAAACAACATGATCCTATCAACTACAAAGTCAACTATTCACCCCTCCCTCCATTATTCAAAATCTGATGTCCTCTTCCTTTGACACATTACAAGTCAGAAGCTAAGATTTTATAATGTTTAATTCTAACTTATTTATCATGCATGACATCTTGTACATTACTATAATAAGCATATAACGAAAAATATATAATCCATAAAGCATCTTATCAACAACATCATCTAAAACTGTCTCTTTTGACATTTGAATAAGATTGCAAGATTTATTGGATTGTCTTAAAAAAATATGAACTAATTTGATTTGCTACAATGGCTATTCATCATTGGATCATCTTATGTTATTTAACTTTGCTTCAAAGTCTTATCCATCCAACACTTTCACTTCCTCTATGCACAGATTCAAGTAAGTTTTGACCAATTCTTTATGCAAGCAGAATTGAAATTTGGTTATAAATGATTCACTCAGTAGTATTTGGTTTGTGTTAATGATCCTGAATTGTATGAATCAGGAGCACCAGTTACGCCCAAGACTCCTCTGGTTTTCTGTTCTTATAATCAGTCTTCATGCTGTGATGCAAGCCAAGATTTGAATATAAGGAAACAGTTTGAATCAATGAATGTATCTCAGACTGGCTGTGCTTCACTTCTCAAATCGATCCTTTGCTCGGTATGACCTTGTTTTTCATGCAAAATTTTATTGACTATAATTTGATCAAAAAAAAAAATAAAAACAAAGCCTGGTTAGGCTCCGATGTCTGGTCTAAAAGGTCTAGTCCCTTGACCAAGCACCTAGACGTAATTTGGTCTCTTTCTATGCTAAATAAAACTAATATAGAGCATCCCTTATCTTTTAATAGTTTACAACTAGATGTTGAAATCTTATTTTAGAACTTTTTAACTTGATGGAAGTTTCATATTTGCAGCAATGTGATCCGTTTTCAGCGGAACTATTCACGATTACCACTGGTCGTCGAGAAGTTCCTGTGCTATGCAACTCAACAGTTTCATCACAAAGGAGCCAAGCCACAATCAACTTCTGCAAAATCGTATGGGATTCCTGTCAAAATGTGTCCATAAAAAACTCTCCGTTTTTGCCTTTGTTACAAGACCAAGCTGCAATACCAGCAAACACCACTAGCAAACTCACTGAAATCTGGCCATCAGTAAATGAATTCTGTAACATAGCAGGTGGATCTTCAACTGATGGTTCAGTCTGCTTCAGTGGCGAAAAAGTTAGCTTCAACACTACTAAAAACATCACAAAAACTTTCCCTAAAGGGATGTGTTTAGAGAGGATCGGTAATGATTCTTTCATTGATATGGTGGCACACACTGATGGATCAAACCGTGCCTTTTTTGCTAACCAGAAAGGTCATATATGGTTAGCTACCATTCCAGAAATGGGATCTGGAGGTTCATTAGATATCGATGAGTCAAACCCATATCTTGATCTAACTGATGAGATTCATTATGACAGTGGTTCAGGTCTGATGTCTATAGAGATACATCCGAATTTCACTCAAAATGGACGTCTTTTTGCTTCGTTTAACTGTGATAAATCTGATAGGCCTGGATGTGGTGGAAGGTGTGCTTGTAACTCTGATGTAGACTATGATCCAGCAAAATATGAACACTCTAATGGAGTGCAGCCATGCCAGTATCAAACTGTTGTAGCTGAATATAACACGGTACGAACTGTCCAAAATGGCTTAGGATAAAAATGGATAAGTTCATGCTGGATTGACCCACCAACATTCTTTTGTTCAATTTTCTTATAAACAATACATCATTAAATACAAGTTAATAAGGATAAAAACCAGAAAACTTTCTCTTGTTTGGGACAAGTCATGAATATAGAAGTATTTTACAAAAGTTGGGAAGAAGTTGTTAATAATAGATTACCTAGAGAAATAGGTAAAAGAAATTTCCATCCAAGATTTAATAATTGGTCCATTCTCAGCCTCGGTAAAGTCCATCTTCTAAACTTCTAAAGGTTTGACCCTTACATTTGTTTTCACAGGTTCAGCGCGTTGAATTTTGTTTATGTCAGGTTTAGTTATCCGAACATTGAAAATTTTGAGGATTAACTCCCTTAACTTTTTTACACAGTGGTGTAGTTCATAAACTTCTTTTATATAGTGGTGCAGTTCATGAACGTTGTTTCTCTAGTGGTTTATATGTGAATGTTTGGAATGACACCTCTTGTTTTACACCAATGTAATTGTGTTAATTACTCTATATTTTTACCAGATTCCAAGTGTTTCAACCGGAGAAGCAAGGAGAATCTTCACTATGGGTCTTCCGTACACAGGGCATCATGGTGGACAAATTCTTTTCGGACCCAATGACGGGTATTTATACTTCATGATGGGTGATGGAGGAGGCGCAGGCGACCCTCAAAATTTTGCCCAAAAAAAGAAGTCATTATTGGGGAAAGTTATGAGGTTCGACATCGATAAGATTCCAAGTAAGGGTCTCTAGTGTTACCAATTTGAAAACCCATGTTAAAAAATTTGATCCTAGATTTAAAAAAAGTAAAAGCCCCTTTCCAAACCAGCAGTAGTGTCAGCCATATAATAGAACAAGTCTGGTACTTTTTATTGTTTGATCTTTCAAAAGTGCAATAGAGTACTTTGTTGACAGAATTTTATACTGATGAAACGCTAGGTCAAGAAGAAATCACACAATTAGCGTTATGGGGAAACTATTCTATTCCAGCGGACAATCCGTATACGGAAGATGATGAGTTGCTACCAGAGATATGGGCGTTAGGATTGCGCAATCCTTGGCGTTGTAGTTTCGACTCAGAAAGGTCATCATATTTCGTTTGTGGTGATATAGGCCAGGTATGCTATTTAATACTTATTATATGCGGCCAAATGAATGGGTCGAGTTGGTTGTGTGCTGACTATGACTGCAATATATACATAACCTTTTGAATACAAGTTACTAGTTTAATTGTAGGCATTAACAATACATTTTAGACGATTTTGACCCGTTTAGCCTATCTAACCCATTTTCTTTGACTCATTTACTCAAGTATTCTATTTACCTGATGTTTTGTTTTGTTTATCCAAGAATGAATACGAAGAGGTGAATATGATCATAAAGAATGGGAACTACGGATGGAGGATTTATGAGGGACATGGCCTTTTCACTCCTCAAGAGACTCCAGGAGGGAATACATCAGCCAACTCCATAAATCCAATCTTTCCGGTGATGGGTTACAGCCATTCTGATGTTAATAAGAATGAAGGTTCTGCTTCTATTACCGGAGGGTATTTCTATAGGTCCAAGACTGATCCATGCATGTATGGAAGGTAAAAAATATCTCTTAATATATTTTCTACTTTGTGTGTTTCATCTTCATTCTTGGTTGTTCGGATGTGCATGTTCAAAGTGGTTATTGCATTAATCCGATCATTCCAGTGATGGGTTGAGTTGATTTTCGCAACCAACTATCTGGATTGGCCTTAAAAGATCAGAAATTAAAACATGATTTGTGGTACACTGCAAAACTATTAATTGCGACTTTAATCAGGGTTCTCAGTACATCTAAACACCACCTAGCCTTCATTTCTTCTCGTATCATTCTGATAGCCCATCTTTATACCAATCATAACTGAGAGATCAGCTAGAGATGGTATTACTATTTTCCAGAAAAGAAGAGAATAATTTCCTCAAGCAATTAGATATAAAATAGACAGTGTTACTTAATCTATTCAAGACAATTACTTATTTACATGATATGGTCTCAATTCTCAAGTCACCATTTATACAGTCTGTGATATAGTTTTAATGGATGTACTGAATCATAGAAAAGGAACCTACTTACTAATAAGGCTAGGATAATACTATTAATTTTAAAATCGTTTTTAGTATTTTGATTTGCTTTACATGGTGGAATGCACATCTCTGGCACGTGTTAATGTTTTGCTTCTTCTTGCATTGTGCAGTTATGTGTATGGAGATCTATATGCTACTGCAATGTGGGCAGGCATTGAGACCCCCAGTGATAGCGGGAATTTTACATCAAGCAAGATTCCATTTACCTGCGCTTCAGATTCTCCTATACCATGCAGCATTGTTCCTGGAAGTACACTACCGACACTAGGTTACATCTTTTCATTTGGGCAAGATAACAAGAAGGACGTGTATATATTAACTAGTAGTGGTGTATATAGAGTTGTTCCTCCAAGTCGTTGCAACTATGAGTGCCCCATAGAGAGAAAAATGGGTCCAAATCAACGTCCATCGCCTTCTCCTTCAAAGGCATACATGTTGCAAGGTTCTTACAAGAACCTATTGTTTATTCTTGTTTCTACTTTTGGGTTGCTTTTTATTGGTTTTGCTTACTAGCTAGTGTGTAGTAATTGTGAAGGTGGGTCCCACTCAATGTCTTGCATTTTCACCTGTTCAATTCAACAACAAAAGTTTTCATGTAAAGAAATCCAAATGTTATAAGATTACTCGTAGCAAGACCAAATGGTTTGGTCGGTCTCCCATTTAGAACGCGTCCCCTCGCTACATAGACCATACCAAATGTGTCCCCCCTCCAAAAATCGAAAGATTTAGTCGACTTAGCCGACCCAATGAATTGAGTTTGTTTGTGTATGTGTGTTATTTATTTATTTGTTTTTATACGGTATTTTTTTGTTGTAACTTGCCTCCTTACTACGAGCATTTGGTCTAGCCGAGTTGTCACGATGTGGTAGGGTTGTTTGGTCACACGTCTTGTCATTGTTACTACTAGTTTAAACGTAGGGAGTATATATCGACTTGTACATGAACCGTATTTTCTTCATCAAGTATTGTAGTATTTATAGATTGGTATATTTAGTATCCATATTGGCTATTAAGGCTCTAAGCGAATTGAGCGTTCGGTGAACATTTCATGAATCGTTCGGTAAAAATTCGTTTATTTATTAAATGAACGAACATGAACAATATTTTACGTCCGTTTAGTTAAATGAGCGAACGTGAACAAAGGTCGGTCCGTTCATTTAAGTTCGTGAACGTCCGTTTATGCATTCGTTTATGTTCATTTATTTATTTATATTCATAAATCACATCTTTCAATTGTATAATTTTAAAGTTAATTTTTTAAACAAAACAACACATATAAAACAATATATTGTGCATAATTTAATAAAGTTTATGTTTGTTTGTCTATGTTCATTTATGTTCGACCGTTATGTTCGTTTAGTGTCTTAATGAACGAACATAAATGAACATGAACAACCCATTTTCTTAATAAACGAACATGAACAAGAAAATTTGTCCGTTTAAGTGTTCGTGTACGTTTATTTATCCGTTTAAAATTAAGCGAGCGAACATGAACAAAGCTCCGTTCGTGTTCGTCTAGTTCGTTCTGACCCTATTGGCTATATTTAGTTCTATTAGGGGTTAAGTGTTTGTTTAGCTTGTTCATTAGTCGAGTTTGACGTTATAATCGTTAACAATTTAAGTTATGACGATTACGGTTAAATAAATCTTGAAACCCACCATTTAATTTGCAACACCATTATAGTCCTATTACACAATCAACATAGTTAAGAAGCAACATCTAGTAATTCTCACTTTGACACAAAATTTGTTTTGGTAAGTGATGGATGGATGGTTGTAAGGTGATCTCAACCGTGATCCGTGAGGCATAGGGAAGCAAGGGTCATGCGACAACATGCATTGGTAGTGTGTGAGTTGTTGGCAAGGACGAAAAAGGTTTAGCGAAAGTTGAAACCGTGTAATAGTGAGACCCATTTGCAAAGTATCCATTTGATGATATATATATATATATATATATATATATATATATATATATATCCCATAAAATTTTCACCATGAAAAACTAAAAAGCTTTGAATTCAACTAAAAATTCCAAATCCATTTCTAAACGTACAATCGAATCAAGAGTTTAGATTGCATACTATCATCCGTTTGAATTTTAATTTTCCGTGAGTTTTCATTATAAACCCTAATTATGTAAGAACGTTTTCAATTCGATCGTGATGATGGTAGATCATCAAAGAGACAATTGAAGGTTCCGACGAGATTTGCTAATCATGTTATGAGCAATTCAAGTCGAAACATGGCTCGGCTGAGGATGAATTAATTACTAATGATGTTAGGGCAACAACAGGGCAATGGAGAAGGAAATGGGGAAATGAATAGAGAATTCTCGAAAACAACCGATAGCAATATTGTTGGGAATCAAGCCTCCGATAAGATCAATGTAAATGCTATTGCTAAAACTTGTGAAATGAATGATAGTTCAATAGTTGTTAATGTAGATAATATTGTGAATGATGTTGTTGATACTTGTAGGAAAAGGATGAAGATATTAATCTTGTTGAGATGAATGATGTTAATAACACTTAAAAAATACTAATAAGCATAAAGAAGAAGGTAAATCTAGTTATGCTCATGTGGTGAAGCAAGATAGGATAATAAATTGTTGTTTGTGCCTCTTGAAGTGAGGATGGATGTGAGGTGGTGATATTTAATGATGATTTGGTTAATAAAGGAAGTTTGCGGTGAAGTTAACTATATATGGATACTTTGTGGGATATAAATGAATATTAATAACCTTAGGTATCATATTAGGAGAATGTGGGAAAGTTTGGGATAGGGATATTAGGAGTAATGAAGATGGCACTTGCTTATTCAAATTTAATGAAGATGAGATGAATAAGGTGTTGGAGCATGGGCCATAGATGGTAAACAATGAGCCTCTTATAGTTCAAAAATGGGACCCTAAGATTGGTATGGTGAAAGTTGAGCGGATAAGATCCTAATTTGGGTTAAGATGGTTAATATTCCATTAGAATCATGAAGTGTGGAAGGATCACTTGCACCTAGCATCTAGGTAAACCTCTAATCATGGAGATTATGAAAACTACTATGCATAAGAAGCCTTTGCTAGAGTGTTGGTAAAGAAGAAGGATTTAAAGATAAAATTGAGGTTCAAAGACAAGAATAAGTAGATTAAGAGTATGATTAGAAGCTTGATTGTTGTAAGGATTGCAAAGTATTTGGACATAGTTTTAAGGATCGCACCATTAGAGTTAGAACATATGAAGAATTGGAAGAGATGAGGAAAAATGGAAAAGGCAGGACAAAGATATGGGTGGATTGTGGAACTAGTGAAACTCAAGTGAAGAGGAACTATGGTCAAAAGACCGGTAGTAATGGGAACTTTACTAAGGGTGGATTTATGGGACATAAAAGGAATACAGGAAAAAGAATGATAGGAATTATGAAAAGAATATGAGGAATGACAAAGAACAAACACAAAATGGTCAAAATGGTACAAATAAATAGAAAGTGAGGAGGAGGATGTGGAAATTTTAAGAAGGTATGCTAATAAATATGTTGTTTTGGAGAACCAAGAAGAGGATGAAAGACAAGAGTTGAATATGATGAAAGACAAAATGATGGTGGATGTATACAGATAAAAAGTTGAAACCAACTTTAGAGGTGTCTAAAACATGGTTTAAGGATATGCTTCATTATTTCAAGACAGAATGGGAGATTGACAGGAGCAAAGAAAAGGAGGATCCAGTGACAGAAATAGAGGAAGTGATGGAGAATAACTCAGAGACCAGAAAAATGGTAGTAGCTGATGAAATACAAGGCAAGGATAAAGTTGTTCTACATTGACAGCTTGTTTTTTATTCATAATAATGTTTTTATGGAGTTAAAATTTGTTTCATGGAATATTAGGAGTCTAAATCCAAAGAAAAAACAAAAAGAACTGGTGAATCTGATAAAAGACGAAAAGTTACATATTTGTGCAATTCTTGAAACTCGTGTTAAGCCTAATAATATGAATAAGGTTGGTCGAATGTTTTGGAAAGATGGAGTTGGGTTTCTAATAGTGTATACAATCCTAAATGATGTAGGATAATGGTATTATGGGATCAAAATAAAGTAACTTGGTAGTAGTTAATACATCTGGGCAACAAATCTTTGTGGTGTTAAAACTATAAAGGAGAAAAAGAGGTTAAATTGCGCTTTGTCTATGCTACAAACCATGGGAATGAGAGGAAGAATTTATGGAAGGAGATTGAGATGAGTAGACTTGCGGTTCAACAACATCCATAGATCGTGATGGGTGTTTCAATGTCACTAAAGGTCAAGAGCACTCTGCAGTACATCTAAAGTCACTTCTAATATGATTGATTTTCAATCTTGTGTTAACAATATTGAGGTGAAGACATCCTAGTATTGGGCTATTCTTTACTTATATTAAGTCCCATCTAACCCCAATACTAGTATTCTTAAAAAGCTTATCATGGCAATGAGGAATAGTGAATTTATTAATGAGTACATGTATGCCAATGTTAAATTCCTTCCATATTTGATATCAAACCATAGTCATGTTTGTGAATATTCCTAATGGGTTACCTAATGTTGTAAGTTCATTTAGATTTTCAAATTTCATAGTTGACAAGCCCGATTTTATGAAGATTGTTAATTAGATTTGGAAGAATGGAGTAGAGGACAACATGTATGTATAGGTTGGTTAAAAAGTGAAAATGTTAAAGAAACCTCTTAGCAATATACACCGGAAAGATGGGAATGTGTTTGAAAGAGTTGAAAAGCAAATTAGAGCTTAAAGAAGTCCAAAAGTGGTAGATGCTAATCCTTATAATGACGGATCAAACTTAAAGAAGTTGAATTCTTGATCTATATAATGAAGCTCTTGTTGATGAAGAAAAGCTCCTTTACTTGGAAGGCTAAGATTGAATGGATCGATGATGGGTGATAGAAATAGTAGATACTTTCACCAAAATGAAGAGTAGGAAACACTATAATAGAATTGTGAGTATTCAAGATGATCAAAGTAATACTTATGAGGGGATATGATGTCGAACAGTTTGTCAAGCACTTTGATAACTTTTGGGAAAGTTGTTGATGTGGTGCCAATTTTAATGCTCATAACTTATTCACTAATAAGTTGGATACTTAAATGAAACTAAAATGGTAGAAGAGGTTACCGATAAGGAGATAAAGGATGCTATGTTTGACATTGGGAGAATAAAGCACCAGGGCTTGATGGTTTCACCTCTGTCTTCTTCAAGAGTGCTTGAGAGACCGTGGGAAATGAGGTGTATTTGGCTATTAGAGAATTTTTCCAATAAACAAGTTGTTGGGGAGTTAAATGCAACTTTGGTTACACTTGTGCCCAAAGTTTCTAATCATAATAAAGTCACTGAGTTTAGGTCAACTGCATGTTGTAATGTAGTTTAAAATGCATTAGCAAAATTCTATCAAATAGGTTAAAACCAAGGCTTAAAACTCTTGTAAATCTCAACCAAAGTGCATTTATTGAAGGCAGAGTGATACAAGACAACATTATGCTCACTCAAAAATTATTGAAGAGATATAATAGAACTGGTGTGGTCAAAAGATGTTGTTTGAAGATTGACATTGCTAAGGCTTATGACACATCAATTGGGGTTTTGAGCGAGTTTAGAATAGTTTGGTTTTCATGAGACAATGATTGCTTGGATCATGAAATGTTACTATACCAAAAATTCTCTTTGTGTTAATGGTGAGAGATGTGGGTATTTTAAAGGAGGTAGAGGCTAAGCAAGGAGACCTCATGTCTCCTTATCTTTTCACTCTTGTGATGAAAGTACTAACTTTGATGATGGCTAGGAATGTTCAATTGAACCCATGATTTAAGTTTCATGTGGGTCGCAAAGAACTTAAACTCACTCACATTTGTTTTGCAGATGATTTATTAGTGTTAACTCATGGAAGTGCAAGATAATGATTAGAAGAACAAGTTTTAGCATTTGATGGAAGATTGCAACCGATTGCCTCAAGATTTGCTTCAATGGGCATCGCTTTTCTTATCCAAAAGCTACTATAAAAGAGATTGATAATGTTCTTAAAGCATTTTTATGGTGTCAAAGTGAATATGTGAATGGCAAAGAAAAGGTAGCTTGGAAGATCAAAGTACTACTAAAAAGAGGGCGGGTTAGGTATAAAGCCATTAAGTTGGTGGAATGAAGTGTTATTGATGAAAAAATTATGGAATATAGCTACTAAGAAGGAATCTTTATGGGTAAAGTGGGTGAATACTATAAAACTGAGGGGTAAAAGTATTTAGGAAGCAGAGATTGGGAAGAATGACAGTTGCAGTTCCAGAAGTGAATGATAATGTGTCTGAAATAGTGCAGTGTAAAAAAGGCAATTGAGATGTGTCAAAATTTAGTATCAAGACCGCTTGGGAAGATATGAGAATAAAAGGTAAGGTGAAATGGTATGGTTTGGTTTGGTACTCTCAAGGAATTCCAAGGCATTCATTTATCCTATGGCTTGCTATAAAAGAAAGACTCAAACACAAGATAGATTGATGCAATGGAACTCTAATGTGAATATGGTATGTCTTCTATGTTCTAATATAGTGATTCACATAGTCACTTATTCTTCAATTGTGATTACTCTAAAGAGGTTTGGTTGGTGATGAAAGGTAAAATTAAAGTAAATGGTGTTGATAATGAGTGGAGGAATATTATTGAAAAGCTCACTGAGTTACCTTTCAATAACAATATTAGAAGTGTTGTTAGGAAGATGGTGATGTCTACAAGTGTATACTTTATTTGGAGAGAACGAAATGGTAGACTATTTACTAATGAGAGAAAAAGTACTAATGTGATAATAAAGGAGACTGAAGATAGTGTGAAGATGCAGATTCTAAGCATTCAAGTTAAAAACTTTATTCAAGTCAGAGCTGTGGCAGAAGAATGGGAAATTCATTTTAAGATTGTTCATTAAAAAGGCTTGGTATAGTGTTGGTTGGCTGAGTATTGGGATTTATGTACTTTGGTGTATGCGTGGTGTTTAAAGGAGTGATTGCATGCGATGACTAGGATCTTAGTGTAGGTTCAAAAGTCGAGAGAATCTAATATCTCTTTATTAGTCATCTCTTAGTTGTTTTGGTATACACCTATAAGGTAGTTTCTGCATTGATAGTAATTAGTCCGTCCAACTTACGACCGATTACTATTTGCATCGCTTGAAAAGCATTCAAAATATGCGAATGGGATTCTAGATGTATGATTGATATAAGGGTGTATCAAGATCCGTGGTATACTTTGTAGTCAAAATAAATAAATAACAGAAACCGGACCGTACTCTTCTAAGTTTTCATTCATTGGGAACTTGAAGCATATATAGCATACTATGATGATGGCCTTGTAACTTGGTGGTCTCGTAGTCTATTATGTTTGTATCCATCTCATTTTCTCGGTTGGCTTAGGTGTTGGGAATGTGT
>CM040239.1:219466324-219846934 GCA_022545495.1 Chrysanthemum lavandulifolium | reverse complement strand
GCTCTGCATTCCCATAACCAGTACCAATCCCAACATTTCCTTGTTCATTATGTGGTAGATAAGCATTCGCCTTCCTTGCACGTTTGCACCATTACCCTTCCATCTTTAAGCGTAGCATGATTGTGAAGGTTAGAAGCAATTCGAGATGATTGTTGGTATGTGGGGTAAAGTTCGGTTTTGCTTAACCATTGGGGCGAGTTGATTGACAATTTGTTCCATGAATGAGTCTCAAGGCTTATAACTTTGGATCCGAATGATTTTGTGATTACCATCCCAGAGGTATGACTTGTGATGCTTTGGTGGTTATTCCCACGTTTGTGTATAATCGGTTGAATCATTTGAAGAACTTGCATCACCGGCATTGGTATTGAACTTTTCCATGATCATTCGTTCAAATGCACATGCTTCTCATTTTGGAGCAAATAAGCATACAATTGTGTAGCCACTGTAAAATTTCACTATTTTAAATCTTCAAATTAATGAACTAGATTGTTTATCAAAATTTACTTGATCTAAGTTGAGCATTTAGCATGTACACTTCATTTTTCTTGCATAAAAATTTATGCATATCCGAGTAGTCTTATTTAACTATGCCTAATATTTCTTGATAACTAAATCGCCTCACAAGAAAACTTTCTTGTCTTACGAGTCCTGCACGCGTACCAATATAATAAAAGAAAACATGAAAAATAAAACGAGTCAATAAAAATCGGAAATTACGTCAACGTGGCGGTTTATTTAAACGCGTTCAAAAATTTAAGTAATATAAATTTTCCGTTTAAAGTATATTGTTACAAATAAAGCAATGGGACACGAAATACTTTGGGTACCAAATAATACACAACATAATAACCTACTATACTTATCAAATAATAAAAGAAGATAAAAAAATCTACTCTACTCCTAACCCACACAAAACACACCCATGTGAATACCTACCCACCCTCCTCAAAACTGCGCCTCCTTCTCCTTTATCTCCTTCTTTTGGCAAGGCTAAACGCATCTCTCCACCTCCAAAGTCTCATTACCATTTTCGAATGACAATGGTCGACATCCTCGGGATGACAAGCAAAACAAACGCGCCTCTGTAATTGGAAAACAAGTTGACAAGAGCAAAGGTCCCCAATCATTTTGTCTTTAGGAGCCACGGTTGAATACAAGCCCATGAGAGCCACGTGAAGTCTGCGCACTGGTGAGATTACCCAAAGAAGACTCTTACTCATCCAAGACCAAGAAAGCATGGGACAAGACTTCCACCTTTACCCCTATTTAAACCATGGCTCAACCACTAAGAAACCATACCCAAACAAGTCTCATCACACAAAGAGAAGGCAAGAAAGGAGTCTTGGTGGTTGGTTTTCTTGGTGGTTTGAGCTTGGTGTGTTGATCCCCTTTTCACCCTAACGAACCCTTGATTATTGTAAGGTTTACATTAAATCTCTTCTTGATATAGTATTGATATAAATAGATGTTATGATTTGAGGGTTTGATTTAGTCTAATGAATTGAATACACCTTCTATATTGTTATCATCAAACATTGAAAATTTGGTCTATGTGGTTGTTTGGTCGAGACTGTCACACAAAAAGGAACACCTAAATCACAAATTTTAAAACTTGAAAGATTGAAATATGTAATCGACATGTATGAGAATCAATGTTTAGTGTTTGGTTTACATTCGTTAGCTAATGGTTTACATAGTTCGCTTAATTTCGGTTTACATAATAACTTGTTAGTCTCGACTTCGATCCGACTTATTTTGATTCACTAGTGTTCGATTTAAGTGTGTTGAAAAGAGTTTTGATCCCTTCCATTTGAGCCTTTGACTCACGAGCCATACACTCGTTCTCACACTAGTCGCATTATCAAGCTATGTACATTTCTGCCAAAAATTGTGTCCACTTGAAGGTGTTGAATCATGGTCTTTATTCCCTTCTTTTCTTTCTTTTGAATGTTAAAAACACTATCAGGATAATATCTTTTTTTTATTCTTAATGAAATACTTGAAGTAACAAAATCTGCTTAAAACTTACTTCTCTTTTCTTTCACATATGGGTGCGTTTGGTTTTGGCGGTGGGCCACACCATGTCCGAAAAATGGGCCTTGATCATTCAAAACTAGGCGAAGCCACCTTCTTTGGTCGCTCATTCAGCCCACACCGAGCCCAAGCAAATTCCCCACGCTATCACTTACCACGCCACGAAGAACCTTCGAATAGAACCAACCCGACAAAGTGATAATCTAGATTTTTAAACTAGTAACTTATAATCATGAAAAAAATATATATAAAACATTCTTTTAAATAACAAAACATGTCTTATATTTTCGATAATATAATCACTATTCTTTTGAAATGACAACTTCTATTAATCAAACATACACTCCTATGTAAACATTAATATACTAAAACGAGATTTATTGTGACACAATAATAATCTTCTACACTTAGTCGCCAAATATATTTTAGGCATCTAAACAAGTTATACCCATTTTCTAAAGACCATTACAACTTATAAACGAAATATATCTTAATTAACTTTTGTAATAGAACTATTATTTTCCTTATAAGACATACATATATATATATATATATATATATATATATATATATATATATATATATATATATATATATATATATATATATATATATCTTAAGCGACGTCTTTATAATGTAAATACGTTTACTATCTATATGCGACGTTTTTCCATACACCGCCTTTCCGATACGACAAACTCAAGACTCATTCGTTTCTAATGCTTCTTATTTTTGTACATGTGTACCTAAACACTTCCATGAGCCAATGTTCCATAATATAAATGAATGTCACACAAACATTAAATAACTTAAACTTTTTACATATTTAAACGTATCGAGTCAAAATATAAAGATAAAAATTAAAGTATTGCTATATTAATTATAGGTCGCGTGGCGGTACTTTGTGCATCTACTACTTGACTTTTTCACTACTCGGATACTTTTGCTAAGGTGAGTTCATAGCCTCGCTTTTACTTGTTTTTCAACCCCCGCGAGGGAGATGCATGCTATAAACTAGAACACAAGTCTTTTCTTAAAATGTATGCTTGCACGATCATTATTATTATAGCCTAAGTTGTCCGCCATAAGTCCCTTTTATCATGAACCATTAATCACTCATGAGTGAACGCGAATATTGTGGATAGTACTATGGGAATTAACGACCCGACTCGGTTATCGGAAATAACCGGGCGCATATATTGGTTAACTATGGAATTGGCAATTCCATCCGGGGCAATATTATTACTTACACCGGTAATTAGGTGTATGCGATTAGTTTGGTGTCATGAGCTTAGTGCATAATAATAATCTCTTTTCCATGGTAATTGTCTTGAAGCAATTATCATCTCTTACTTGTGTTCAACCATTTATTAAACCCATGAATATCACTCAATATTTTGTTGACCTTTTAAGCATGTTTATCTCGGTACTAATTAGGATATCATGAAGGCACTGAGTAGGCGTCTTGGGATGCTAAGTGGTGTTTTTAAATAAAGTTATCGTTTTGTAAACATTTGAACTATCTTTGTGTAACTTCAAAACTTGTGGTATTTTCTCTTGTGTTCCAAAACATTGAGTTTTATGAAATGGTAACAAACTTTTATTAAAACGTCTCTTTAGAGTCGTTTTCTATGACTTATGATTGTGATCCTCTAAGTAATACCTCAAGTCTTACGTTGTCATATTATGATTTTGGGGTGTTACAAATTGCTCGTAATTGGTGTTCCTCAATCCTTTGTTTAGTTTGATTGCATTGACAAATTTGTGCCATTCGGATTCATGTTGTTCACAAACTTTGAATTGTGGATATTTGGCATTGTCATTTTGATATTCCTCATATCATTCACAAGCTTGTGGAATCTCACATAATATTCAAGAACACTTTCCCTAGTTTCATTTTAAAGTTCTCAAAGTCATCATACAATTTGAGACTCCTATCTTCCTTAGTCATTTCGAACCGAAAGAAGCATCTTAACATTATCCTAAACTGCCTTAGCTTCAGTGTTGTGATTGATCAGCTTGTAAATATCCTTAGGTAAACCTTGAAGTATAATGTTTGAAGCTCTGATGTCTGCATCGTATCTCTTCTTCTCCTTATCGTCAAGCTCATCATACATCTTTGGTCTATCCAATCCCAATACAACTGAACCATCAGCAGCGGTTTCAAGGATATCTCTGGTAGTTTCAATTTGATATGGTCCTTCATCAATTGACTTAAGGATGTTAACCCCATTTTCCTTTCCTAAGTAATACAGTCTGATTCTTTGAGCCCAAGAGTCATAGTCGGTTCAATCGGATCCCGCTTGAACGTCATCGAATTGAAGAAGTAATTATAGACATGATTACAAATTCCACTGGATTTTACAACTCTTTGATAAAACCGGAAATAGATTCTTTCACGGGATTTTACTAAATCAAGAGAAAAGCCGTAAACGTATCACTAAGAAATAAAAGTCTCAAAAGACAAATCGTACCTTGACAAAACGCTTCACAAATCGCGACAATTGACAAATCGCTTCTTGTCAAATCGCTTCCTACTCAAATAAACACTGTCAAATCGCTAGTGTCAAACGCTTAAGTGTCAAACCGCTACTTAACAAATCGCTAAGAGATAAATCGCTTAAGTGTCAAATCGCTTAATTGACAAAACGCTTAACAGACAAATCGCTTAACACACAAACCGCTTAAATTGACAAACCGCTTAATACTCAAACCGCAGAGGAACACAAGTACACCCACTACTTCCACTACTTTGTCATTTCTTGTCTTTTGGTCACAATAGACAAACCGCTTCTTTGACAAACCGCTTCAGCAAAATGAGACAAACCGTTTAAAATTTACACAAACCGCTTCCCAGAAACTGAATCCGAGAGACAAACCGCTTAATTTGCCTGTCAAACCACTTCAAAGAAAAACTTTCCGTGTGACAAACCGCTTCAAAGAAACTTTCAAAAAACTAAACTTTTCAATCCAAAAACAGTCCAACCACGATGATTCAAGCCTTCCAAACCAAAACCTAAACACTTATGATGATTCTAAATACAAAAGTACTATCAAAATTCAAACTTTAACACTAGAAATGATCCAAATAATAAAAAGTACTCAAAACACATTCAAACCCAAAACTTATGAACACCACTAGAATTCCAAGAACATGAAAGATAGATGATCAAACCATGGCTCTTGATACCAATTGTTACATATTGGTTTCACAAACACACAATCACACAATATATGGGGCGATGATATGAGTTTTAGAGAGAAAGTGGAAGAGAGTTGGGAACTTTAGTGAGACAAAGAAAAATGAATTATAAGCTCAACCCTTTGCCTTGCTAGGCAAAGGGTATTTATAGGTTCATACAAGACACGCCTCCTACGGGTTATGGATCAGGCATACAGTGGGTAAAGACTCGTCCGTCCTCCACAGTGTTACTTAACAAATTACTTACTAACACTAAATGACTACGACTACTAGCTTTCTAACGAGTACATATACTTGAGGTGACCGAATCTTTAACTACTGTACTCCACCAAATCTCTGCTCCAAACACCACTGTAAGTACATTCACTAATTTCTTCTTCCAATTCTGAGTATAGGGTTTCTATTTTATACATAAAACCAAAACTTGGGGATTATGCATTATGAAGTACATTTGTTAATTATACAACTAATCATGTTTCCCTTAGTTAGGAATTGCATCAGGAAGTACATAAAACTAATTTGCTAAAAACCCCATGTCAATTTTTTTTTAAAAACTTCTCACAATTAGGATAAAAAATTTTCTTACACATTGTTCATACAAATAAAAATGTTATGTTTAGACATTACTTGCATAATGTCTCTTGAATACTAAAGGAAGTACATAAATAATATGTATTTTTGGGTACATTCAATTGAAGCTACATTGAATTAGGAGTGTTTGGGTTATCTCTCATTTCGTTACAAATTACTAAAGAATTTTTTATGCATTAAAAGAGTCGAGATAACCGCACCTCCACATCGTCCCCATGTAGGCACACACTATAACATCACAACATGATTTTCGATATTTTAACTAAGTGTTAAGTATTTATCTCTAGGAACAAAATGCCTCCCGCCAATACTTATGACCACAAGGACACTCTCACCTACATACCTCCTCATCATAGGACTAAGGGACTTACTAAAACACAAGTTGAAATCTTTAAGGCCCTAGAAAATGTTATTTTCATGAGGGTAGAACCATACACCCATCCTTTTAGAAGCCACAAACATTCCTCAAGAATTTGCAACAATCAACTTTGATTGTCTCCTAAACATCGACGAACAAATCATCCTAGATTCGTCCTCGAGTTCTATGCTAGCATAGTTCTCGCAAGTAAAGATAATGGATTAATGACAATTCACTTCAAAGTAAACCAACATGAGTTTCACTTACCTCTCCTCAATTTTCCGAAATCCTTGGACTCTCCTGTGAAGGTACATGCCTTTACTCGGATAAATGGTCCTTCACAAATCTTGACACAATCTTTGATCGAACTCCTCCATACCAAACTCCTTTAGTTGATAAAAAAACAATCCGAGATCACTTATTCCATCCTCGAGTTTTGGGTACTAGAACTACTCTTTCGGGTGAAGAAATCAACCGAGATCCATTTGGAATGGAACTCAATGAACTCAAACAACAATTCAAAAAAATGGGAAGAAATCATTCGGGCAAACGTCTTGTGTACCATAGGAAACCATGATCACATCAATGCTTGTCTAAGTTACATGCTCTATAGTTTATCAACTCGTCAACCTTTCAACCTAGCTTACTGTTAGCCTCGCTTTTTTATAAAGATAACGTCACTTACGTGAATTGGACTAGATGCCTACTATACTTCGCCCATAGGGACTAGTATCGTTAAAGTGGCAAAGTAATTTTTTGTTGAGCCTATAAATACCCCTCATGACTCTCCATGAGGGGTGAGGTTAAGCATTAGGTCATTTGTATTGTGTGTTTTATCAATCAAGTTATCTTTGTTTCTCCTCCCTCTCACTACTTTCTCTCTCTAAAAGGATGAAGATATTCATCTTCTTCCACCAACCAAGGCCTCCCAAAACTACATAAATCATATTATTTTCGGTCCTAACAAGTGGTATAGAGACATGGTTATGTTTTGATGATTTATGGTGGTTTTGATACATGTTTTTAAAGCTATTTTTGTGTACTTTTTTCGTGGTCGGAAATTTTTTCGAATCGTGGGTTAACAGTTTTCACATGTTTGTGTATCCTTCTTTTGGTCAAAATGTCATCTCGTCTATCAACGTGAAGAATCATCTTGTGTCAGTTTATTTGTCCAAACATAATTTTTATCATATTTAGAGACGTTTTTCTTGTACTAAATATGTGAAATATGGTGGTCAAACTGTGGTCATAACGGGTCAAAGAAGCATTTCTTATGCATTTTTCAGGGTTTTTTATGAAGATGGTGGGAAAACATGGTCGAATCTCACGAAAAAAAGTCAACTGGTCAAAACCCTAGTTTTCTACGCCTAAGGGTCATCTTGATCCGATTCACGAGTAGCTTGGAAAGTTACTCGTAAGAACCTCAACTTACGCGTAAGTTTACCTTACGATAGGATTTCCTACGCCTAAGCAAAACCTACGCGTATGATGTTACGTGTATGACTCTGTTTACGCCTAAGAAGATGTTACGAAAACGAAAGAGTTACAAGTAACAAAACAGTCTACGCTTAAGGTTGATGTTTGCTACACTTGTGATTTAATTTCTACGCTTAAGATAACAGAAATGAAAATGGAAAAAATATCTACGCGTAAACTTGTTAAATGACCACGACCACAAATGCAATACCAAATACCATATACCAATCAACTCATCGACCTCAGTCTTTGACAACATCATCAGTCCTTGATTAAATTGAAACGAAAATGAGATGCCAAGAACTAAACAAATCCATCTCCAACAACAACCTCAAACACTATCCTAATCTCAACTCCAAACAATAATCAAGAAAACAAGTCTCGTATAACAAAGTAAAACTACTCAAGATCTCAGCTTTGATACATTTTTTTGTAATCTTTTTAAGATTATTTCAATTGAATCAACTTCGTCATCGATCTTACTTTAATGCTATACGAATTCAAACAAAGAAAATAACAATATTGCTATCTTCTTTTCTTTATCTCGTTTATGAAAGGAAAAAGAAATCGCAATTACATCAAGAATAAACCTACTCGAGACCATTTTGAAAATGATCTTGAAGACTTAGTTTGTGCTCGATTGGATTATAAAGATAGGACGAAATGGTTTACTTCGTTTATGTGATGTGTGATTTGAATGGAGCGTGATTGTTTGATCCGATGTGATATAGCATATTTGTTGGAGTGGGAGGAGATTTGGTATGAGTTGGAAAAGGGGGGCGGACATATCTGTGTTAGTTTTTAGGTTTAGGTCAAATGTTGGTGTGATGATATTATATAACCGGGTAGTAGTAACTTTGTGATTGGATCGTCTATGTCTCATGGGCCTAAACGATGGTAATGATAATTGGGCTGTCTTAATTCACAAAAGTTACTAGATAAATTGAAACACAAGGTCCTATGGTCCAGAACATTGCATACATGAAGCATTGATTTGGTAGGCTAAAGGGGATTTATAAAAATATAGTTATCCGAATTTTTTTTTTCATGCAAAATTTTGGATACTAATTTTTATTCGGTTAAGAGTGGTATTTTTGGTATGGTAAATTTTCACGGAGGATACATAATTCACGGCTTGAGCGAAAATTTAAAAAATGACTATGGGATTTTATACGGTATTACTTACACGAAACTGAAGTAACGTTTCACGGGTGAACTTCTTTATCGTTGAGACGTTGGTTGGTTGGTTGCATGTCTCAAGATAACTTGTTGGGGCACATTATGAACTTGACAATCTGGTTATAACTGATGTAAGGAGTTACGTTGTAGTGCTCACAATGTATAACCATCACTTTAAGGAGTTACGTTGTAGTGCTCAGTGTCACACGGCGTTTTGGATTGTTCAAGAATTTAGAACAAGTAGTAAGTCACAAAGTTGGGATGTTTACTTCCTTTTCAAGTTGGTCGTATCGGGTTTTCTCCATATGTGGTCATTACAATTAGCCGGTGAATCAAAAGGAGGTTCGATTAAAGGTTGGTTTGAGTGACGTATTGAGAGTATTTTTGCGACATATTCTCACGAAAATTTCCTTAAACAAGACATGGTTTAATATTGCATCAAGAAAAAGGTATACGGCATGTACGCAACATTATGATGATTCCGATAGCTCGCAACCATCAGGAGGAGGAGAAGTTGGTATTTCATCTTCCGTGATTGGATTACGAAGGAATTGTGCTTAAGACCAAGAAGGAGAAGTAGTGTGTGTACATTGGGGCTTTTACCAACTTGGATGCAATACTAAGTGAGTTATGTTGTTACGATGTTCCCGAGCGATAACCATCGTACTACAATCAAGAGTCTATCTTCTCACGCATGTTGCAAGACTAAAGAGATTTCAAGTAAGAGAGTTGTCGATCTGTGAGGAGCAAAGAAAGAAAAAAGGCTCACTAGTTAGGAGGAGTAATAACCTAACTAGACCGTTACGATTGAAGTTCGAGCTACAAGGATTTGTGCGCTGCCGCCAAAGATCAAATGCCAAGATCGTCGGAAGAGAGAACTTCAATTTTGCCTCATTATCTAGACTACGAGACTATGCGCTTCAACAAAGTCAACATTGTTTATTATTATTGTAATTTACTTTGTTTTGTATTTATATGACTCATTGTAACCATTCACGTGTGACGATATCTTAGAGGGAGATTGTTAGCCTCACTTTTTTATAAAGATAACGTCACTTAAGTGAATTGGACTAGATGCGTAGTATACTTTGCCCATGGGGACTAGTATTGTTTAAGTGGCAAAGTAATGGTTTGTTGAGCCTATAAATACCCCTCATGACTCTCCATGAGGGGTGAGGTTAAGCATTAGGTGTATTGTATTGTTTTCATTTTAATTAAGTTTCCCTTGTTTCTCCTCCCTCTTTCTACTTTCTCTCACTAGAAGAGATGAATCTCTTCATCTTCTTCCACCAACCAAGGTCTCCTAAAACCACATAAATCACATGTTTTATCGGTCCTAACACTTACTATGTTGCCAAAAGGATGGCCGACATACCTACTCTAGGAACCATCGCTCTTCCTATGGGATGCTTCTCACTCGCCTTTTTAAAGCCTTTGCACCAATTCCACCAAATTCTAGGGGAATACATCTTGATTACTTCCTTGTTGATCATGTTATGGTACCATTGAGTGATAAAAGGGTAGCTAAGACCAGTCCAAAGGAAAGAGTCCTCATCCTCCAACTTCATCATCATCGTCTAATAGCTCGGATGGTTGACTTCCTAACTCGAAGCTTCCTCCTCTTGACTACCTCAGGAAACTTCCAGAGATTAAACAACCATCGAAAGAGTTCAAGAAAACCAAAGGAATGATTAAATGTCTTGGAAGGTTTCTCATCAAGATAAACAAGAAATTAGATAAACAATGAAGGTTTCATGACTTTATGGTACAATGCTTTGAAAACAATGATGTATGATCTATTTTACTATTCCTAGGATATTAACTTGTTAACGCTTATCTAAACTAACCAAGTGTCATGCAGGTAAATAACATTTTTATGTTATCAATTTTCACCTTTCACATTTTCATGAAATTTCTATCAAATTGCATGTTATATATCTCTACACATATGTATATTTGTTTTATTCTTGTTTCTTTATCACGCTTAATTAAATACACATACTCTAGGAAAAATTACGGGATTAGAGCGGGTTTCGAGGGTAATAAATGCCTACAGAAAGAAAATAGTCACCACAAATGGGGCGGAACCAAAATTTGGTACCACCTTTGAAATTTTGGCACCGCCAAAATTGAACCACAGTTTGACGGTACCAAAATTTTGGTGTCCGCCTTATAATTTTTGGTATCGCTGACAAATCATAAACAACTTAATTTTTGTTTTAATTCCGACTTTAGATCACTCATATATTTTATTAGGACTATTCTCACTTATATTTACACATATTAGGATCATAGTACTACATTTTCACCTATAGAATAAGAATTTATCCCCAAAATTTGAAAATTCACAAAATCACTCAAGGTACCTTTTCTATAAATGAAGGAACCCTTTATTTGGTACCTTGCAATTCGTCATCATCGACTTCAAAGATTTAGCAATCATTACACCACATTTACTGCATATCTTCTTCACTTTACTCAATCCATCTTCATTAGCTTGACTTTTATTTGATTTGATACCTGATTAACACCTCTCAATCATTAGAAATAACAAATTCTAAGTGGATTCATAATAAATCAAGGCACACAAATCCACAGTTCTTGACCATTATAAATTAAAAGCTCCAGGATCTTCACTTTCCATCACCTTCACCACGAATTCCTGTGAATCTTAGCAACATTCAAGTTAATTTACAATGACAAAATCTACAAACTCATCACCATCCAATAGGGCTTCTAGAAGAACCGCTAGAATCAGTGTGCGACCTTGTTGTTTTGTAAACCTAAGCTCTTCATCCTCTGATGAATATCCTATTAACATATCATCACCTATTCATGATGACAATGTCATCAACTTAAGCACTCCAAGACCTCAACAAAGATCACAAATCATTGTGACAACTCCACCTCCCACCAAAACTCTATTGGCAACTACACCACATCCTGCTCCATCACAACCACCAAAATTACCATCACCAAAGTCTTCAAAACTTGAACTTATTGAACTATTCACTACTCCACCAACATCTCCTCATCCATTTATGGAAACCTTGGAAGAATTGCCACCAAGGATATCCAATCCACCACCTTTACCATCGTTTGCATCCATTGAGCGTATTGCTCATGAACCACCTCGTGCATCATTCATGTCAAATGAAATATTTCTTGATCCAACTCAACCCTCTTTCCCTACCTATAGGGTAATTGAT
Source organism: Chrysanthemum lavandulifolium (assembly GCA_022545495.1). Lineage (NCBI taxonomy): Eukaryota > Viridiplantae > Streptophyta > Magnoliopsida > Asterales > Asteraceae > Chrysanthemum > Chrysanthemum lavandulifolium. The sequence continues at coordinate 219,834,882 of CM040239.1, read as the reverse complement.
GAACCCATATGGATAGAACCTCTACAATCTCAACAACAAATCACTCAAGAGCTCAATGGTCTCTATGCATTCTCAAACATGGTGGACTCCCACCTTCAAGAGGCCATGAATCTTCAAACCGTCATACTATCCTCAACCATGGAACCACCACCAAATCCGAGCTCCCAACCAACCAATGCACAACTACCACCTATCGATCAGGCTCTACCACCCGATTTTACTCATCATGGATGTACACATTGTAAAAGGACCGCTAGGATTAGAGAGAACCCATATCATGTTTCATAAGCTTCAAGATAAAATGAGGTTCATTCTCACTCACATCCTTTAGCGTCTCATGCTCTCTCCCATCCTCCACCACAATATATTATAATAGGATGGATGATGTAATAACTCCAACTATATTAGGACTATCTTTATTTCTCTAGGATTTTTCTTTCTAAGTTTTTTTTTTTTTTTTTTTTTTTTGCATTTTCTTTAATCATCATTATTATTGTCTCATCATTGTGACATAAGTCATAATGAAATTTTACATAATGTATGATGTTTTATTACTCTTCTGGGTTGGTTGTTATCTTATTTATTTATTTTATACATTGTATGAATGGTGAATTACTTCACAGGCTTGTTTTGGATTAATTGTCACTAACCTTTGTTTTTTTGTAGCTTTCAAAATCCATACATCTCATACTTGGCACCCCAACAAGGGGGAGTATTGGCCAAGGGGGAGCACACAAGCTTGGGCTCATTTTTCATTTCCACTTTGCTTCTCTTTTTGTTTCGACAAAAAGGAGGAGAAAAATAAACTTCATATTTTATACAAAACTTTGCATAAAAACAAGTTTAAATCTATATTTTTAAAATACTTGCACATTTTTATCTCATTGCTTAAAAATAAACTTTATGTTTTGTCTACAACAAAAAGGGGGAGATTGTTAATAAAAATATTGCTTAAAAACATTATTTATATTTTACGATCTTTGCTATATTTTGTTGATAACAATAATAAAATTTATTTAAGTAAGGTATAAATTTGGTCAAGTCTTTTATTCATATAGATATAAGTTTTACATAACATCACTAAAAGGCATATATTACACACTGTTGATTTTTATTACATGTACAATATGCTTCATGTGTTGTACATTTCTCCAAAGTAATGATCATTACATATTCATCTAAGTCATACACTAGCATAACTAATCAAGCATTTTTAGCAAGTTATAAACCAACATTGTACAATCTGTTAAACACACTTTAGCTAGTTACATTTTACACTTCACAAGTTAACTTTGTTAAATATTTTAATCAGAATAAATCTGAATTATAACATCAATACTTGGATCTTCCTATACTAGCATAATTTGAGATAGCAAAATCTAGTATGATCATAGCAAATATTTTGGAAAGATTTGAACTAGAATTGGGAGATTTGCAAGATTTGCAAAATCTTGTGTCAGGACTGGTGGAACCAAAGAAATACAAGGGCAGACCCATTTTTTGGTTCTGGCCAATCTGTGGGTTGCTGAGCCAAATGGCTATAAATAGCAGCCCAAATTCAGTTGTTTTACTCATCACTTACATACATAAATATTGTACATTCTCTGTCACTCATAATTCTCTGTATCTAACTCATTCATATTCATTTTAGAGAACTTAATAAATAGAAAGAAGATCAAAGCATTATTGAAGACTTACAAGCTTCAACAAGTGTTGCAAGTCTTGTGTGTTCATCACAGTGTGTATTGTAATTATTCATACATCATTGTTTATACCAAACCATCATAAATCTTTGTAGTGATCGGTTAGTATTTTAATCCTCAAAATACGTAGTGTGACGGAATGGTTGTGCCCTTGTAAAGAACTCGACATCTAGATTTGTGTCGGAAATATTGTGAAAGCAACGTGTAAAGGTTTTCTCCGCCGGATAAAGGAGCTTGTTGACTAGTGAATGATACTCTCGAGTTGGATACTCGGGGAGTGGAGTAGGGCAAAGAACGAGAGTCCTTGTAGACCAAACAACTATAAATCCTCGTGTTGTGGTTTGATCATTTCTATCCTTCTTGTATTTTACTTACTGTCATGAATTGTTAGAATACATCTGTCAACTTCACATAAACTTAACAAAGAAAAGAAATAGAAAAAACAATAAACTATTCAACCCCCTTTTCTAGTTTTCCACAATTACCCTAAATCGTTTCTATTTGAGTTTTAGGTACAAAGGAAGCAAATGCTGGAAAATGGAACATTTATGGCTCGATTGAACAAGAAAACAAAAAAACGACATAATCAAGAAAACGTCATAGAAGGGATTGTGAAGGCGTCAAAAATACTAAGTGACGCTGTCACTTGAAGACTAACGAAGATGATCAAGTTATAAATTTTTCAAGTGACGCTCAGCGATGGACGGCCTTGGTGGCGGCTTTATGACCGAGAAATCGAAGAGCGACGACGCCACGATTCATAAGGTGGCGCATTCACAATAAGTTGGTGCCAATAACGAAACCCTAATAACGGCGGTGGCGTCACAACTTTAAAACTATATATATTTTTGTATGTTTTTTATTAGAAAGAGTATAAACTTTGTGTGGGATTGGAGAGATACTTTGGGTTTGAATTTTACAGCTTTTGTAAGGGTTTTTAGCCCTCATAACTCCATGTTTTATTGAAGATAAGTTATTCAATCCTTAATCATTATAATATGTCTATGTGTTGTATGATTATTTGTTTGTCTTCTCTTCTATTTAACATGCTTGGCTAAATTAATTAGTGTTTGCTTATGATTGTATGAAACCTAGTTGTAGTCTTTAATTTTATTTCTTCTTGTTAGTGGTATGCACGTTAGGCATTAGAAAACTAGTTGTATCACATACCACAGTTAGAAGTCTAGTGAAACATGATTAGAATTAAGGATCCTCTCACAACCATAAGTCGACTGAGTGGAGATTCTTCTTAAGTATTTAGTGCGTGTGATTAATTATTGGGCAAGAGCATGTCTGCAGGTAACACTTGCCTATGTTGTCGCGTAGATAGCGGACTTGACCAACCCGCTGCCGAATTAGGGGAATACTTACACATTACACTAACGAGGGTGACATGGCAATAAGTTAGAGAATTCAACTAGGGAGTAATGCATGATTAAGTGAGCATGTTTCTTTACCTATACGAGTTTCCATCAATTTACTTTTCCACATATTTAGTTTAATTTAGTTTATTTAGTAACTACTAGTTATTAAAACCAAACTCTTCAAACCCATACACTTTACATTGTTTTCTATAAAATATAAAAATACAAAAATAATCATCCCTCAACCCTTAGACTTATTCCGTTATACACTTCGAGCCTACCTCACTATTCCCCTAGAGAACGATCAATACGCCACATCAACGACGTCGTTTTGTCAATGCTTATAATGCGTCATTTTGACCTTAAGCGCTATATTTTGTCTCATAATTTAATTCAACTCCGTGCATTTCTTCTTTGGCTCAGTTATATAGTATTGGCTACAAAACATGGTTGCATCTTATTGTTGGGAATAATCCGTTACCACGGATAGTTGTGGTTTATACTGCATGGATTAATACTAGCAGTGGAAACATATTCCCACTGCAAGTTCTTCATTACCACTGCTATCAGTTTATGATAAGGTTAAACGCGTCTAGATAAGTATAGAATAGATCTTGTGTATATTCTATTATGTTAGCTTTATATTTATCTTGTAAAGGACTCCTTGTTGTATAAAAGGAGATCCTAGGTCATTGTCTTAGGTACGTATAACATTACAAGATTACCTACGAAAGCTTCAAGGTGTAACCCTAGTGATAAGTTAAGATCACTCGTATTATTCATTAATAATATTGGAGCTTGAGTTTTGTGTTAACTTGTGTTTATTCTCATACATCATATAATTCGTCTTCTAAGTATTACTTAAGTAAATTCCGCTTGCTTGATAATATCATACAAAATATCATTGACACAAGGAGAGTGTCCAGATCCAACAAGTGGTATCGAGAGAAGGTTCGATATTTTGTTTTAGAAGATCCAAGGAATTAGCTTGACTCACTCACTCAATTCAATGGAGATGGAAAACAACCAATCAAACTCTTCTTCTACACCCGGACTCCCTAAGCTTAAGCAATGAGTTTGAGATGTGGAGGATCTTGATTGAGCAATACTTCCTCATACGGGACTATGCTCTATGGGAGATCATTCAACTTGGTGATTCTTTCAAATCATGACCACTACTTCAAAAGTTGGTGACACGGATGTTGTGAAAGTTTCGTGCACGAATCAAATCTTGAAAAAGCTCAAAAGAAGGCGATCTTAAAGCTAGAAGTCATTCGATGACTCTTCCTAGAGACTAGATTATTGCATTCACAAGTTCAAGACCGCTAAAGAACTGTTGAAGAGATTTGCTCGGTGTTTGGTGGTAATGATGCTACAAAGAAGACTCAAAAGACATTGTTAAAGCAAAGTTATGAAAACTTCTCGCTTCAAGCAATGACTCTCTTGATAGTATTTTCACCAAACTTTAAGATTGTTACACAACCGATTGTGTTTGGCATTGAGGTAGAAAAGGAAGACCTCAATTTGAAGTTTCGAGAAGTTTGCCTTGAGTTTCAAACTAATGTTACCGTATCGGGAAAACAAAACACCATAGAAACAATGAAGCCCAATGATCTTTACAACAACTTCAAACTTATTGAACAAAGGTTGAAGAAGGCGGAAACTTGGTATAAGCTCTAGTAGCTTGGCATTGTTGTCAAATTCATTGTGATGATGATTCGAAGATGAAAGTGATGATGATATTGCCAATTGAAGGTTCTAAAGTTTCCACCGGCAATGTGAATATTGCCGCTGCGGGATCAAAGAAGAAGGTTGCTAGTATTGGATATCCTACCTTTATGCCTTTATCTCCACACAAGTTGATGGCTCTCTTAACTCATGAAGACATAGAGCAAATCGATGAAGATGACTTGGAGGAGATGGATATAAAATGGCAGATAGCTCTTCTTAGCATGAGGGCTAAGAAATTCTACAAGAAGACGGCAAGCCTATCCACATTAATGGTGATGATCTGCAGGCTTTGATAAGAAGAAAGTGGAGTGCTTTAGCGCCACAAGTTTGGACATTTTGCTAGAGAATGTAGAAGACCAAGGACAACAGATCTACATGGTACAAGCAAAAGAAGGGACCAACTGTGGAAGAACCAAAGGCAATGTTGGCTATTGATGGTGTGAGCTATGATTGGAGTTTCATGGTGATGATCTTGAAGAAGAACACAGATCTTGCTCTTGTTTCTACTTGAAGTTGCTCTTATGGCTTTCTTTGACTCGAGGTACAAAACTCGAATGTTCCTCTAAAACATGTAGGCTGCTAGAAGTTGAAAGACTTAATGATTTATATTCTAATGAAAGACAAGAGTTATACACTACTAATTATATTGTGGCTAATCTTAGGAGAGCCATGGCGTTTAGAAAAACAAATAGAGCACTATCGTGCAAATGAGTCAAATTATAATGATGATATGATTCTTAGGAGAGAGGTAGACCATACAAGTCTGTGAATGAAGCATACCAAAAGGAGCTTGAAAACTTCAAAAGAAAATTGAAAATGTCAATTTAACTATAGACACATGTTATAATCGATCGAGTCAATTGATAAAATTTGGAATGCTCAAATATATAATAAAGCTAAGTGCGGTATGGGTTATAATCTGCGCCTCCACCACTAAGGGTGTTCATTCACCTCGGTATAGATTTAGCTCATACAGGCATAGAGGATTTTAAGGATCTTGAAAGAGAATATGGTCCTTTGAAAGACACAGTTGTGAAGAGTGAGGAAGAAAGTAAGCTTAATAATGATGTTTTTGAGAGTGCTAGTGACTCATACATTAGATGAGAGTGTTAAAAGAATGTAGAGACTACTATCCCAAAAGTTGTTAATCTTATTCAGAGGAACCTAGGAAACCGGTTAATAAACCTAGACCAAGCTGTAAGGTATCTTTGAGATGTATAGGAACAAGCCTCTGACTCTAAGGGTAACGGAGGAGTTGGAATCATGTTAAATCTCAACAACTAGGTAGTGATTTTGTTATGAACAATAAGGCATGCTATATACGTGGTAGTTTTGATCATTTACATGCTTATTGTGACTATCATGTTGGGAGAAGGGAAGTCTATGGGTATAAAAGGGTGGAGTCTAACGGTATCAACATAATGTACACCTAATTCTCATTGCAAAATGGTCCCAAGAGCATTTCAACTTAGAAGTGGCCTCAAAATGTTTGCACTCGCACAAACTGTTAACACTTGCTCACCTAAGTCACTGTTAAAGTGCAAACTTCAAAACAAGTTTAACAAAATCTGCACAACAGGAAAAAGAACCTTTCAAGCTAAAAGGTTAATAATAATCAACAGTGGGTACCTAAAAAGAAACCGTGATTACCTTGCTCATTCAAAAGTTACCACCGCAAGGGTTTTAAAAATGAAAAGGAGGACATGGGCAATCTTTGTGAAGGCCTCAACGACGTTGGGAATCGAAACCTAAAGGAAATACCTCTACAACCAATCCCAATGGTGTATCAATGACCTTTGATCGATTTAACTATATTGATACACGAGGCAGATCCAAGTCAATCATTGCTTGGGTCCCCAAAAGAAACTAACTCTTTACTCATATGTGCAGGAACATCCAAGGACAAAAAGGTCAGATCAAGGATATACAGATAGTGGTTGTTCAAGGCACATGACTGGCAACAAGTCCTATCTTTCTGACTTTGTGCAATATGATGGACAGTATGTCAGTTTTGATAATGAAGTTAGTGGATTGAGATGGGTGATGCAGGAACACTAAAGATAAAGGAAAACATGGATTATTATTAATATTACAAAACTGCACTGTGAGTGCAGTAAAACTACATCCATGAAGTACAGAGTACAAACATTACTACATCAAGTGAAAAACTATCACCAACACCCTACTCCAAACACCTTTTCTAACCCATCCCCTTCCTACCCATCATCAATTCTTCATGGCTTCTTGGGTAAAGCCCAGCTTGGCATCACCTTAGGAGCACCACGCATGTTAATCGGTCATACACCCTAGGGCTTGCTAAATCCATCACCACTATTCCGGTGGGTGGTGAGGATGATGAAGGCTAGCGATGGTGGTCTTGATAGAAATGGTAGAAGGTGATGATTGCGTTCTTCGAAGGAGCTATTCTTTGCAAGAGGAGGAACACTCAGGACTCTTCCGAGGTCTCATCATCGTAACATATGGAGACACATAGGAGCTGATCTCTAAGCTATCTTCTTTGATTAATGCATCCTGAGGCTCTGGTTATAGTGATGAAGGTCCAGCAGAAAAAGGATTTGAAAGAACAAGTGACTGCTTTCTCTTCTTAGATACAACCTTCTCATACTCCTCTTTTTCAACTCTCCCAGGGTTTTTCAAAACAAAATTATCCCAGGAACTATCAGATGAACTGCTTGAAGAAAGATTGATTGGACTTGATTGACTCATGATGTTGCTTTGAAAGTGAAAGTTATGGAGTATGTGATTTGAGTGATTTGTGTTGAATGGTTTGTTTATTATATGTTAAGTTGGATTCAAGAAGTTAATGAGGGAAGGTGCAAGTAGTTGAGGAGTAAATTGAGTCTTGTGCTCTTGGAAAGTGTATCAATGCTTATGTGTTGACTTTATTGAGTATAGCCTTTGCTATGCTTAATTCTTTCAATATATTAACCATTGCCAATGCGATTATGATTCCAGATATTTGGTTTATGTTAAAGAATTACAGTTTGAAGGATTCTTTGTTTACAATTAAATAGTTACTCTTTGATGAATCATTGCTCTAGGTTGTTTAGATCTTATCTAAGATTATCCATGATGATTCTGCGACATTAGGTTCGATGGAATTCTATTGCAACCGGTGGTAACATGCTTCGATGGAAAAAGGAAAACAGAGGAACTTCATTACTATCACATAATTCATTACAATCAAGAGTACTCCTAGTTAACTTAACACAAAAGACTGAAACCTAGCACATCCTACACCTATCTTCAGCTATTCCATTGGTCTCTTGCCCACATAATCATGTTTATTCTTCTGGGCTCTCTTTCTCTTGTTCTCAAAAGTGGATTGTATTCTTGGACATGGAAGTCCAAGAATCTGTGGAGGAGGTCTTAGTAGCATTGCAGGCCTTGTTGGAATGGATATTTGCTTCATATTGGAGATAGTTGTTTCCAGTGCTATTGAAAGAGCTTTTGGCAACTCCTTAGCCATGGAATAGGTTTCATCATTTGCATCATCATCATCGATGAATCGGAGTAGAACTCAAGAGATTTTGCGAGCTTAGGCTGCGGGCTTTCTCTTAGCAGTTTCTTTGGTATATCTTTTGGATGAAGAGCCACCGGTGGGAAGTATCCAAACCATCCCGATGTTTCGAAGATGATTACGATTCGATTACATACTCTTCTTCGAGTCGGAAGAGATGTTGATAGTGTTGGAGGGATTGCTCATGCTTATGGTTTGGGGATATTGTGTTTGAATGAAAATTGATGAAGTTTATCTTAAGCCAAGCCTCCTTATATAGACAAAGTCGGTTGAAGGGTTATTTAATGAAGATATTTACCGTTTTCTTATTTTGGTAGGTAAAGGAGTAAATATAGATATTATTGAGTTGACTTTGGAAGATATTTTGCTTGGGTAATAGTTTGGTTAAAGGTAACTTTGGTTAATATCAAGTTGGTTATTCTCATATTTTACTGATAAGTATATCAAGTTTTGATGAGGAGTTGGAGTTAAACGGTGTATGTCTGAGATACACAACAAATGGTTATTGATTCACCATATCTAATACACATAAGAATCAACTAGTCCAGAGCAAACGGCTACTGGTAAAGACTTGAGAAATCCGTTTATGGTTGATAGTTTACCAAAAACTATATGGTTATCAACTCACCATATTCTTTATGATTGAGAGTTGGCTAGTCCATAGCAAACAGCTCATGGTAAAGACATATCAAATCCGTTGATAGCTGATAGTTTGCTAAAAACTATAATGGGAACAGTCTTGTTTTCTAATGCTTTTATTTTCCACTACTCTTTGAAATTTTTGTGAAAAATTACCACTGCTAGTTCACAGTTTCCACTGACAGTGTTATTTTACCACTGTTGTTCTAGCCGTTACAACTGATTGTGTCAGTAGTTTATTTTTTTACTAGTCGTTGAAAGTAACCACTGAAAGTTATATATATAGGGTTAAAATTTTAAGTAAATTATCTTCTTTCTATATTATAACTACTTTCTAAAGATAATTTTACTTGCGCATCAATTCTAAACCCTAACCCTATATATATCTTTTTCTCTCAATTGGCTAATCATTACTTCAATTCTTCTTGACATAATAATATTTTTCATCAAAAGTTTCTATGGCTTCTTTGAAATTTGCGAGATGAGCACAACCTAGTGGCCTACCTACAAAAGTCTAACGAGAAGAGTGGCCTGTTTTCATCGATTGTGGACTTTCTTCATACCACTCATATAAGGTATGCATTGCTTTTAAAACCCACAATCTATATCTCTCAAATCAAGCAGTTTTGGACTACCGCCAAGTCCATAACACTTGAGATTGGAGATATACATGAAACGATGGATGCTCTAAGAGCCTGTAGATGGGGTAAATATTGATGTTCTTGAGGCATCCACGAGGAGAGTACTTCACTTGGATGATCTCAATGGTCTCATCGCATTACCTATGTCGATATTCATGATACTTTATCATCCATGGGGTATGATACCACCGACAAAAGGCTACTTTCAAAAGAGTGGTTTTGTCCCCAATGGAGATTTTTGATTCATACTTTGTTACATTGCCTTAGTCCTAAGAAAACATCTTATGAGCAATTTAGTTCAACCATGGCTTATCCTTTGGTTTGTCTTGTCACTGATAAGATTTTCAACTGGTCCAACTATCTTTTTACAAGTATGAAAGGCAATGTACAGAGTAAAACCAAAATTTTAATGTATCCAAGGTTTGTGCAAGCTGTGCTTAATGAATTTCAACTGCAATCTCATACTACTGTTTATCAAATCAGTTTCCTAAAGCCTAAAGTTTTTCAAAATTTGAATAAAGAAGGCAATATGATTTTTACACCTCTCCTACCCCAAATGCTTGCTAAAATTTCATCTGAACAAAACACACCCATAATTAATGTTCCAAACATTGATTATACCCCACCGATTTCAAGAACCTATGAGAGAAGGTCTAATCGACAACTCCTCTCATGACAACCTGACAAGTTTCGAACCTTATGGTATAGGAACAAGCGGTGGTGGTTCTGACTTCCACCTAGTCCTACTATGGAGGAATCGGACCTTTGCCCATGATTCACCTCTCCCAACATGTAACACGGTTGGAAGTGTCGAGGCGGTGGCAACCAATTGGAATTGATGGTTTGTGTACCACATTAGCAAAGCGAGTTGAGTCTCTCCAAAGGACTTGGCTCTTGTCAAGAAGCGATATCTTGAGGATGTTCAATTCTTAAAGACAGATTCGAGACTTTAAAGGGAGAGATGCAAAGGTTGAAAAAGAACAAGCGGTCTACAAAGATGGTGATTTCATCTTCATCTTCACCTTCGATGGTGATTCGGTGATCATGATTTGGGAAATTCTTCCAAACAGGGGAGGAAAGCAGTTCGACAGGGGAGGAAAATTGATTTTGAAGATGAAGGAGATACAAGTAAAGGAGCAAAGGAAGTCAAACGCATGGAGAGCAACTTGAAGATCAAGACATTTTCACAATGCGAGCGATTTTACCACTGATTCTATTTCCACTGCAGAGCCAAATATTGCCACTGCAAGTGAAGAATTTGATAAATTGAAGGCAGACAAGGGTAAAGCGGTTATGGATGATGTACAACAACACGAAAGTAAGATTTCAAAGAAAAGACAAGTTGATTGATCTTGATAGAGAAATTGCTAAGAAGATAGCGAAGATCAAATTCTTGAGAAAGTTCTTTGAAAAGAAAAGATTGAAAGAAATAGAAGTTGCAAGCTTTTGGAAGCTAAAGATTGGATAGAATGGAAAATCTTGATTCAATTTCCTTTGTTCAACCTACAATTATGAAAGAGAAAGCTCGAGTTTAGTTATGTTCCTCTTGAAGAAGATATTCGTTTACGGTGGCTAATAATCCAGAAATCAAGAAAAGGCAATTGACCTTGTTCTTGATGCATCCTTAAGCGAGGAACAAAGAACATTTCGGTTGAAGGATTTTATTATAATGAAGAACAATCAAGCACTTGATGATGTGATTAATTCGGTCAAAAGGTTCGAAGAAACAAAGACAACCAACCAAGGCACAAATACTTGCATATATGAAGACTTATTGTTGTCATGTTGGTAGCGGAAAAAGCATCAATTTAAAGGAATGCACGATGATCAAGTTGAAAAGGCTTACTACGAGCGTAAAACAAGATAAATCTTTTATTCCAAAGGATTCGAAGAAGAAGAAAGAAGATTTCCTAGATTGAAAGAAAGGCCAAAGTAAGTGATTCTCAAACAGTTAAGAAGACTAAGGTTGATGAAGATCATACAAAGTCTCTCGAGAAGGAAATTCCTCTCGAGAAGTTCAACGAGAACAACCGATTGGAATGATGATGATAGTTGAAAAAGATTTTCATCCGAACCACCGCAAGTTCGACATTCTATTATTGATTGGGAAGTTTTCACTGCTAGCAATTTTGCTCCATCATGGAAGATCACAAGGCTAGGTGGTGCAACTTCATCATTCATGACATTTGAAGATCTTGTTAAAGCTTTTGATAGAGATGACCTTAATACACTATGGAGGTTAGTACAAGAAAGGTTTAATGCTCAGGATCTCAAAGATACAAAGGAAATGCGATTATGGGTGAATCTTAGAAGGCTCTATGAACCAAATGTTGATGATGACTGGAAAACCTTATTCACAAGTTTTGGTACTAAATGGTTTTACTATGATTCATGTGAAGTTCATCATGTTTCTCGACTAATGGAGAAGACTTTTCATGCTTGCCGAGAAACAATATCCACTTAGAGTGGAGCTCTTCTGATGTTAACCTTACCAATAAGAGTTAATGAAGATAATGAAAAGGTCGATGATTGTTACAAAGACTTCAAGATCAATGTTCAAGAGCTATACATAAGTTAAGAGAAGAAGTGAAGTGTTTGATTGAATTCCCAAATCCTTGAAGATAATGCATATTGAAGAAACTTATTGATTTGCAAAGAAATCATAAGTTTAGGGAGGATTGTTGGGAATAATCCGTTACCACGGATAGTTGTGGTTTACACTGCATGGATTAATACTAACAGTGGAAACATATTCCCACTGCAAGTTCTTCATTACCATTGCTATCAATTTATGATAAGGTTAAACGCGTCTAGATAAGTATAGAATAGATCTTGTGTATATTCTATTATGTTAGCTTTATACTTATCTTGTAAAGGACTCCTTGTTGTATAAAAGGAGATCCTAGGTCATTTTCTTAGGTACGTATAACATTACAAGATTACCTATGAAAGCTTCAAGGTGTAACCCTAGTGATAAGTTAAGATCACTCGTATTATTCATTAATAATATTGGAGCTTGAGTTTTGTGTTAACTTGTGTTTATTCTCATACATCATATAATTCGTCTTCTAAGTATTACTTAAGTAAACTCCGCTTGCTTGATAATATCATACAAAATATCATTGACACAAGGAGAGTGTCCAGATCCAACACTTATGATGTCCACTTTTTGCCACACCAAAGTTACGACTCAATGGGTGAGCGAATCATCATGGCCAAGAAACTATATCCAAATAAGAGGTTCTTTTCATAAAAGGATAGTTTAAGAAATCATATGCATACAAAAATTCGTCATTCGATGAGTCTTAGATTAGTAAACCACCAAAAAAGAGAATCAATCTGCCATGGTTGCAAACTTAGTAAGTTTCCCCGCCAAGATGAATATAATCTCACTTTGGCCTAAGTCATTAAAAAACATTTAAATTCTATCATCACAGCCTCCTACATTACCCTTTTATACAAAAAGCGCCCTAAAAAAATTGTTGGTAAATACACTCGTTTTCGCTACACATTATTCTACAAACATATAAGATTATAGGTTACAATGCATGAAGGTTAGTGAAAGAAAGAACTGGGTGACTATTAAAAAACATCATGACAAATTCGGCTCAGATTAATTCATGTCCTAGTTGCTATCATAGATGTTGCTAATCCGAGTAATTCTCGTACCCAACCATCCTTCTATGTTGAGCTACAAAACAACAAACTTGAAATATAATCACTGCCAAATAAAACACGGGTTATAGCTGATAAGGATTTAAAACATACGTTTTTAGGGGGTCTTTAAGCCCTAAATCAACACATTTTATATCCGTTACTACTTAAAATCGTTCATTCTTACATTTTAGGTCTTTTGGAAGCAAAGTGCTGGAATCAAGCATATTTGGACGAAAAGGAGCGAAAACATGAAGAAAAAAGTAAAGTCAAGATCCAAGGCAATTTTGCAAGCCTGACGGCGTCCTAACAAAAGGGCGACGCCGTTCTTAAGGAAGTTTTTTAATTAGAATGCAAGCGACGACTCAGGTGAAAAAGAGGTTCTAAAGCTAGACGGCGTCACACCTAATATCTGGAAGGCGTCTCCTTTAATTTTTACACCAGACGTCCAAGAACCATCTCAAAATGACGTCCTTCATGAAGACAGACGGCGTCACACTCATCAACTGACACCGCCACAACGATGACTTGGACCAAACGAAACCCTAAATACGGAGACGGGACGGCGTCACAAAGAAAAGCCGGCGCGTCGTACTTGTAAATCTATATATAAAATTCGATTTTTCTGCATTTAGAGAGGTAGAATTTTGGAGAGCAAACCCTAACTCGTGTGCAGTCCGACTTGGAAAGTATTTTAGGGTTCTAAAACCCTTCTTTAATCATAAGATAAGTTTGCTAATCCATCATATCATTATGTCTACCCTATGTTCAATTGTTTGTGTGTAAGCTTGCTTATTTATCATGACTAGCTAAATTACTATTGTGTTTACTTAGATCTATGAAACCTAGTTGTTAATTATTGTTAGGTTGTCTCTTGTCTTAATTGGTAGACGTTAGAGTAAGGAAAACCGCTTCTTCTTTAATTGTTGCGAGCTTGAACGTCCTAAATAGCATAAAGCTTGAGAGTACACTTGAGCCATCGTTGTGTTTATTGCGTGAGTTGTAGCTTTAGGATAATAAAGTATTCGGGGGAGATACTACGGTACTTGGCGATCCCGAATAGTTTAGAGGAGAGTTACCATTCATAGAACTAGGGAATTAGGCACTCCCTATGACCACACGGAATACAACGCACTAATTAAGATGAGGATGTGACAATTCAACCGACCAATAAGAGATAACAAGGGAGTAAGAACATCTAAGTAAACACACTTTTAATCATCATAAGAGCACACTTTACAATACATAGCCTATCCTTTCTTTTTCATTAGTTTAATTAATTAGTAGTTAAAATTGGTAGAAGTACGTACCACCTCCCACTCCTATACCCGAGATATTTACCTTGCTTTCTAAAAAATATAAAAGACTAAAAAGAATCTCCCTCAACCTTACCTTCTCGTCATACATCTCTTCCTAGCATCTATGTTCCCCTAGAGAACGATCAACCCCCTGGGCTTACCCATACTACACTGCAACGATTAGGTCACTACCTAGTGGGTTGTAAAGCTTGCTCATTGAAAAGGAAGTCTTTCGAACCCGAACTCACGCATCAAGTTTTTGGCACCGCTTTCGGGAATAGAATAACTAGTTCGTTTTCTATCCCGATTAGGTTTTCTCGCTTGATTCCTATCAAGTGAGATTTTTTCTTTTTATTAGCTTTCTCGTAGTCCGTCTTTTCTTTGCGTGTTTGTTCGTAACTTTTTCATTGACTATTCCGTTAGCCGTTATGGAGAACGTGAATCCGCCACAATTTTCACCTAATCGACAAAATCCACTACATAATCTGCTCTTCCCACTCCAAAATGAGATCTTGAGGTTCCAACAACATCATGATGAATCCTTTCCCGAGGCGTGGACTGGTTTTAAATACGTACTACTAAAAGTCCTTCATCAAGGCTCTGCTTTATTGTGTCCACTCCAATTGGTTTACACTTGTATCGACCACGAAACTCAAATGAGACTTGACTATATAGCGGATGGGGATCTTTGGGGATATGGTGTTCAAGATGCATGGGAAATATTTAAGACTTTTGCCCAAGGTAGAAGTGGAACATGGGACCCAAACAACGAAGATTTAGACATGTTCTCATAGTGGAAGGCTCAATCGGAATGGTTGTTTAGGAGTGAGATGGTTAGAGTTGAACTACTTAGTTGCATGCGTGGGATAGATTTCAATAAAACATATGACACGCATGAGGAATCCATTAGGCGAATAGAACATAGTAATCAAGTTTTTGAGAACGATTCTTATGAATCAGACCAAGAATTTGAAATGGCTAAAGAAGGATTCGAGATACTTAGGAGTGTATTTGGGTTAGATCATACTAAAACACATGAGAACATATAAGAGATCTAGATATAATGGAGAATGAGGTGAAAACTCCAAGCCCACAAGCCCTACCATATGAGGAATACACACCTATAACTTACCGGAAGAAGTAGAAGAGACTATAGGAACCCAATGGATGTAGAACCTTTGGACCATAATAACCTTTCTCTTAGTTCTACAAAAGTTCCTAGTTTTGATAAACCGGATCCTCAACCAAAAATCTTACCCAATTTTACCTCTTTAGATGTGAATTTAGGAATTGAATTAGGCCCCAATTCACCCATCAAACCATGTAGTCCAGGTAATGTTAAGATAAAGGTAGTATACTCTAAGCCATGTAGAGTGGAAGCTAATATAGGAGTAACCCATGACCTTACACACTTACATCACCCATTCATGGTTGATAACAAGAAATATTATGGGTTTAAACCGGGTTTATTAGGTCAAGATGGATTCTTAACTAAGAATCTCTTGAAGTTGATAAAATATGATCCTTTTCTAGGAAAGACTTAATTCACCCACTACACCAATAGAATTAGGAAAGGTTATAATGAAAGAAGTACACCCTTTGAGCATAAGTATCACCCATCACCCTCTCCTAACGTGGCAAATTTCCACCCTAAGGGTGTGTATCGCTACTATCACCCGCACTTAATCTTAAGTGTAGGGAAAAACTTTCCATTTATCTGTCAAATAAGGGTAGAGTCAAGCTCGTGACTCGAACAAAAACAAGCGCTTCTTGGGAGGCAACCGATGTTTAATTGTTTGCTTGTTTGATTTTCATTTTTTGTTTGTGTGTTTATATATCTTTTTCATTGTTGTATTTTCATGTTTGGTTTTGTGAAAATGCTTTATTTTGTTTTTAACCTCGTCTTAATTGCATATAAAGGTATTTTACAAAAGATAAGTGTATGGAAGATCACATATGTTTTAAGAACTTGCATGAACATAAGATAAACAATAATTAGAATCATATATATTTGTGTGTTTGTTAGAGTCAAATGCTTGTATCGAGTCATAATGGATGTTTTGCAGGAACTTTTCAGGTTTTAATGAGGTAAATTTTCCAGAATATTTTTAGAAAAACACACCAGACCCTTTCTGTCAGGACAACCTAACGGTGTCGGGACTAAAGCCCAACGGCGTCAGGCAATGTGGAAACAGATTCTCAGTTTCGTTTTCTGTCGAGACTTGTGATTTTTGGAAACTTCCAATTCTTAATTTTCCAAAAGCGCAAACATCCATTTCACAAGCATTATATCTTATTCGTTTTCTAGTATAGTTGTTATATATATGTTTTACACTTGATTTCTGCGGGGTTTCGCTTTTGTTTTCTTATAAGTGTGCGAGGTTATATTAGACAAGAAGAAGAAATATATATTGGAAGCACTTATTACTTATTCATTCTTCTTGGAGGAGGATTTAATCGCAACTTTATACATATCCTACCGAGCTAATCAAGGGAGTACTAGTTTCTTTCTCTTTTACTTACCTTCCTTTATCATATCTTTGATAATTTCGAGGAACATTGGGGACAATGTTCAGTTTAAGTGTAGGGAGAATAAAACAAGAACTTAGAAACTATTCAGTCATTTGATTTATGTCTTGTCCTTAGTAAATCGTGTAATAAACTATGAGAAATATTTTTTAGGGCAACCTTAGCACCAAATTTAAAAAATTTATGGCACTTACGAGTAAAACTTTAGTCTTAATAAAGTGTCTCATGGATAGGAATTATATGACTAGCACAAAAGCGTATACCACTCAAATTTCACCCCAAAAATGTGAGGTTCGCCCCTAGATCTTTAGGAATAAAAGCATTGATAACGCTACACGCGTCGTTCGGGTCAAAGGAACTTCCTTTTCGTCGAGCAAGTTTTCAACACCTTAGGCGTGAACCTAATCATTGTAGTGTAGTATTAGGTTAAGCCACGGGTATTGATATCGTTCTCTAGGGAATAGGAATGCTAGTGAGAAGTTACTACGCTAAGGTTGGGGTTGAGGAAGATTATTTTTGTATTTTTATATTTTATGAAATGGAAAGGTACGAATCTCGGGGTTTGAATTTGGGGGGGGGGGGGTTGGTATTGCTACCGATTACTCTACTTATCTAATTATCTAATCTAAGGTGTATGTAGTCTATGTCTAATTATTGTGTGCTCGTATGATAGTTTAAAGATGTGTTTACTTAGGTTTTACTACTCCTTAATTATCTCCTATTGGTGGTTGAATTGTCACGTCCTTATTCTTAGTTGCGTTGTGTGTCTAAGGTTGTAGGGTATGCGTTTCTCCCTAACTCTTTGAACTTACCAAAGGGTCTCGTCTACAAAACCCACTAGGGATAATAAACTCTTACTCTAAGGCACTCTTTGGATGGTTTAGCTTACAACTACTCAAGGAGTCATATTCTAAGGTTCACAAAGATTTAATCAAGCATTAAGTACACAACGAATGACCTATCGCATTACTAGATCATTAATCAACTAAGATAAGAGACAACCAATCAATATTCAATAATTAAGTTTCATATTCCTAGCAAACACACAAGTAAATTAGCGGACATGGAGAACATGCAAGCATACACACAAATAATTAAAGACATAATTGTATTAATGAAGTAAACACTTATCTTGGTGTAAGATATGGTTTGGAACCCTAAAATCTTGTACAAGACAGCCTTGGTTCGGTTTAGTTTTTTACTCCAAAAGACTACACAAAATCTTGAAAAATTTGTATTCTATATATAATATTACATCTGCGACGGCGTCACCTTATGTTTTGTGGCGCAATCGTGTCGCCGTCATTAGGGTTTCGCTCTTGGCCACGTTAGACTTGCGGCGGCGTCACCTTATGCTTGTGACGTCTCTTCAAACCGACACCGTCTGGATTGCATCTAGGCCGTCCGAGTTGACGGTCTACTCTTTTATAACTTGACGTCGTCACTTGAAAATAGGAGTTTTGGCTTCGTCTGTCACAAAATCCTCCGACGGCCGACTTTAACACCTAACGCCGTCACCTTATGTTTCGGTGACTTTGAGTGTCTCGATTCGACTTTGGCCATTTTCTTCGTATATTCGCGCCTTTTCGTCCAAATAAGTGTCATTCCAACATTTTGCCTTCAAGAGACCTAAAAAGTGAAAAGGAACGATATTAAGCAATAACGGATACAAAAGTGATCAAATAAGGGCTTAAACGACCCCTCAAAAGGTACCTTTTAAAACCTTATCAAATATCCTACACTTGGTATTTGCTTGTCCTTAAGCAAATGTGCTTTTAGCCAATTAATTTATAAGTTAGGGGTCATGAAGAATTCGTTCAAAACGGTCCACAACACATATAAGCCCATAAAAGTCATAACAAGCACGGAAATTACATACTAGCACCTCACATGGGGTGTTTGGATACTCACATCTCTCTCGGGTGTATATGAAATATAACAAATTGGAAATGGAAGATAAACACTCATTAACCGGTCCTAGTACATAGAGTACCATAGGCTTGAAAATAGATCAAACCTCCGTCGCTTTGGCGTAAGCACCTAGGAAAGACTATCAAAGAGGTCTTTAAAGGGTTGTAACGTTAGGCTTACGGTAGGGAAACAAAGGGTTTGGTGGGATAGGCTTTTTAGTGGTGGCAAGTCAAAAATCATTATGTTAAATGCATACGAAGAATGGCGTTGCTAAGCCGAGACTCGACACTCTAAACTCTAGCTAACTGAAATAAACAAACATAAATTAAAATGATAGATGTAGGATGGTAGCCGTTTTTTTTTTCTCTATTTTTTTCTTTTCTCTTTTCTATTTTTTCGATTTTTTTTTTTTCATACACTTTTACTCTACCATCCTCTAGGGTAACATCAAAATGATAGGGATTTATAGGCACATCCTACACTTGAGTTTTATTACTCTAACACTAATTTTACCCGAATTGAAAAGATCAAAACACATGGGGTACATTATTACGCAAACAAAGGGATTTTGAATTTAACGTTCCTTCCGTCATTTCATAAACTTTAACTTTTCCCATGAATCCCAATCGTCCCAAAGCGTATACAAAGGATATGACTCGACTTAGCAACTCATGCAAGCAACCGATAATTGAACTAAGGGTTTGGGTGATAACAATAATGCACTAAAAGTGAGTGCATCTGAGGGTAGGCTAAAGCGATTTGGGTGTATATTTGGGGTGGGGTGTAAACAATGCTCTTCATTGATATTTCGGAAAACCGAAACATCACGAGAACCGCGAAAAGGATAGGCTCGAGGGTTAACTACGGTATCGTGTACTAAAGATGAGTACAACGCAAAGGGTGTGGGGAATTACTCAACCGATGTGGAAGAAGTAATTATATTACGGGTATCAAACAAGGGTTATCCTAATGCCTCTTATCATTTAGTTATTCCTAACTACACAAGTGTAGTCTTACTAGCGATCTCGGGATGCATCACAAAACAAGTTCTAGAATCTATTATACTACCGGTTCACACTCTAAGTATTAAAGATGAATGCTTTTAATTCCTACTAATCTAAGGGCGATCCTCACATTTTGGGTGGAATTTAGGTGGTAAAGGGTTTTTGTGCTAGTCATGCAACTTCCTATCCGTGAGACGCTTTTGTTAAGACTAATGGCCCACTCCTATATGTCATGAAAAATTTTAAATTTGGTGTCAAAATTACCCTAACCGACATTTTCTCATGGTTTATTACACAAATACAATTGACAAAGCAAATATTCAAGGATAAGTATAGTTTCAAAGTTCCGCTTTATTTTCCCTCCCTACACTTAAACTGAACATTGTCCCCAATGTTCCCGAAAGTATCAAAGTTATGATAATGGAAGGTAATTAAAAGCGAAAGAAACTAGTACTCCCGATTAGCTCCGGTAGGATCCATGTGTGAAGTAGTGGTTAAATCCTTTCCAAGAAGAATTTATGCGTGAAAAGCTCCTTCCAATCTTATGTAACTTCTTCTTGATAAATTAAACCGCACACTTGAAGAAAACAAACGAAACCTTCGCGTAAAATCGGTGGTAATAATATATATAAGACTCGATTTAAACTAGGATATAATGCTTGTGGAATGGATGTTCTGAATTTACGGAAAATTAAGACACGGAAAATTCCAAAAAATTTAAGTAGCTCGAAAACGAGAAAAAGTAATTTGTTGTTTTACTCCTTCACGACGTTTGTCCGTTGCGATCTCGCCGTCCAGTTATCCCGACAAAAAGCGGTGCGATTTTACGGAAAAATTCGGAAAATTTACATCTTTAGAATCTGGAAAATTTACGCAAAACATCCATTATGACTCGATACAAGCATTTGACTCGAACAAACACACAAATATATCTTTTAATGAATTGTTATTCTCATGTTTACGTTTCTTTTGAAAATGTGTGTAATCCTCCTACACTTATGTCACACCCCAAATTACATGTTTTGCAAATGAATGGAATACCTTGGGAGGACCGTCATAGCATCAAAGTTCTGATTATATCGAGCGACCTAAAGTGTCGTTTGGAAAATACATCGTTTGATTAAGTAAAATAATCGAGTTTACAAACATTAGGTCCCAAAAGATTTCCAATATATCAAAAGCGAGTTTGTTACAATCAAGCGATATTTAAATGCATAAAAAAAGGTGAGACAGCGTCGACACCGCGACTATGATAAGTCCACATGCATGCCATGAAGTGAATGCCTTAGATACCTGAGATAAAACATGCTAAAAGTGTCAACACAAAGATTGAGTGAGTTCATAGAGTTTGTGTTGAAATGTAAAGCCTTTACAGAATATTCATGCAGCAAAGGCATTGTAAATCCACTCAGTTCCAAGTTCCGCCCATACAAAACCCGCAACCTATGTGTTTACAACCCACTGCCAAGACATAGAATTGTCAATCTTGTTTGTAAGTAGGACATATGTGCATACGATATATACGAGTACTTAATGCAAAGAATCATAGCCAATTGAACCTCTTGACAAGTCTAAATTGTTTGTTAAGTTTCATTGAATAACAGATTATATTCACCCTGGTCACGTCATCAAGGACCCAAAGGTGGGGGCGTCGGCCCGATAGTACTATCAATACCTCTCCGCCCTCCGCAGGAGTTAACGATTGATAATGTATGTATGTTGAGGCATAATTGAAAACAAGTTTAGCACATTAAGGCACATATCGCAATAAACCACACATAATGTCCAAAGAGTATAAAGTATAGTGTAACACAATTGTATAAATGGTTTGAGTATTCAAGAGTAAAAACAAGTATTTAAGCATGTATTTCCCCAAAGAGTTTGTAAGAATTTAAACAAGTAAAAGCGGGTATGAACTCACGGTAATCCGTAAAAGTTTAGAGTACTTGAAAGTAAATAAAATATTTGAGCATGTATCTCCCCAAAGTAATTCAAAAGCGTATAAAAGTAGGGGCTATGAAACTCACCGGTATGATTGATATGCTAACAAAATGAAGTGCACTAAAATGAGGCTCGAAACTATCCGCGACCTAAAATGAATGTCATGAGTTGAGTTATGATATGTTGTCGTGAATCGTGATACAATGTCGTGCATGCAAATCCATATGATATCCATACCACTTGTACGTTTTGGAAATAATGTTTATCGTCAAAATATATGTTTATGACCTCCCTTCGTATTAAAAATACTTTACAAGTAGTTACGTTGAAACAACCTCCTACGATAGTCGTTTAGTGATTTATTGTGAAATTATAACTTTTCGTCGTAAAATAATGTCATTGAAAATTTCATGAAAATGACTAAGTAGCCTCGAAAAGCTAGTCGTAAAATGGTGCACGTCGAGTGTTAGGAAACGAACTCAACGGTTTTGGGAAGCTTGTATCATCATCTCAAAGTTTTAGCATTTAAGTTTCCTTCCTAGAGGTCTCGATCACAAAGAAAATATTGGTTAAGTATGGTACTTTAGTCAGTATAGTTTAAAGGATGGTTTTCAACAAAGTTTAAGCAACCATAATTGATTCATTACAACTCCGCTAAACAAGCGATTCGGACATTTTGGAAAATATACTTGGTGAACTTACTTTTACTAGAAGACATCACTTTATAAAAGTCCTACATCATTGTTAAAACGACCTCCAACATGGTGACTTGTTTTGTCAGTAACACTTGTCTATTATAAATAATATAGTTTTTCTTATATAATAAAATTACGGCAACTTTGTGTAAACATGTATAATTTAATCGTTACAAGTCCGTTTTCACGCTTTATATGTCCTTAGATTCGTATCAAAGTATACTAATATATTTTTGATAAGTCGACACAATTAATAACGCTTAAGTCTCATTTTGACTCATAAAGGGTGACATTTTCATCTTGAAATTTACGGAATTATTAGTTTTAGTTGCTTAACTTGAAAAATTCATAACTTCTTCGTTATAGCTCCGTTTTAATCCGTTCAAGCGGCCACGTTTTCGTTTTAAAGTGTATTTTCTAAATATCTAGCCCAAAATATTATCCCAACTGTCGGATTTTCCAGATTTTGAAAATAAGGACAGACCCTTTTTAAAACGTGTCGAAATGAGTTTTTCTCGCGCCAAACCTATTCTAACCCATTCAAAACAACTCTGAAGCTATTCTAATCCTACCATACACCTTCTTAGGGTGTCATGGGTTCCTAGGCATCACCAAAAGTGATATGTTTCAAGGAGTAATTATAGGATGACAAAAATATATATAAGTCTTAAAAACAATGAAATAGTGGTATAAACATCCATGAGACTTGCATGTTTTCTCAAATATGATGAAATGAATATAACAATGAATATGAAATATGATCATGAATATGAAAAGCTTACTAGTTAACTTGATGAGGTTTATGATCAAAGGTTTTCCTAATCACCCAAGGTTTATATTGCAAAACCTTAACAAGAGTGATACTAGTGTATGTAAAGCTTGATTAGAGAAAAGTTTATGAAATCCTTCTTGATCCCCTTGGATGGCCGGTTTGCAAGAGAAGAGAGAAAGGAAAATGAGTTTGATCTTTTACTTGAGAAAATGAAGTGAATGTGTTGTATGTTTTGAGATATTTAGAGTATAATACAATTAACTTGTAAGATATTTGGCAAATAAATGACTACCCCCCTCCTTGTCGACTGCGGGGGTATTAGTCATGGGTAATACATTTTTTTATTAATTATGTATAAGTATAATTACTTGTAAGTTTAAATGAAGTTAAGTGTTGAATTGTATACACATTTAAGTATATAGGGTAGTGTTAGTTAAAATAAATTTTCACGGGTCAAGATAAAATATATTGAAGTCATAAAAATTATAAAAATACATTTCTTGCAAAATTTGAGTAAAATAATAACTATCGTAGTATTTAAGAAAACCGTCGTAATTATATAAATATAACAATTTATATACAAAATAAATTTAAAACACTGGGTAAACTCATAATATTATTTTTATAATCTTAATATAAGTATGAAAATATATCGGGATAATTTTTGGAAGTGTCGGATCAAATGTTCAAATAATGTTTACGCGATAGCGTTTATTTAATAAGAAAATAAGCGTTTAATGTAAAATGAAAACTCATGCATAAATTGATATGAAATGATGAATATGGAGTTTGAGAAATGATAGGAAATTGAGAATTGTCACAACTTATCCCTTATGTAAAATACCTTTATATGCAATAAAGCATTTTACAAATTTAAACATGAGAATAGACAATCAATAAAGACATATGACACTAACAAGCAAACAATTAAGCATGGGTTGCCTCCCACGAAGCGCTTTTCTTTATTTAAGAGTCTTGTAGCTAGACTCGTAGTGGTGCTCCTACGCACTGATATAAGTAAGCCTATCCTCAACAATGTCATAAGGATCAAACTTATCATTCAGTTCCTAATAGTACGTTCGGTTAGATATGCCTTTTCAAACTTCTCTCCATCGGGATCATAGATTGTTATCCTAATGTGCCACTCTCCATTACCGTCACTAGGCAGTCTATCCCAATCCCATTTGTGTTTAGATTTCTCAACTTTCCACTTATTCATGACAAGGTCGACGGGCAAGCTTCCTAGGAACTCAGTCATCTTCCTAAATACTAAGGCGTCCTCGAACGGGTTTACTTCCATGTCCCTAGCCATTTCTTTTTCTTGGAAAGTTGCTTTACTAGTGAAGGCTTCATCTAGGTAAAAAGGTCTTTGGGGGCCTATGAGGTTCTTATCTATCCAAGGTCCATATCTAGAAGGCTCTCTATCCAACCTAATCTCATGTGGGATTTCCTCTTCTTTGTAGTACGTATGCTTTTTGACATCGTAAATTGACCTAGCACTCCCCTCTCCTACCACTATCTTGGACATCTTACAATCGATGATGGCACTAGCGGTAGCTAAGAATCCTCTTCCTACTAGTAATGGGCATGTCGGGTCCTTATTCATGTCTAGCACATGAAAGTCGGCCAAAAGAGTCAACTCTCCTACGTGTACTACCATGTCTTTTATTATTCCTACCGGACGTGCAACACTACCATCCGCTAGACCTAAGATGGTTTCCGTTGGTTCTATTTTACCTAAGTTAAGGCTTCTATGGAGGACAACGGAACAAGATTGATGCATGACCCTAAGTCGGCTAGGCGTCGAGAGGTTTGGAAGTTCCAAGCCTACACAGAAGAGTAAATATCCCGGATCGTCTAACTTCTTAGGTAAATTATTTCGCACAAAAGCGGACCCATGTTTTCCAAGCTTAAGTTCTAACTCATATTTTTCTTTTAAAGCATTATAATAGGGTGCATGAGCTAAGACCTCAAGAATTGGTTTTCTTGATGGAGTTCCTTGTCCTCCTCTAAACTAGTTTTGGATTCTTGGTTGTGGGTTTCTCAAGAGTAGGTTCTACCAATGGTGCGGGGCCTTGGTACCTCATTTTGGATGGCTTGGAACCCTTTTTGATAGCATTTACCGAGTGAACTGTTGGGTGTGAGGGGCATGGATGTGCATTCTCCATGGTGAACAAGAACATGAAGTCGGCAAATCGAATTCACTTTTGGGTTCTTTATAGTATCACTTGGGAGTGCTCCAACTTCCGTTCATTGAAGGCTTTTAAGAGGGCATCAAGCTTGTTTTCATCTCGCTTTGTCTTTGCTTAAAGTCGGCTTCAAGCTTAGTCAATCGAGTCTCTTGAGATGACAGGAATCTAGATGCAATTGCCTCAAGATTAGTGGGTTTCCCGGTGTTTAGAGAGTTGAACCTATTAGGTAGACTAGATGAGCTTTGGGGTGTGCTTGAGTTTTGGTTCCACTTAAGGTTAGCGTGATTTCTCCATGAGGGGTTGTAAGAGTTTCCTAAGTTGTTTTGTTCGGGTTGGAAAGTGTACCACTTCTCTCCCGCTCCGTCGGTGCGCATGGGCGTAGTCCGCAAAAGCTTGTTCGGGGTCTTGTGCAATCACGAGTGTCATGGGGACCACTACATAACTCACAAGGTAGAGTGATTTTATTCACTTGACGTGAGGACTTAGGATTTCGTGGGAACTCATTAGAAATTAACTTGATCTTCAAGTTCGATCATCCTACGGTCGGAAGGTTGTGAGTCAATGGGAGGCAAGGAGATTGCCTTAACGGTTTTAGGCACTCACGAGGTCATTCCAACTTTCGTTGTCATAGAGGGCAAGGTCCTCTATTATACCCCATGATTCTTCAGCGGTGAGATCACTAAGTTTTCCACCGGCCGCTTGGTCAATGGATCGCTTGGTGGGGAAGTTGACATGATCATAGAAAAGTTGGACTTGGGCCAAAGATCAATGCCGTGATGAGGGACTTTATGAAGTAAGTCCTTGAATCGAGTCCATGCTTCGTAGAGATTCACCTTGACGTTGTTGGAACATCAAGATGTCTTTCCTAAGCTTAGTGGTTCTCCCGGTGGAAAAATTGAGCAAGAGCGAGAGGTAAGATCATCCCAACTTGAGATGGAGCCGGGGAAGTCGCTCAAGCCAATTACTAGCTTGGTCTCAGAAGAGAATTGGAAGAGACGGATCGTGGTCTCCCGAGTAGTAGCATCAAGGTCGATGGAATCGACAATTTTAAGGAAATCCCTAAGATCTTGATTTGGATCTTGAACGAAGTCCATGGAATGCACATCCGTTTTGCACCAATCGGATGGTGTCGGATCGCAGGGCCGTAGTTTGGGCTTGGTTGGGAAGCTCAATGGTGTTCCTATAGCCTAAGTGGCTTGGTCTCGAGTATTCACCAAGAGTACGGGCTCTTGGCGGGTCATTTGGTGGTGGGTTGATGAGTGGTGGTTGGTTATCACCTTCCATGATGAAAAGTGATGGGATTACGAACAAAAGTCACGAAGAAAGGGGATAGACTAAGAGGAAGCTAAAAATGAGAAAAAAATTTACTTGATAGGAATCAAGCAAAGAAACCTAAGCGATGTGGACTACTAACTAGCTATTCTATTCCCGCAATGCGCCAAAAACTTGATAACGCTACTGCGCCGTGTTCGGGGTCAAAGGAACATCCTTTTAAATCGACAAGTTTTTCAACACCCTAGGCGATGAACCTAATCGTTGTATTGTAGTATTAGGGTAAGCCACGGGTATTGATATCGTTCTCTGGAGAATAGGAATGCTAGTGAGAAGTTACTACGCTAAGGTTGGGGTTGAGGAAGATTATTTTTGTATTTTTATATTTTATGAAATGGAAAGGTACAGATCTCGGGGTTTGAATTTGGGGGGTTGGTATTGCTACCGATTACTCTACTTATCTAATTATCTAATCTAAGGTGTATGTAGTCTATGTCTAATTATTGTGTGCTCGTATGATAGTTTAAAGATGTGTTTACTTAGGTTTTACTACTCCTTAATTATCTCCTATTGGTGGTTGAATTGTCACGTCCTTATTCTTAGTTGCGTTGTGTGTCTAAGGTTGTAGGGTATGCATTTCTCCCTAACTCTTTGAACTTACCAAAGGGTCTCGTCTACAAAACCCACTAGGGATAATAAACTCTTACTCTAAGGCACTCTTTGGATGGTTTAGCTTACAACTACTCAAGGAGTCATATTCTAAGGTTCACAAAGATTTAATCAAGCATTAAGTACACAACGAATGACCTATCGCATTACTAGATCATTAATCAACTAAGATAAGAGACAACCAATCAATATTCAATAATTAAGTTTCATATTCCCTAAGCAAACACACAAGTAAATTAGCGGGACATGGAGAACATGCAAGCATACACACAAATAATCAAAGACATAATTGTATTAATGAAGTAAAACACTTATCTTGGTGTAAGATAGGGTTTGGAACCCTAAAATATTGTACAAGACAGCCTTGGTTCGGTTTAGTTTTTACTCCAAAAACTACACACCAAATCTTGAAAAATTCGGATTCTATATATAATATTACATGCGACGTCATCACCTATGTTTTGTGGCCGTCGTGTCGCCGTCATTAGGGTTTCGTCTTGGCGCGTTAGACTTGCGTGACGTCACCTTATGCTTGCGGCCCGTCCTCTTGACCGGCGCCGTCTGGATTGCATCTAGGCCGTCCGAGTTGCGACGGCCTACTCTTTTATAACTTGCGTCGTCGCTTGAAAATAGGAGTTTTGGCTTCCGTCCCGTCACAAAATCCTCCGACGTGCATAACTTTAACACTTGACGCCGTCGCTTATGTTTTCAATGACTTTGAGTGTCTCGATTCGACTTTGTCTATTTTCTTCGTATATTCGCGCCTTTTCGTCCAAATAAGTGCCATTCCAACATTTTGCCTTCAAGAGACCTAAAAAGTGAAAAGGAACGATATTAAGCAATAACGGATACAAAAGTAATCAAATAAGGGCTTAAACGACCCCTCAAAAAGGTACCTTTTAAAACCTTATCAAGCATCCATCTTTAATGCTTAGTGAGTGTACCGGTAGTATAATAGGTACTAGAATTTGTTTTGTGATGCATTCCAAGATCGCTAGTGATACTACATTCGTGTAGTTAGGATTAACTAAATGGTAAGAGGCATTAGGATAACCCTTGTTTTAAACCTGTAATTTAATTACGTCATCCACATCGGTTGAGTAATTTTGCCCCACACCTTTGCGATGTACTCATCTTTAGTACACGATACCCCTAGTTAACCCCTCAGAGCCTATCCTTTTCGCGGTTCTCGTGATGTTCCGGTTTTCGGAATATCAATGAAGAGCATTGTTTACAATCCACCCCCAAATGTTACACCCAAATCGCCTTAGCCCACCTTGTATGTACTCATCTTTAGTGCATTATTGTAATCATTGTTTAAACCCTTAGTTCAATTATCTAGTTACTTGCATGGTTGCTAAATCGAGTCATATCATTTGTATACAGTTTTGGGACTATTGGGTTAAAGTGATATTTTATGGAGTAACGGGAAAGAAAGATAAATTCAAATTCTCTTTGTCTAGGTAATTAAGTACTCCAAGTGTTTTGATCTTTTCAAATTGGGTCAATTAGTGTTAGTGAAAGAAAAACTCAAGTGTAGGGATGCTCCTATAAATCCCTTTATTTTGATGTTATCATAGAGGATGGTAGAGTAAAAGGTATGAAAAGAAAATGAAATAAAAGAGAAAAGAGTCAGTGAAAAAAAAGAAAAAAATTGAAAATGAATGAAAAATGAGAAAACATACGGGCTACCATCCTACATCTATCTTTATGTTTATGTTTTCAAGTTTATGTTTATGTTTTGTCTCAAGTTATTTAGTGTTAGTGAGTCAGTCTTTGCTTAGCAACGCCACACTTTACATGCTTGTAACATAAGATTTTGACTTGCCATCACTAAATATCCCTTATCCAACAAAACACTTCACTTCCTACCCTAAGCCTAACATTACAACCCTTGTAAAGACCTCTTAGATAGTTATTCCTAGGTGCTTACGCCAAAGCGATGGAGGTTTGATCTATTCTCAAGCCTATGGTAATCTATGTACTATGCCGGTAATGAGTGTTTATCTTCCATTTCTTTACATATTATATTTCATATAAGCCCGAGAGATAAGAGAATCCAAACACCAATTTTGAGGTGCTAGTGTATAATTTCCGTGCTTGTTATGACTATTGTGGGGCTTGTATTTGTTGTAAACTATTCTAAACCAATGTTAAATGATCCCCAACTTATAAATTGATTGGCCAAAAGCACCATTTACTTGAGGACAAGAAAATTCCAAGTGTAGGGATATTGATAAGGATTTAAAACATACGTTTTAGGGGTTCATTTAAGCCCTAAATTGATACATTTATATTCATTACTATTTAAAATCGTTCCTTTTCACATTTTAGGTCTTTTGAAAGAAAAAATCGGAATCAAGCATATTTGGACAAAAGGAGCGAAACATGAAGAAAAAAGCAAAGTCAAGATCCAAGGCAATTTTGTAAGCCCTGATGACGCCCCAACCAAAGGCGATGTCGTCCCTATGGAAGTTTTCTAATAAAATGCAGCGACAACTCGGTGAAAAGAGGTTCTAAAGCTAGACAGCACACACCTAATATCCGAAAGGTGTCTCCCTTAATTTCTACACGTACGTCCAAGAACCATCTCAAGGCGACGTCCTTCATGAAGACAGACGACGCCACACTCATCAACTAACGTCGTCCCAATGATGACTTGGCCCAAACGAAACCCTAAAGACGGCGACCAAACGACGTCACCAGCAAAAGGCGACGCCGTCGCACTTGTAAATCTATATATAGAATTTGATTTTTCTGCATTTAGAGAGGTAGAATTTTGGAGAAACAACGCTAACTCGTGTGTAGTCCGACTTGGGATGATTTTAGGTTCCAAACCCTTCTTTACATCATAAGATAACTTTGTTAATCCATCATATCATTATGTCTACCTTATGTTCAATTGTTTGTGTATGCTTGCTTATTTATCATGAGTAGCTAAATTACTATTGGGTTTGCTTAGATCTATGAAATAGTTGTTAATTATTGTTAGGTTGTCTCTTGTCTTAATTGGTAGACGCTAGAGTAATGAAAATTGGCTTCTTCTTTAATTGTTGTGACGTCCTAAATAGCATAAAGCTTGAGAGTGCACTTGAGCCATCGTTGTGTTTATTGCGTGAATTGTAGCTTTAGGATAATAAAGTATTCGAGGAGATACTCATGCTTGGCGATCCCGGATAGTCTAGAGGAGAGTTACAATTCATAGAACTAGGAATTAGGCACTCCTATGACCACACGGAATACAACACACCAATTAAGATGAGTATGTGACAATTCATCCAATTAATAAGAGATAACTAGGGAGTAAGAACATCTAAGTAAACACACTTTTAATCATCATTAGAGCACACTTTAAAATACATAGCATATCATTTCTTTTTAATTAGTCATTAGTTTAATTAATTAGTAGTTAAAATTGGTAGAAGTACCACCTCCCACTCCTATACCCGAGATATTTACCTTGCTTTCTAAAAAACATAAAAGACTAAAAAGAATCTCCCTCAACCTTACCTTCTCGTCATACATCTCTTCCTAGCATCTCTATTCCCCTAGAGAATGATCAACCCCCGGGCTTACCCATACTACACCTAAACGATTAGGTATAATCGCCTAGTGAGTTGTAAAGCTTGCTCGTTGAAAATGATGTCTTCGACCCCGAACTCACGCATCAATAACACTTATGAAATCGACTCTTGACCACAACTTATACGAATTTGATACCTTGCTCATGTCTGTAATTCATAAACGATTTCTACATTTATGACCATAAGTTATCTGAAGTGCATGACATATGACTGAGACAACAATGACCATACAACAAACATCGTTTTGGTGCTCTAAAAGTCGTGGCAATAAATGTGTCATCTTCAATAGATAAATGATAAAGTTGTGTCGACATGCATTTTTGGTTGCGATCATAAAGGTTGTCAAGGCGAGTCAAACTCGTTGTCAACCAAAACAACAACTATGAAAACGGAACCTATGACCACAACTTATACATAAATAATACATATAATTTTGAAAGATATCATGATAAACACATCAAACCATGATCAATACATCCTTCCATTCTACCACAACCAAATAAAACACAATTTATACCACTTATGGATATACACAACCTATAGGAGCTTAAACGATCATGCGCTTTGCTCAAAACGACGCCTGCATGCACAACATTTGTATAAAAACACGATCTACAAATGTCTTATCATTTTGATCGTAATAATAATGGTTGCTTCGAGTCAAACTCGCACTCAACTATCCAACCATTTTGCACAACCAATAAAAATAAAAATATATTGAAAATCATTACAATGAAAAACAACAAAAAAACAAATGTTGTAGCACTTATGAAATCAACATGCATTTGACCACAACTTATACACATCGCACAAAATCATATGCCTACATATTATATAAACTCGCATAAAATCGACACTTATGGCCACACATCGACTTTCAAAGATATCACAAAGTTTAAGCAGTATAAAACACATATTCAAAATCTACTAATATCATACAAAGTTAAAAATATTAGAAGATCATCATAATCAAATAAAATACAACTTGTAGCACATCATATAAAATCAAGACTTATGATCACATGTCGACTTATCATAAAGCTTAAACAAACGAAACATGAAAACCACTAATAACATTAAAAAATAAAAATATACAAAAATAAATCCATTATATTAACCAATCACGTGGCAATGAGACATCAGTCGCAATTGTTGAACCACCGAAACCACTAAACATCCACCTTAACGAAACCACCAGTGTGTATATTTAGAGAGAAAGATGACAGTTGCATGTGTGTTGATACTACGTGGATCTCAGAGACATAGACACATATATTGCCTACTATTAAGCCTAACGAAAACGGGCCAGCAAACAACATCTGATGAAACCCAAAAACGAAAATGACCCAACAAATTACCAAACGACACGGCCAAAACCACAAACGACATACCATAGCACAAAATGATGTCGTTTCATTTTTCCCCACCCTAAATGGCGTTGTACGAATTCCTAATGTATATTAGGGTAATAATAATAGACTTGTACGCCAACAATATTGCTTAGTCTAATGATATGTGGAAATGTTTTAGTAGAGTAAGTAGTGTTGTCATGACTCATAAGTACCAAATACTTTGTGAAAGTTCTTATTTTTTTCCTCTCCCTTTAAAGATTGTAATGACATGTTGTGCAATAATACTTCTAAAGCAATAATAAGTTTAAGTATATATATATATATATATATATATATATATATATATATATATATATATATATATATATATATATATATATATATATATATATATATATATATATATATATATATATATATATATATATATATATATATATACATTATATATAAGAGGAGGCATGCCACATAAAATGCCACTTGGCATCCCTTAATGCCAAGTCATATTTCCATGTCATCATTAATAGCAATTAATTCCATGTGGTAATTAAAATTCGTTTTTAATATTTACATGTCATAATTTTATTTTCTACCTAAGCATGTATTAAATTCGGATTAATTAGTTAAAAAATGGCAATAGAGAGATTTGAAAATGGGGTGTTTGTACCATTAAATCACATGCTAACCACTAGAGCAACTCAATTTTTTGATTATATCTTGCAAATCCAAATTTATAAACCTATACAGCCTATTATTGACTATTTTAATTTAATGAGATAAGTATTATTCCAGGAATCCCTACAACTTATAACCCTAATATCACGTTAAGCGTGATGCACAGACCCAACCCCCTTTGTGTGATAAGGAGGATAACCCAGTCGATGTTTGGTAATTGATGTTCATATTCTACTTATTTAGAATTATTGTATGGACCTTTTTCATGCACAATTACAGTTTTGTGAACAACCATGTCTTACAAAAGCCTTACTGACTCTCACTTTCTTTATCGAATTTATAGGTATGTTGATCTAAAGCCTTGTATCACTCCACTGCCTGAGGATGGGTCTGCTGGAGCAAACATTACCACATGGCCTACAAGATTGCATAATCCTCCTGAGAGGCTCCAAAGCATAAAGATTGATGCAGTTTAGAGCTGTTTCTCGGTGCCGCTACTCACCCCTATTTTTAGCTTTCTGTTTGTATCGTCTGCCCTACTATTCATAGTTATTATCGTTACAGGAACGCCTAGGCAAGTTCTACAATATTCTACTAATTTGCATATCAATGGCAGGTGCGAAAGTGCAAGAATTCGAAGTCTTTATCTTTTGTTTATTGTTCATCTTCTGCTGTGATTACATATATTCATCATCATCCGATCTTTCAGTTTCTTTTCACTTATCTGTAGTTTATTTTTTGGTAATACTGTAGGAGCATTGTCGGAGTTAATTAACATCTAATATTAGCTTACTGTGATTGTTTTGGAAAATCTACATAGAATGATGTTACATGTGGAACCATGAAAAGTTTACTCAGGTACGCTCCCTTTATTTAGATTGCTGGGCTATGAATGTTGTTCCTGTGTTAGTGGTCGAAACACCTTGCCTGCCATTTATGATCATGGACTTCTGGGAGTCATGCATGACTAGTATGAACTCATCCATTTTCCGGAGTCATCATGATTTTCATCTTTTTGGTCTTGTTGATTTTGTTATTTTTCTTCTTAATTTGATCATCCTTATATGTACAATACTGAACCCATATGACCAGAACTGTCTGAACTCTGAACCATTGAGCTATTAACTATAGGTGTGAAGCATTTGACACATATTCGAGAACCTATGATCTCTTGCCTGCAGCAGGTCTTTTCTCAGTTGAGCAAAAAAGGTATATTTCCTCTTGATATAAAGGCACGATTTCATTGGGCGGTTAGGTTGAAATCAACCGCATTGTGTTATTAGGGTTGTCTGTAAAGATTTCATTTGTATTGTTTTCTTTAACTTTTTAGGATTTGGGTAGATGAAAACAGTGCCTTTTTTGGTACAACATGATTCACAATGAGGAGCCATTCTTCACAGTAGTCGTGACATCATGTTAGATGCAATCATCATTTGTTGTTTGTCTGCCTTATTCGGACTGTCCTCCAAAAAATCAGCAGGATTCCCAAATATTCCTAACTTGTAAAGAATATTAAAGAGATATTAAGAGAGAAGTAGCACAAATATCACAAAAGCATACAACAAAAGAAGCATAGCTGCTCCTCAAATTCATGTAATTATATTATTCGCAGCTTATGTTGGTGACTTCTCTATACCACTTTCGCTAATGTAACTTTGGTACTGCATGCAGGTTACAAATGGAAGGAATAAAACATAGAATCATTTCTCTTACAGATTAGGAAGAAACTAAGTACGGTCATCTCAAGAAACTGCAAATGAAATGAATAACTCTGATGTATAAATTTATCTTTCATAACGGTTTTGATGGAAGTTACTTATAGTCTGTTCTGATTAGGAGGCAAAATCTTAAGCGGTGTTTACGGTGCAAATTGACAAGTTGCAGCAGGAAAGAGATGAATTTCAAAGGGTGCTCATTCGTTTAATCCTCCTCCTCCACGTCATAATATTCACAGTAGCACCTCATCATCCTGTAAGTCCTAAATTATTAATTAGAGCAATTTGAGCTCCCAACATCTCTCTTTATTCTGCTCCCAACATCCCTCAATCCTC
Source organism: Chrysanthemum lavandulifolium (assembly GCA_022545495.1). NCBI lineage: Eukaryota > Viridiplantae > Streptophyta > Magnoliopsida > Asterales > Asteraceae > Chrysanthemum > Chrysanthemum lavandulifolium. The sequence goes on along the minus strand of CM040239.1, from coordinate 219,799,664 downwards.
TATCAAGTCAGTGTCGAGCTCAATACCACCAATAGAAGACAAATAGCATACCATTTCTACTATCCAAGATTCGTAGTCTCCTGTCAAACTGTCAACAAGTTCATAAAATAAGACTATTGCTATATCATTTTGCTTTGTAGGTTATGTTATCAAATTTCTTTTGCAAGTTTTATGTTAGCAGGAAAGGGTTATATGTGAGTTTATTATGCATGTGAGTTCACCCCAATATCATATGTTTTACCTTAACCTCTTATATAAAATATTCGTTAGTTACTTAATCTTTTCCTATCGCATTTTCTAATGAAAATAGAATTTTACTTGGTTTTTATCTTTACAAAATTACTGATTAAGCGAGTGGTTGCTCTCAAACACATACAACTTAAAGGCGATATTAAGCAATAACGGATACAAAGTGATCAAATAAGGGCTTAAACGACCCCTAAAGGTACCTTTTAAAACCTTATCAAATATCCTACACTTGGTATTTGCTTGTCCTTAAGCAAATGTGCTTTTAGCAATTAATTTATAAGTTAGGGTCATGAAGAATTCGTTCAAACGGTCCACAACACATATAAGCCCATAAAAGTCATAACAAGCACGAAATACATACTAGCACCTCACATGGGGTGTTTGGATACTCGCATCTCTCTCGGTGTATATGAAATATAACAAATTGGAAATGAAGATAAACACTCATTAACGGTCCTAGTACATAGAGTACCATAGGCTTGAAAATAGATCAAACCTCCGCGCTTTGGCGTAAGCACCTAGGAAAGACTATCAAAGGGTCTTTAAAGGGTTGTAACGTTAGGCTTACGGTGGGAAACAAAGGTTTGGTGGGATAGGCTTTTTAGTGGTGGCAAGTCAAAATCATTATGTTAAATGCATCACGAAGAATGGCGTTGCTAAGCGAGACTTCGACACTCTAAACTCTAGCTATGGAAATAAACAAACATAAATTAAAATGATAGATGTAGGATGGTAGCCCGTTTTTTTTTCACTCTATTTTTCTTTTCTCTTTTCTATTTTTTCGATTTTTTTTTTTTCATACACTTTTACTCTACCATCCTCTAGGGTAACATCAAAATGATAGGGATTTATAGGCACATCCTACACTTGAGTTTTATTACTCTAACACTAATTTTACAATTGAAAAGATCAAAACACATGGGGTACATTATTACGCAAACAAAGGGATTTTGAATTTAACGTTCCTTCCGTCATTTCATAAACTTTAACTTTTCCCATGAATCCCATCGTCCCAAAGCGTATACAAAGGATATGACTCGACTTAGCAACTCATGCAAGCAACGGATAATTGAACTAAGGGTTTTGGGTGATAACAATAATGCACTAAAAGTGAGTGCATCTGAGGGTGAGCTAAAGCGATTTGGGTGTATATTTGGGGTGGGGTGTAAACAATGCTCTTCATTGATATTTCGGAAAAACCGAAACATCACGAACCGCGAAAAGGATAGGCTCGAGGGTTAACTACGGTATCGTGTACTAAAGATGAGTACAACGCAAAAGGGTGTGGGGGAATACTCAACCGATGTGGAAGAAGTAATTATATTACGAATTGTCAAACAAGGGTTATCCTAATGCCTCTTATCATTTAGTTATTCCTACACAAGTGTAGTCTTACTAGCGATCTCGGGATGCATCACAAAACAAGTTCTAGAATCTATTATACTACCGGTTCACACTCTAAGTATTAAAGATGAATGCTTTTAATTCCTACTAATCTAAGGCGATCCTCGCATTTTGGGTGGAATTTAGGTGGTAAAGGGTTTTTTGCTAGTCATGCAACTTCCTATCCGTGAGGCGCTTTTGTTAAGACTAATGGCCTCCCTATGTCATGAAAAATTTTAAATTTGGTGTCAAAATTACCTAACCGACATTTTCTCATGGTTTATTACACAAATACAATTAAACAAATATTCAAGGATAAGTATAGTTTCAAAGTTCCGTTTTATTTTCCCTCCCTACCTTAAACTGAACATTGTCTCCCAATGTTCCCGAAAATATCAAAGTTATGATAATGGAAGGTAATTAAAAGCGAAAGAAACTAGTACTCGATTAGCTCAGTTGAGATCCATGTGTGGTAGTTTAAATCCTTTCCAAGAATTTATGCGTGAAAAGCTCCTTCCAATCTTATGTAACTTCTTCTTGATAAATTAAACCCGCACACTTGAAGAAAAGCGAAACCGGCGTAAAATCGTGGTAATAATATATATAAGACTCGATTTAAACTAGGATATAATGCTTGTGGAATGGATGTTCTACGAATTTACGGAAAATTAAGACACGGAAAATTCAAAAAAAAATTTAAGTAGCTCGAAAACGAGAAAAAGTAATTTGTTGTTTTACTCCTTCTGGCAATAAATTTGCGATCTGGCGAGTCGAGTTATCGACAGTGCGATTTTACGGAAAAATTACGAAAATTTACATCTTTAGAATGGAAAAATTTACGCAATCCATCCATTATTCGATACAAGCATTTGACTCGAACAAACACACAAATATATCTTTTAATGAATTGTTATTCTCATGTTTACGTTTCTTTTGAAAATGTGTGTAATCCTCCTACACTTATGTCACACCCCAAATTACATGTTTTGCGTGAATGGAATACCTTGGGAGGACCGTCATAGCATCAAAGTTAGATTATATCGAGCGACCTAAAGTGTCGTTTGGAAAATACATCGTTTGATTAAGTAAAATAATCGAGTTTACAAACATTAGGTCCCAAAAGATTTCCAATATATCAAAAGCGAGTTTGTTACAATCAAGCGATATTTAAATGCATAAAAAAAGGTGAGGCGTCGACACGCGACTATGATAAGTCCGCATGCATGCCATGAAGTGAATGCCTTAGATACCGAGATAAAACATGCTAAAGTGTCAACACAAAGATTGAGTGAGTTCATAGAGTTTGTGTTGAAATGTAAAGCCTTCTGAGAATATTCATGCGACAAGGCATTGTAAATCCACTAGGTTCAAGTTCACCCATCAAAACCATGACATGTGTTTACAACCCGCGCCAAGACATAGAATTGTCAATCTTGTTTGTAAGTAGGACATATGTGCATACGATATATCACAGTACTAATGCAAAGAATCATAGCCAATTGAACCTCTTGACAAGTCTAAATTGTTTGTTAAGTTTCATTGAATAGATTATATTCACTTTGGTCACGTCATCAAGGACCCAAAGGTGGGCGTCGGCCCGATAGTACTATCAATACCTCTCCGCCTCGCGAATTAACGATTGATAATGTATGTATGTTGAGGCATAATTGAAAACAAGTTTAGCACATTAAGGCACATATCGCAATAAACCACACATAATGTCAAAGAGTATAAAGTATAGTGTAACACAATTGTATAAATGGTTTGAGTATTCCAAGAGTAAAAACAAGTATTTAAGCATGTATTTCCCCAAAGAGTTTGTAAATTTAAACAAGTAAGCGGGTGAACTCACGGTAATCCGTAAAAGTTTAGAGTACTTGTAGTAAATAAAATATTTGAGCATGTATCTCCCAAAGTAATTCAAAGCGTATAAAAGTAGGGGCTATGAAACTCACCGGTATGATTGATATGCTAACAAAATGAAGTGCACTAAAATGAGGCTCGAAACTATCCGCGACCTAAAATGAATGTCATGAGTTGAGTTATGATATGTTGTCGTGAATCGTGATACAATGTGTACAAATCCATATGATATCCATACCACTTATGCGTTTGGAAATAATGTTTATCGTCAAAATATATGTTTATGACCTCCTTCAGTATTAAAAATACTTTACAAGTAGTTACGTTGAAACAACCTCCTACGATAGTCGTTTAGTGATTTATTGTGAAATTATAACTTTTACGTAAAATAATGTCATTGAAAATTTCATGAAAATGACTAAGTAGCCTCGAAAGCTAGTCGTAAAATGGTGCACGTCGAGTGTTGGAAACGAACTCAACGGTTTGGGAAGCTTGTATCATCATCTCAAAGTTTTAGCATTTAAGTTTCCTTCCTAGAGGTCTCGATCACAAAGAAAATATTGGTTAAGTATGGTACTTTAGTCCAGTATAGTTTAAAGGATGGTTTCGACAAAGTTTAAGCAACCATAATTGATTCATTACAACTCCGCTAAACAAGCGATTGGACATTTTGGAAAATATACTTGGTGAACTTACTTTTACTAGAAGACATCACTTTATAAAAGTCCTACATCATTGTTAAAAGCGACCTCCAACATGGTGACTTGTTTTGTAGTAACACTTGTCTATTATAAATAATATAGTTTTTCTTATATAATAAAATTACGGCAACTTTGTGTAAACATGTATAATTTAATCGTTACAAGTCCGTTTTCGTTTTATGTCCTTAGATTCGTATCAAAGTATACTAATATATTTTTGATAAGTCGACACAATTAATAGCTTAAGTCTCATTTTGACTCATAAAGGGTGACATTTTCATCTTTGAAATTTACGGAATTATTAGTTTCGTTGCTTAACTTGAAAATTCATAACTTCTTCGTTATAGCTCCGTTTTAATCCGTTCAATGACGCCGTTTTAAAGTGTATTTTCTAAATATCTAGCCCAAAATATTATCCCAACTGTGGATTTTCCAGATTTTGAAAATAAGGACAGACCCTTTTAAAAGCGTGTCGAAATGAGTTTTCTCGCACCAACCTATTCTAACCCATTCAAAACAACTCTGGCTAATCCTACCATACACCTTCTTAGGGTGTCATGGGTTCCTAGGCATCACCAAAAGTGATATGTTTCAAGGAGTAATTATAGGATGACAAAAATATATATAAGTCTTAAAAACAATGAAATAGTGGTATAAACATCCATGAGAGACTTGCATGTTTTCTCAAATATGATGAAATGAATATAACAATGAATATGAAATATGATCATGAATATGAAAAGCTTACTAGTTAACTTGATGAGGTTTATGATCAAAGGTTTTCCTAATCACCCAAGGTTTATATTGCAAAACCTTAACAAGAGTGATACTAGTGTATGTAAAGCTTGATTAGAGAAAGTTTATGAAATCCTTCTTGATCCCCTTGGATGGCGGTTTGCAAGAGAAGAGAGAGGAAAATGAGTTTGATCTTTTACTTGAGAAAATGAAGTGAATGTGTTGTATGTTTTGAGATATTTAGAGTATAATACAATTAACTTGTAAGATATTTGGCAAATAAATGACTACCCCTCCTTGTCGGGGGTATTAGTCATGGGTAATACATTTTTTTATTAATTATGTATAAGTATAATTACTTGTAAGTTTAAATGAAGTTAAGTGTTGAATTGTATACATTTAAGTATATAGGGTAGTGTTAGTTAAAATAAATTTTCACGGGTCAAGATAAAATATATTGAAGTCATAAAAATTATAAAAATACATTTCTTGCAAAATTTGAGTAAAATAATAACTATCGTAGTATTTAAGAAAACCGTCGTAATTATATAAATATAACAATTTATATACAAAATAAATTTAAAACACTGGGTAAACTCATAATATTATTTTATAATCTTAATATAAGTATGAAAATATATCGGGATAATTTTTGAAGTGTCGGATCAAATGTTCAAATAATGTTTACGCGATAGCTTTATTTAATAAGAAAATAAGCGTTTAATGTAAAATGAAAACTCATGCATAAATTGATATGAAATGATGAATATGGAGTTTGAGAAATGACCGAAATTGAGAATTGTCACAACTTATCCCTTATGTAAAATACCTTTATAAATAAAGCATTTTACAAATTTAAACATGAGAATAGACAATCAATAAAGACATATGACACTAACAAGCAAACAATTAAGCATGGGTTGCCTCCCGGCGCTTTTCTTTATTTAAGAGTCTTGTAGCTAGACTCGTAGTGGTGCTCCTACGTCTGATATATAAGTAAGCCTATCCTCAACAATGTCATAAGGATCAAACTTATCATTCAGTTCCTAATAGTATGCGTTCGGTTAGATATGCCTTTTCAAACTTCTCCCGGGATCATAGATTGTTATCCTAATGTGCTCTCCATTACCGTCACTGGCGGTCTATCCAATCCCATTTGTGTTTAGATTTCTCAACTTTCCACTTATTCATGACAAGGTCGACGGGCAAGCTTCCAGGAACTCGGTCATCTTCCTAAATACTAAGGCTCCTCGAGCGGGTTTACTTCCATGTCTAGCCATTTCTTTTTCTTGGAAAGTTGCTTTACTAGTGAAGGCTTCATCTAGGTAAAAAGGTCTTTGGGGCCTATGAGGTTCTTATCTATCCAAGGTCCATATCTAGAAGGCTCTCTATCCAACCTAATCTCATGTGGGATTTCCTCTTCTTTGTAATACGTGTGCTTGACATCGTAAATTGACCTGCCTCCCTCTCCTACCACTATCTTGGACATCTTACAATCGATGATGGCACTAGCGGTAGCTAAGAATCCTCTTCCTACTAGTAATGGGCATGTCGGGTCCTTATTCATGTCTAGCACATGAAAGTCGGCCAAAAGAGTCAACTCTCGTGTACTACCATGTCTTTTATTATTCCTGGACGTGCAACACTACCATCCGCTAGACCTAAGATGGTTTCCGTTGGTTCTATTTTACCTAAGTTAAGGCTTCATGGAGGACAACGGAACAAGATTGATGCATGACCTAAGTCGGCTAGGCGTCGAGAGGTTTGGAAGTTCCAAGCCTACACGAAGAGTAAATATCCCGGATCGTCCTTCTTAGGTAAATTATTTGCACAAAAGCGGACCCATGTTTTCCAAGCTTAAGTTCTAACTCATATTTTTCTTTTAAAGCATTATAATAGGGTGCATGAGCTAAGACCTCAAGAATTGGTTTTCTTGATGGAGTTCCTTGTCCTCTCTCTAAACTAGTTTTGGATTCTTGGTTGTGGGTTTCTCAAGAGTAGGTTCTACCAATGGTGCGAGGCCTTGGTACCTCATTTTGGATGGCTTGGAACCCTTTTTGATAGCATGAGTGAACGCGTTGGGTGTGAGGGGCATGGATGTGCATTCTCCATGGTGAACATGACGTCGGCAAATCGATTCACTTTTGGGTTCTTTATAGTATCACTTGGGAGTGCTCCAACTTCCCGTTCATTGAAGGCTTTTAAGAGGCATCAAGCTTGTTTTCATCTCGCTTTGTCTTTGCTTAAAGTGGCTTCAAGCTTAGTCATCGAGTCTCTTGAGATGACGAATCTAGATGCAATTGCCTCAAGATTAGTGGGTTTCCGGTGTTTAGAGTTGAACCTATTAGGTAGACTAGATGAGCTTTGGGGTGTTGCGAGTTTTGGTTCCACAAGGTTAGCGTGATTTCTCCATGAGGGGTTGTAAGAGTTTCCTAAGTTGTTTTGTTCGGGTTGGAAAGTGTACCACTTCTCTCCCGCTCCGTCGGTGCGCATGGAGTAGTCCGCAAAGCTTGTTCGGGGTCTTGTGCAATCACGAGTGTCATGGGACCTACATCACAAGGTAGAGTGATTTTATTCACTTGACGTGAGGACTTAGGATTTGTAGAACTCATTAGAAATTAACTTGATCTTCAAGTTCGATCATCCTACTGGTCGGTTGTGAGTCAATGGGAGGCAAGGAGATTGCCTTAACGGTTTTAGGCATCACGAGGTCATTCCAACTTTCGTTGTCATAGAGGGCAAGGTCCTCTATTATACCATGATTCTTCAGCGGTGAGATCACTAAGTTTTCCACCGGCCGCTTGGTCAATGGATCGCTTGGTGGGAAGTTGACATGATCATAGAAAAGTTGGACTTGGGCCAAAGATCAATGCGTGATGAGGACTTTATGATAAGTCCTTGAATCGAGTCCATGCTAGTAGAGATTCACCTTGACGTTGTTGGAACATCAAGATGTCTTTCCTAAGCTTAGTGGTTCTCCCGGTGGAAAAATTGAGCAAGAGCGAGAGGTAAGATCATCGACTTGAGATGGAGCGGTGAAGTCGCTCAAGCCACTGCTTGGTCTCATAAAGAGGTGGAAGAGCGGATCGTGGTCTCCGAGTAGTAGCATCAAGGTCGATGGAATCGACAATTTTAAGAAATCCCTAAATCTTGATTTGGATCTTGAACGAAGTCCATGGAATGCACATCCGTTTTGCACCAATCGGATGGTGTCGGATCGCGGGCGTAGTTTGGGCTTGGTTGGGAAGCTCAATGGTGTTCCTATAGCCTAAGTGGCTTGGTCTCGATATTCACCAAATGCAGGCTCTTGGCGGGTCATTTGGTGGTGGGTTGATGAGTGGTGGTTGGTTATCACCTTCCATGATGAAAAGTGATGGGATTACGAACAAAGTCACGAAGAAAGGGATAGACTAAGAGGAAGCTAAAAATGAGAAAAATTTACTTGATGGAATCAAGCAAAGAAACCTAAGCGATGTGGACTACTAACAAGCTATTCTATTCCCGTGCAGGCGCCAAAAACTTGATAACGCTACGCGTCGTTGGGGTCAAAGGAACATCCTTTTAAATCGACAAGTTTTTCAACACCTAGGCGTGAACCTAATCGTTGTATTGTAGTATTAGGGTAAGCCGGGTATTGATATCGTTCTCTAGAGAATAGGAATGCTAGTGAGAGTTACTACTACGCTAAGGTTGGGGTTGAGGAAGATTATTTTTATTTTTATATTTTATGAAATGGAAGAGTACAGATCTCGGGGTTTGAATTTGGGGGGTTGGTATTGCACCGATTACTCTACTTATCTAATTATCTAATCTAAGGTGTATAGTCTATGTCTAATTATTGTGTGCTGTATGATAGTTTAAAGATGTGTTTACTTAGGTTTTACTACCTTAATTATCTCCTATTGGTGGTTGAATTGTCACGTCCTTATTCTTAGTTCGTTGTGTGTCTAAGGTTGTAGGGTATGCATTTCTCCCTAACTCTTTGAACTTACCAAAGGGTCTCGTCTACAAAACCCACTAGGATAATAAACTCTTACTCTAAGGCACTCTTTGGATGGTTTAGCTTACAACTACTCAAGGAGTCATATTCTAAGGTTCAGATTTAATCAGCATTAAGTACACGAATGACCTATCGCATTACTAGATCATTAATCAACTAAGATAAGAGACAACCAATCAATATTCAATAATTAAGTTTCATATTCCTAAGCAAACACACAAGTAAATTAGCGGGACATGGAGAACATGCAAGCATACACACAAATAATCAAAGACATAATTGTATTAATGAAGTAAAACACTTATCTTGGTGTAAGATAGGGTTTGGAACCCTAAAATATTGTACAAGACAGCCTTGGTTCGGTTTAGTTTTTACTCCAAAAACTACACACCAATCTTGAAAAATTCGGATTCTATATATAATATTACATGCGACGTCACCTTATGTTTTGTGGCCGTCGTGTCGCCGTCATTAGGGGTTTCGTCTTGGCGTTAGACTTGCGGCGTCACCTTATGCTTGTGGCCTGCCCTCTTGACCGGCGCCGTCTGGATTGCATCTAGGCGTGCGAGTTGCGACGGACCTTTTATAACAGCGTCGTCGCGAAAATAGGAGTTTTGCTCGTCGTCACAAAATCCTCCAGCAATGCACTTTAACTTGCGCCGTCGCTTATGTTTTCGTGACTTTGAGTGTCTCGATTCGACTTTGTCTATTTTCTTGATATATTCGCGCCTTTTCGTCCAAATAAGTGCCATTCCAACATTTTGCCTTCAAGAGACCTAAAAAGTGAAAAGGAACGATATTAAGCAATAACGGATACAAAAGTAATCAAATAAGGGCTTAAACGACCCTCAAAAGGTACCTTTTAAAACCTTATCAAGCCATCTTTAATGCTTAGTGAGTGTAGGTAGTATAATAGGTACTAAATTTGTTTTGTGATGCATTCCAAGATCGCTAGTGATACTACATTCGTGTAGTTAGGATTAACTAAATGGTAAGAGGCATTAGGATAACCCTTGTTTAAACACGTAATTTAATTACGTCATCCACATCGGTTGAGTAATTTTGCCCCACCTTCGATGTACTCATCTTTAGTACGATACCCCTAGTTAACCCCTCGAGCCTATCCTTTCATGGTTCTCGTGATGTTCGGTTTCGAATATCAATGAAAACATTGTTTAATCCACCCCAAATGTTACACCCAAATCGCCTTAGCCCACCTTGTATACTCATCTTTAGTGCATTATTGTAATCATTGTTTAAACCCTTAGTTCAATTATCTAGTTACTTGCATGGTTGCTAAATCGAGTCATATCATTTGTATAGTTTGGGACTATTGGGTTAAAGTGATATTTTATGGAGTAACGGAAAGAAAGATAAATTCAAATTCTCTTTGTCTAGGTAATTAAGTACTCCAAGTGTTTTGATCTTTTCAAATTGGGTCAATTAGTGTTAGTGAAAGAAAAACTCAAGTGTAGGGATGCTCCTATAAATCCCTTTATTTTGATGTTATCATAGAGGATGGTAGAGTAAAAGGTATGAAAAGAAAATGAAATAAAAGAAAGAGTCAGTGAAAAAAAGAAAAAAAAAATTGAAAATGAATGAAAAAAATGAGAAAAAACATACGGGCTACCATCCTACATCTATCTTTATGTTTATGTTTTCAAGTTTATGTTTATGTTTCTCAAGTTATTTAGTGTTAGTGAGTCGAGTCTTTGCTTAGCAACGTCACACTTTACATGCTTGTAACATAAGATTTTGACTTGCCATCACTAAATATCCCTTATCCACAAAACACTTCACTTCCACACCTAAGCCTAACATTACAACCCTTGTAAGACCTCTTAGATAGTTATTCCTAGGTGCTTCGTAAGCGATGGAGGTTTGATCTATTCTCAAGCCTATGGTAATCTATGTACTATGCGGTAATGGTGTTTATCTTCCATTTCCTTACATATTATATTTCATATAAGCCCGAGATAAGAGAATCAAACACCAATTTTGAGGTGCTAGTGTATATTTCCGTGCTTGTATGACTATTGTGGGGCTTGTATTTGTTGTAAACTATTCTAAACCAATGTTAAATGATCCCAACTTATAAATTGATTGGCCACACCATTTACTTGAGGACAAGAAAATTCCAAGTGTAGGGATATTGGATAAGGATTTAAAACATACGTTTTAGGGGTTCATTTAAGCCCTAAATTGATACATTTATATTCATTACTATTTAAAATCGTTCCTTTTCACATTTAGGTCTTTTGAAAGAAAAATCGGAATCAAGCATATTTGGACAAAAGGGCGAAACATGAAGAAAAAAGCAAAGTCAAGATCCAAGGCAATTTTGTAAGCTGATGACGTCCCAACCAAAGGCGATGTCGTCCCTATGGATTTTCTAATAAAATACAGCGACAACTCGGTGAAAAGAGGTTCTAAAGCTAGCAGCGCACCTAATATCCGAAAGGTGTCTCCATAATTTCACACGAGCGTCCAGAACCATCTCAAGGCGGCGTCCTTCATGAAGACAGACGCGTCACACTCATCAACTAACGTCGTCCCAATGATGACTTGGCCCAACGAAACCCTAAAGGCGGCGACCAAGCGGCGTCACCGACCAAAAAGCGGCGTCTTGTAAATCTATATATAGAATTTGATTTTTACATTTAGAGGTAGAATTTTGGAGAAACAAGCTAACTCGTGTAGTCCGACTTGGGCGATTTTAGGGTTCCAAACCCTTCTTTACATCATAAGATAACTTTGTTAATCCATCATATCATTATGTCTACCTTATGTTCAATTGTTTATGTATGCTTGCTTATTTATCATGAGTAGCTAAATTACTATTGGGTTTGCTTAGATCTATGAAATAGTTGTTAATTATTGTTAGGTTGTCTCTTGTCTTAATTGACGCTAGAGTAATGAAAATTGGCTTCTTCTTTAATTGTTGTGGCGTCCTAAATAGCATAAAGCTTGAGTGCACTGAGCCATCGTTGTGTTTATTAAATTGTGCTTTTAGGATAATAAAGTATTCGAGGAGATACTCATGCTTGGCGATCCCGGATAGTCTAGAGGAGAGTTACAATTCATAGAACTAGGAATTAGGCACTCCTATGACCTACAGAATACAACACACCAATTAAGATGAGTATGTGACAATTCATCCAACCAATAAAGAGATAACTGGGAGTAAGAACATCTAAGTAAACACACTTTTAATCATCATTAGAGCACACTTTAAAATACATATCATTTCTTTTTAATTAGTCATTAGTTTAATTAATTAGTAGTTAAAATTGGTGAAGTACCACCTCCACTCCTATACCCGAGATATTTACCTTGCTTTCTAAAAACATAAAAGACTAAAAAGAATCTCCTCAACCTTACCTTCTCGTCATACATCTCTTCCTAGCATCTCTATTCCCCAGAGAATGATCAACCTGGGCTTACCCATACTACTTTAAACGATTAGGTACTTTGCCTAGTGAGTTGTAAAGCTTGCTCGTTGAAAATGATGTCTTCGACCCCGAACTCGCATCAATAACACTTATGAAATCGGTACTCTTGACCACAACTTATACGAATTTGATACCTTGCTCATGTCCGTAATTCATAAACGATTTCTACATTTATGACCATAAGTTATCTGAAGTGCATGACATATGAGAGACAACAATGACCATACAACAAACATTGATTTGGTGCGCTAAAAGTCGTGGCAATAAATGTCATCTTCAATAGATAAATGATAAAGTTGTGTCGATTAATGCATTTTTGCTGCGATCATAAAGGTTGTCAAGGCGAGTCAAACTCGTTGTCAACCAAAACAACAACTATGCGGAACCTATGACCACAACTTATACATAAATAATACATATAATTTTGAAAGATATCATGATAAACACATCAAACCATGATCAATACATCCTTCCATTCTACCAAATAAAACACAATTTATACCACTTATGGATATACCAACCTATAGGAGCTTAAACAATGCGCTTTGCTCAAACGACGTCTGAGACAACATTTGTATAAAAAACACGTATCTACAAATGTCTTATCATTTTGTTGTAATAATAATGGTTGCTAGGAGTCAAACTCGCACTCAACTATCCAACCATTTTGCACAACCAATAAAAATAAAAATATATTGAAAAATCATTACAACGAAAAACAACAAAAAAACAAATGTTGTAGCACTTATGAAATCAATGATTCTGACCACCTTATACACATATGAAATCATATGCCTACATATTATATAAACGCATAAAATCGCACTTATGGCCACATCGACTTTCAAAGATATCACAAAGTTTAAGCAGACAAAAACACATATTCAAAATCTACTAATATCATACAAAGTTAAAAATATTAGAAGATCATCATAATCAAATAAAATACAACTTGTAGCATCATATAAAATCAAGTTATGATCACATGTCGGACTTATCATAAAGCTTAAACAAGCGAAACATGAAAACCACTAATAACATTAAAAAAAAAAAATATACAAAAATAAATCCATTATATTAACCAATCACGTGGCAATGAGACATCGATCGCAATTGTTGAACCACGAAACCACTAAACATCCACCTTGCGAAACCACCGGTGTGTATTTTAGAGAGATGGCGGTTGCATGTGTTGATACTACGTGGATCTCGAGACATAGACACATATATTGCCTACTATTAAGCCTAGCAACGGGCGACAAACAACATCGATGAAACCCAGCCAAAATGACAACAAATTACCAAACGACACGGCCAAAACCACAAGCGACATACGCACAAAATGATGTCGTTTCATTTTTCCCACCCTAAATGGCGTTTATGCAATTCTAATGTATATTAGGGTAATAATAATAGACTTGTCGCCAACAATATTGCTTAGTCTAATGATATGTGGAAATGTTTTAGTAGAGTAAGTAGTGTTGTCATGACTCATAAGTACCAAATACTTTGTGAAAGTTCTTATTTTTTTCCTCTCTTTAAAGATTGTAATGACATGTTGTGCAATAATACTTCTAAAGCAATAATAAGTTTAAGTATATATATATATATATATATATATATATATATATATATATATATATATATATATATATATATATATATATATATATATATATATATATATATATATATATATATATATATATATATATATATACATATATATAAGAGGAATACCACATAAAATGCCACTTGGCATCCCTTAATGCCAAGTCATATTTCCATGTCATCATTATAATTAATTCCATGTGGTAATTAAAATTGGTTTTAATATTTACATGTCATAATTTTATTTTCTACTAAGCATGTATTAAATTGGATTAATTAGTTAAAAATGGCAATAGAGAGATTTGAAAATGGGGTGTACCATTAAATCACATGCTAACCACTAGAGCAACTCAATTTTTGATTATATCTTGCAAATCCAAATTTATAAACCTATCTGACTATTATTGATTATTTTAATTTAATGAGATAAGTATTATTCAGAATCCACAACTTATAACCTAATATCACGTTAAGCAGTGATGCCGGACCAACCCCTCTTTGTGATAAGGAGGATAACCCGATCGATGTTTGGTAATTGATGTTCATATTCTACTTATTTAGAATTATTGTGGACCTTTTTATGCAATTACGAGTTTTGTGAACAACCATGTCTTACAAAAGCCTTACTGACTCTCACTTTCTTTATCGAATTTATAGGTATGTTGATCTAAAGCCTTATCACTCCTTTGCACGAGGATGGGTCTCTGGAGCAAACATTACCACATGGCCTACAAGATTGCATAATCCTCTGAGAGGCTCCAAGCATAAAGATTGATCACGGTTTAGCATTTCTCGTGCGCTACTCACCCCTATTTTTAGCTTTGTTTTGTATAAATGCTTACTATTCATAGTTATTATCGTTCAGAGCCTAGGCAAGTTCTACAATATTCTACTAATTTGCATATCAATGGCGGGTGCGAAAGTGCAAGAATTCAAGTCTTTATCTTTTGTTTATTGTTCATCTTCTTTGTGATTACATATATTCATCATCGATCTTTCGGTTTCTTTTCACTTATCGTAGTTTATTTTTTGGTCTCTTGTAGGAGCATTGTCGGAGTTAATTAACATCTAATATTAGCTTCGTGATTGTTTTGGAAAATCTACATAGAATGATGTTACATGTGGAACCATGAAAAGTTTACTCAGATGCGCTCCCTTTATTTAGATTCTTTGAGCTGAATGTTGTTCTGTGTTAGTGGTCGAAACACCTTGCTCGCCATTTATGATCATGGACTTACGGAGTCATGCATGACTAGTATGAACTCATCCATTTTCGGAGTCATCATGATTTTCATCTTTTGGTCTTGTTGATTTTGTTATTTTTCTTAATTTGATCATCCTTATATGTACAATCACGAACCCATGATGACTGCCGAACTACGAACCATTGAGCTATTAACTATAGGTGTGAAGCATTTGACACATATTCGAGACCTATGATCTCTTGCTGCAGGTCTTTTCTCGTTGAGCAAAAAGGTATATTTCCTCTTGATATAAAGGCACGATTTCATTGGGCGGTTAGGTTGAAATCAACGCATTGTGTTATTAAGGTTGGTTAAAAGATTTCATTTGTATTGTTTTCTTTTTTTTTAGGATTTGGGTAGATGAAAACAGTGACCTTTTTTGGGTATGATTCACAATGAGGAGCCATTCTTTGCGATGATGCGTACATCATGTTAGATGCAATCATCATTTGTTGTTTGTGCTCTTATTCGGACTGTCCTCCAAAAATCGTGATTCCCAAATATTCCTAACTTGTAAAGAATATTAAAGAGATATTAAGAAAGTAGCACAAATATCACAAAAGCATACAACAAAAAGAGCATAGTCTCCTCAAATTCATGTAATTATATTATTCATGACTTATGTTGGTGACTTCTCTATACCACGGGGTGATTGATGAACTTGCGGTCCTAGAAAGAACGTGAGTTCACCCATCATGGACATTTCAAAAATTTCTTCATTAGTTTTGCAAAGTGATTGAAAACTTTTTATGTGTAGACCCAAAATGATGTCATCCACGTAAATTTGAACAATTAAGATATGTGCCCGTGATATTGTATAAAAGAGTTGGGTCAACCGAACCTTTGGTGAAATTATTAGCAATGAGGAAAGATGATACCTTATCGCATTACCATGCGAGGGGCTTGTTTGAGACCATAAAGAGCTTTGTTCGGTTTGTAGACATGGTTGGGCACTCACGGATCAATGAATCCTTCGGGTTGGTGACATAAACCGTTTCTTCAGTTGTCCGTTGAGAAACGCAGTTTTGACATCCATTTGAAAAACCGCTATATTCATATGAGCATGACGAGAAATATCGAAAACGACCTCAAGGCGAGCAACCGAGCAAAAGATTCTTCAAAGTCTATTCCTATTCACGATGATAACCCTTAGCAACTAGGCGTGACTTGTTTGGATTATGTTCCTTGACATCCAATTTGTTTTTCCAAATCCATTTGAGACCAATGACGTAGATCCTGTTTGTCTTTCAACCGGTTCCATACTTCAAGGCGTTTGAATTGGTTGAGTTCTTCTTGCATGGATTCAATCCATTTATCTTTTGTCATTGCGTCTTTAATGTTTTTAGGCTCAGTTAGCGGCGGTGAGTGCATAAATGCAATGTTCACCATACGTGTGAAGACGTTGTCTCGTAACGATTGGTTGATTCGAGTTGCCAATAATATTAGCCGGAGGATGGTCTTTTGTCCATCGATGTGTAGAGGTTGATGTTGGTATACATTGTGCGATTCCGAGGATTCAAATGGTTTGTTGATGATTCTGCGACATCGTGCGGCGATGTCATTAGCAAACGGGTTAAAGAACGATTTGGATCAAAATCGCGGTGGGGTACTTCATTGAGAATATCATCGGCGGTTCATCATTGTTGGAAGCGGTTAGTTCAAGCTGTTGTGTTGGAGTCAATGGTGTAGGTGCATCTTCAACGATGGTTGTTGTAGTAGTTGTTGTAGCAGTGTATCGTATAGGAATATTATCGGGTTGAGCAATGGTGAGCAATGGATACACACAGAGCACGTTCATCAATATCGTCCGAACAGCGAGGAGCAAATAACCTTTCCATTTGTTGACGAGTTAGCGGGGCTTTGTTCGGTGATGATGGGGTTGAGGAAGTTTAAGCGGTTGTGACGGGTTCTAAGTTGTTATACTCGAAGCCATTTCCGTGAGTTCATCAAAATGAGCATGAATCGTTTCCATCACTGTTTGTACGACGATTCGGATCCGTAACCTTTAGAATTCTCACAATATCCAATAAAGACTCCAATGTCGACTTTGGCTTTGAGCTTTCCAAAATCATCACGATCATTATTCGGATAGCAAAGGGATCCAAATACATGAAAGTGTTTGAGATTCGGTTTGTGGTTGTGGACAAGCTCGAAAGGTGTTTTGTTGTGGTTTTGTGATCATAGAGCGGTTTTGAGTATAGCATGTAGTAGATCGACACGCCCATAAGTAATCTGGAAGTTTAGCATTGATTAACATTGTTCTTGCAGCTTCCACTAATGTTCGGTTTCGTCTTTCAACAACTCCGTTTTGTTACGGTGTACGTGCAATAGATGTTTGATCTTTGAATTCCCACTTTCTCATAGAATTCACGAAGGGTTTGGTTAACAAATTCGGTTCCTTTGTGCATTACGATTAGCACGACGGTGTTATGGAGCTTAATCGTATTTTCATGAAAGGTGATGATCATTTGTGGAGCTTGGTCTTTGCTTGAAGAAAGTAGACCCAAGTCCATCGTGAGTAGTCATCAACAATTACTAAGATGTAGCGTTTGCCATTGATCGCTTGCACGCAGATCGGGCCACACAAATCCATGTGAAGAAGATGAAGCACATCTTGAGTGTTCCACCTTTGAAGGAAAATGGCGCGAGTGCTTTTCCCTTGTTCACGAGCTAAGCAAGGTGATCTTTTGAATACTGGAATCGTGGGAGACCTTCAACTAGTTTGTGTCGAGCAAGGTTGGTGATGGTTTGAAAGTTTAGATGTGAGAGGCAGGTTGCCATAGCCGAGGATTTTGTTGATGTTGCCTTTGAAAGTAGCGGATGGGAGATGAAGCAACCATGTCTTGCATAGAGATAGTGTAGAGACTAGAATTACGCGAGCCGGACATAAGGTCATTTCCTTGTAGATCACGAATGAAACAAGTTTTCTCCCGAAAGCAACCTCCAAATCTCCATCACAAAGCGACCTCTGAAAGCAGTTATGACCGGGGCCTTCCACATAGTAAACCACGATGATTTGATGTTCCCATTGACATAGTCTCAGTAGCCCATGATAGGCTGCAAGTGATCATTCCGAACTGCGATTGCCAATGAACTTTGCAATAAATTTTGATAATGATTTAAGGTTGCTGTCATGTGTCGGGAACATCCGCTATCAACAATCCAGAGAATGATCATATCACCGTGCATTACACACGCGACACAGATGGAATAGAGTAGATGTGGAACCGAGAGATGTTAGAGGTTTCAGGCGAATATATTAGACATACACACATTAATAATTTTAGGCATCCATTTAAATCCTGGTCGTTATATATCCATTTACGCCATCTATAACTACTCTTTGCTTTAGTCTTAGTGAATGCACTAGGTGGTACTACATTCTGAGGAGGTGGCTGGAGCTACGATGACAACAATGCTTGCTTTAGAATCTAAAGAAGCGGTCTACCAAGCACGACTTAGAATGATTAGTGGGCTTAGTGGTATTCCAGTCTTAGGATTCCGTAAGCGAGAGATTATAGCTTTAGCAACACATTTGTCATGACAATCGAATTCATACTTTTCGACAAATAACACAAGGTGCATCGGGATGAATATCAAAAGTACTTAATGGTTTAGCATTCGTTACATCACTATTTCTATT
Organism: Chrysanthemum lavandulifolium; assembly: GCA_022545495.1. NCBI lineage: Eukaryota > Viridiplantae > Streptophyta > Magnoliopsida > Asterales > Asteraceae > Chrysanthemum > Chrysanthemum lavandulifolium. The sequence goes on along the minus strand of CM040239.1, from coordinate 219,780,783 downwards.
ACATTTGCGGACGCAACATCTATAGTGGAAGCAACGTGAGTCTTATTCATAGTCCTAGGGTGTTCTTCTACTTTAGCATTCCTTATTGATCTTTTCTTGAGTCGCAACTTCCTATTCTTGATTAGTGCTCTGAAATTTGTGAAGTGCGGACGTTTGGAAAAACACAACTATTCTGTTCGGTAGAAGGAAGCACGTTAGCAACTTGTGATTTGGCGGTAGGGATTCTAGGTTCACGATTACTAAGTGACTGGTGCTATTCTCTTAATCACGGTAGGCGGAAGTTGTTCATACTTTCCTAACATTTCTCTTAAGTTAGAGATAGTGTGAATCAAATCTTGATTTTCGAGCGAATATTACCAAAGAAAATTCATGACTTCTAGTGTGAGCAAGATAGTGATCAAGTTCGTTTGATGCTTCATGACGAGTCTTATTGAGTAAATCAAATATGACACCATATTCTGTTTAACTTTACAAGTTCTTGTTCATATTTTGAGATTTGACTTTTCAAAGACACGTTTTGATCATCCATTTGCTCAATTTTAGGATCGAAGATTTTGCACTCAATGAGCGATTTTCTTTTGAAAACTAAGTTGATGATTGTGAATATCTTTTTCACACCAATGAAGACGACGTTTGCATTGTAAAGTTCGTTAAGTAATCGTTTATTTTCAGCTTTTAAAGACTCGATCTGAGCACATTATCGGTATTCTCAATAGTTACCACGAGTCAACATTATCGGAGAGATATAATCGGATGCATGTGGCAAAGAATAGAGTAACACAACATTATGGATATCAAACACGGATGACATCTTCCAAGAGTCGATCAACATCTTTTCTCAACATTTTCTTTTCGTTTAGTGTTAGAAATAGATGTTTCTATTTTCAACGACCTTCATTACTCCAAGTTCCTTATGAAAATCCTTTTCCCAAGCTAATGCACAACTTTTCAAATTTTTAACGTTAGGTAAAAGATTTTTCGAAAAATGTCTCTTTGTTCTCGCGCGCGAGGCGATTGAAAATGATCAATTTTGATTTGAACAATATTCTATCTCATGTTGTAAAATTTTGAGGTCCGCCATGAAAATGTCAAAATATCTAAGAATTTTCGATTTTCGGTTTTGAGTTTACTTTCGATGGAAGGTAAAGGACCATAAGTTTGTGCACAATCACGGTTGGGGATTAACATTAGAAGACTCGGTGTTTTGATGATAATCCTTGGTGTGTTAGAAGAATCCGTTGGTGTGTGAAAGTGACCGGTTTGAATAATTAAAGGTTTTGAATAATTAAAAGGTCTATCAGTGATCCGACCTCATGAATTGATTGTTGGTGCTTAAAGCTTCACACATCTTTGCAAACCAAGTGGGTTCCTTCATAGTGTTCCTTGATGGATGTTGATTGAAGTCATTTGTGTAGGTTGAACTTGAAGACTTGGCGGTGTTTGAACCATTTGTGGTGGAGGAATTGCTCCAAGTTGTGGAGTATGTTGTTGATTAAATTGTTGTTGATAAATTGCTTGTTGTTGATTCCATTGTTGATGTTGTGGACTTAGTTGTTGTTGTCGTTGAGGATAAGTGTAAGGAAATAGTTAGAGTATGGTGGTTGAGATATGTTGAAAACTTGTGTTGGTAAAAATGGATCTTTGTAGTCGAATGAACCTTTGATGAAGAAGTATCCTTAGGCGTAGAAATCATAATAGCTAAGTAGCACTTATCGTAAAACACCAAAGTTACGTAACAATAAGAAGTTTGGCGTAGATTTAGCTTACGCGTAAGTATGGAGAAGACTCTAAAGTTATGCGTAGACAAAAGTTAGGCGTGAAAGTTAGGCGTAGGATTATCTTATCGAAGACTAGGCTTAGGCGTAAGATGAATCTTATGCGTGGGATTTCTGGCGTGTAGCTTATGCTTATGCGTAATTTTAGGTTTTATCCCAGTGATCTTTACACTTCACGATTGCAAAAGATATCCAAAGTCGACGTATTTTCGGGCTTATCCAAGCAAGAAAACACGGAGTAAACCACAACGAAGATCAAGCCAAGGATAACCTTACGCGTGTAGGATTAGGTTTTGCTACAGCGTAGGATTACTCGTAATTTTGATTATGCCCAAAGATGTTTCTAAACCGGTTTTGTGTGATGAAATAGCTTCAATAACACCAAAAGACACAAAAGTGTGAAACTTGATGATCCGAAACTCTTAAAGCGATTATCGTGGGACTTAACCCTCGTTCAAAACTAGTAGAAAACAATGATCCACACATAAAGTTCCAAACTTTTGCCAAAAAGCGAGAAGTTTAACACCTTATAACGTTGAAAGGACAAGAATCTTGGATTAAAAAGTGTAAAAATACGTTTTGATAAAGCCGAAGTTATGGATACGCAAGTTAAGCGTGAGACCAAAACTCACTTCAAACAATACGTTCACTCAACTATTAGGCGATTGATACCAGCATTGGGTCACTAGTTTTACAAACACAAGTAATATAGAAAGAGATAAAGCGATTGAACAAGTAAAACACACACACACACACGATATATAAAGCACGGTTAGGCGTAGATGTGTAATGAGAGAAATAACTTGAACAACCAACCTTCAAATGAAGGTTTACAAAGATTTATAGGAGGAAGCTGGGGCAACACTCCTGGTTCCTTCCTTTCCTTTATGGGCTTGGGCCTAAGCTCATGGGCCTTCTACATAAGCTTAAGGTTAATAACAAACATAAAGGCCATAATAAGCTACCTATTACATAAGAATAACTAACACTTGAATTATAGTTTAGGAGTGATTCCAACACAAGCCCATCTACAAGTGCTTATCAACGTCGTTTGATTCTTATCTATAATTTTGTATTGTGGTACCTTTATTTTACCTATCTTCAAATACCGGTTGTACTTTCTGATACTAATTTTATCTTTGGCCGTTATAATTATAGCTCAATTTTATGCTCCCGCCAATAGCCCTTCTAGCTTGGATGCGCATGTCGATCAATCCACATATGCCTGTGAATGTACGTCACACACGTATTGTCATTATTTTCTAATATGTGTTTTCCGAATATGGATTATAACAACTGTTAACGTTATTGTTACAGCTGGAACAAGCATTCGTAGTCCCCATTGTCGCATGCCAGGTATGCATGCAGGTCCATCTACGAGTGCTTATGAACGTAGGTTTGAATGTGATTTAATTGTTATCACTGGAGGCGACTATATGAAAATAAGAGCTTACCCAAACACCCCATAATTATCATAAACTTTATTCTTGGTCGTTCTAATGTTAATACGTATACAACTAATGAAGTGCTATTCTTGCCTCTTTCATTTAGATTTTACTTATGATTATTATTTTGACAATGTTTGAGATGGCCATCGATTTTACGCATCGATGGAAAAGCAGACCGCATTATCACCGAATTGAGCGAAACCGGACATAATACCATGAGTGTGACATTAATTATACAAAATTATGTACATGATACTCATTATTTTTTGTTTAGTCATAATTATCTGTTCACTCAATGAGAGACTTCAAGTTGTGTCGTTTAAAATCGAGTCATAGATATATGAACACACTTTCACGGTTATGGAATGACACTATTTTGGACTTTTGGTGGCAACCCAATTCATCAAAAAAATTGAAATTTGATGCTCACCAGCCCTTACACAGTGAGAATTATTTTGATGTGAAATTCTTTCATATGCATTTTTGCATTACATTTAGAGTCTTAATGTATGTTATTAATGTGTCCATCATGTCTAACTTATAATATATTTTGTTATGTTGTCTAACTAAAGTAATAAATGTTGCTTTAACGGGTCAAAGTCAAACGCTTCAATGAAATGCCTTGGGGTCAAAGTTACGGAATGAAGGTGTCAATCGAGCATCGTTGCCCATCTATGATTTAGCAAATGTAACATTCTAAATCATTTGTCCTTATCGTATATACATATTAGTAAAGTAGTACATTCAAAGAATAATCGCAAGTCATCCAAATGCTTTGACACTTTAATTTTGAATCTGGGATGGAGATCCGGGAACTATTACACTTGGGAAGGTCATCCGTGTTTGTCAATTATAGATCTTAACTGCTTCATTTAACTTTTAATTACTTTTAGTATACATTCGCTCTACTAAATCCTAAAATAAAAACCACAAGTCATACCGTCCATCGGACGGGTTTTGCCACTCCTAGTATATATATATATATATATATATATATATATATATATATATATATATATATATATATATATATATATATATATATATATATATATATATATTATTTATATATTATTTAAATTACATTAAATTTAAAGTTGTTAAACTTGTTGTTTTATTGTAATTTATAGATTGTGGAGTTGGAACAAGCCGAACAAAAAAGACCAAGAAAGACAAAATCTCAAGTATAATAAAAGTTGACTTTTTGATCGTCAAGGCCCGATTTTGACTGCCTAGATCCGACTTTGACCGACTAGATATAACGTTGACTTATTTGAGTTAAGTTCTCTGGTTACCTCTAAATCGGATAAAAAACACACCCGCCAAGCGCATGGTCGCCGATAATTTTTTCGTATCTCGAGATTTTACATTTTCATGCGTTTTCTTATAATGACAATGTGTATTATGATAGATTTTTACGTACCTCGAGTAATCGGTGAGATAAAACTAAACACATTATTCTAAGACATTTCATAAAAATATAAGTGTTCATCTTACCATCCTATTGACAAATTAACAATTTCAAATTTAACCCAATCAACATTAAGTATGTAAATCCTTACAAATAATAAATTACTAAACATTACAATATCGTTAACACATGAAACACGCTTTTGAAGCATTGGAATACCTAAAAACAACCGTTCCCAACACATGAAATTGGTTTGGGTAAGTTACGGTTATAACGGTAAGATGAAATTTTACAAGACATTTTGATGTAACGATGTAACAAGAACAATGCTCAATTAGTAACTACCATAATTTTTGTTAATAAAAAGATAACAATATGCTGTATTATTTTTAAAAAACAATTACAATGCTGATAAATTTATTTAGATTCGCCATGGGGCCTCACTTTAGGTTCCGTCAGTCTCGTAATTTACTACCTTAAAAACGGTAAGAGTAGCTACCTCCATGAAGCGATTTTTTACAAAATGGCAAAAAGAAAATCAATAAAATATCAGCAAAACAAGATATACAAAAATTATTAACGCAAATAACTTATAACTCGATATGAACTCAACTCGGATTTTTTTTTTTCCATAATAACAAAATTTAAGCAAATTTACTTTTCCCATTACAAAACTTGCAACTTTTTTATACATCTAACAAGTCAAATGATATCTTCAAAAAATTATGTAACTAAAAATACCAATAATAGAAAACCAAACATTAAAAGAAATAAAAAAAGTAAATAAAAAATTGTTTTGACATTAAGAAGACACACAACACGAACACTTGAAGTCTTGTACTTACAACAAAACCACCACAACAAGTCATATGAACAAAGATTTCATAAGAAGCTCTTTTGATCCCAGTTTTGTCAAAACACATTCTCACTCTTTTTCCCCCAAATTTTCAATTCAAACCCTAATTTTCATCAAACCCTAATCACTTCTTCACATAAAGATTCAATCTTTACATCAAATTGTTACCCTAATTCGTCAAGAAACGATTTTTATCCATTAATTATTCCGAAAAGTTATAAAAAATGATCTTTAGCATAAACCCTTATTAAAAATCCAATCTTTTTGTTGTTTAATCACAACCCATTTGTAATTATGTCTTCCTCACCGATCCATGACCAAAAACTGAAAACCTATAGTGAATGGGGTGATAATGTTGTGGTGAGGAGAGAGGCCTTCCAGAGCGTGTACTGCGCGCTCTGCGGCGAGGCTTCATGCAGCTGCGGCTGCAGAAGCAGAGGTGCGAAAAATAAGTCGAAAAAGCGGAAAGTTAGGAGAAGTGGTGGAGGAGGTGGAGGAGGAGGAGGAGCCGCCGTCTCCGGTTAATGAGTTCAGTAAGATTGTGACTGTTTTGGTTAAGGAGCCTCCTTTGGCGCAAATGGGGCAAATGGCGCGGTGGAATATTAGGTCTATGTGGGAGTTAGCTGCAGTTTTGAATTTTTTAATGTGAGTTTTGTAGATTAGAATGTCTGTAAAATTTGGCGTTTTAATGTAAGGTTTGATTTTTCGGAGGAGTGATTGTTGGTTTGTTTTTGCAGGTTTTTAGGTCGCTTTTGAATATTAATGCCGAGTTTTCGGTGGAGGAGCTTGAAACAGCTTTGATTACGCCGAATGCTACTTTGGGTGATATACACATTCCTTTATTGAAGGTTGGTAAATTTTGGTAAAATTTTTATAGACTACGTAAACTATATATGTTATGACTTGTGCTTGCTATAAATGGTGGAAATATGAAGAAAGGCGCCAAGATACGCGCTAAAGTTTGTAACTTTAAAGTGACCGTTATAGAACAAGTTTAGAATTTACACGGAATGAGATGGGTCACGATGTTGGGAAGGTGATCATAATAAATGCATGCCAAGGTGACCGTTAGTTAAGTGGTAGACGGTCAAATGGGGATTTGAAGTTTGGAAGTTTAGTTAATGGATTAATAGGTTTGAGTCTGGTAGGTCATGTGTTGGCCTTATTGGCGGCAAATCCTAACTATCTAGGTTTGTGAAATAGTAGATGGGTAAGTAAAATAGTAGTCGAACCAGGACGGACGCACGGAAATCATTTTACTAAACTAGGGTTAAATCTTATACGTTCATGTAAGGTGGCCGTCTTCGAGTTTGGATTGCTCTGACGATGTCACCATATTATGTAAAAACCTAAAAGCTTTATTGGAAGCAAGACTTTAAAGAAAAAAGTAACTTAAGAAATCCAGTTACATTGTTTAATTGATTCTCAGATAGTCAGATATATGGTTTCTCTTCTCAACATGATTTTTGTTGATACGCATACGAATATTGATCATTATGGAATCTGATTGAATGATTCATATTTATGCCATATCAACTTCCAGTGGTAGGATTGACGGCCTATATAGTGTTTCTTGGTGATGGATAACCAGGGTTTTCAAGTGGCAAGCATGAGAGGTTTGTAAGTTTAACAAGTAGTCACAACCGAACTGGCGAACTTCACTTGATTAAGTAATGATTGTATGTTTTAATCTAAAGCAACCACATTTTTTTTACAAAATCAACGTACCAAATTCAGTTACACAGTTTAAACTGATTCTCAAGAATAAAGTAACCTTCTTCTATTTAAATCAGTTTTAACGGATATATATCTAGGATTATACTACATTGTTATGGAACTTGAATGAATGCCGGTTCCCCTAATTTAGTGCAAGTATCGTGTTCCTGAGAAGGAGAGATGGTCTCCGGTCTCCCATGACTAGGACACAGGAACAGCTTTGAGCTTTATTGTTAGTTTGTTACCGTATTAATGTATCTCATTTTTCTTCATAGCCTAGTTTTTTAGGATCTCGATATCTACAATTCTACATTATGTTTGTCACCTTGCACAAATTAAACTATACCCAGATTTATAACAGATTGCACCTGAGTATTTGACGCACTGTGTATCTATATAAAGTGTTAAGTGAAACTACTCCCACGTGCTAATAACTGCTTGGGCATTTAATGGCGACTAAACTATTTGTGAATCTAGAGTTCCGTAACTTAAATGATATGATGGCAAAACATTTACTAGTTTTGCTTAAACCTATACTTCAAGTTGTGACGAATGATTCAAATTAATACGGCATCCTAACTTCCGCTTCGTTATTGGTAATGGCGTAATAGGGTATGATAAGCCATAACTTCTAATAGGATCTCCACATATTGTTAAAGATTATACCTTTTAGTTATATAAATGCTGTGTTAAGGAGAAAGCAAGTATTTTAGATACTAACCAGATACTACCAAGTCTAATATTTTTTCATTCATTTTTATAGTGACGGTCTACTTAATTTGTGTTTGTCTTAATTTGCATTAAAAGATATACTGTGGCTAAGAGATATTTCTGCTTTTATACTTTTCATTGGCTTTCGTCTCATCTTCCAAGTGCAATTATACCCTCTTAGAACGTAAACACTGGATTCGGAAAAAAAAACCCTGTAAATTTTGACAGAAATTATGGAATACTATTGAAAAGTAGGTTGAACTAATGAGGACCCAATATTTTCTGTTTCTGATAATAACATTAACTGAACTCAAAAGATTTTGAGTATGCTAGCTGTTATTTTTCTTTTTAGCTCTGTGACATCTATGTAGATACTAAATAGAGCAAATTTAAGCAAGAGTCGTTCTTCATATCTTGGCTCACATATTATTTATTGGGTCAATTGCATATATACCCACTAAAACTTGCATATTTGCATATATACCCAAAACATGCTTAAAAGGCATTGTACATCATGCAATACAAACTTGTATTATGGGGAAATATGCAAGTTTTTAAGTTTTAATGGGTATATATGCAATTCTCCCTTATTTATTTTAGTCTACAAATGGCATTACAGTAACATATATCCTTCCATAATTTGCATTTGGTTATCCTGGCTTATGCTCTCTTATTATTGGTATTCTTGGTAATCGTATAATGTCTTGCTGCTATATTGTTTTCTATTTAGGCAATACCCCCAATTGCTCGGATGACATTAGGAAGCAACACATGGATTACTGTTCTATGCAGAAAGCTAAGAGATTGGTGGCACTGGGTACATTATAATATCATCATTTAAATACCATTTTGGTACTAAAACGTAAACTCTGTAGTGTTTATAACTTGTTTTACCTGAAACCATATTGCAGGTTGCAGAGGGGGAATTACCTATTGTTGCGAATCATGGGTAAGTGATGATGCATTTATGGTCATTGTTGATGGCATTCATTTTTGTTAATTTTTCCCCATTTTTTGTTCTTTCAGGGCGGAAATTGAAACATATAACACACTTGACCCTACAATTCGCGTGATCATTTTGAAAGCCTTGTGTGATATTCGTGTTGCGGTACCCATTTTTCTTTATGTGACCTTTTATCCTTATGTTGCATGGTCTGTTAAGTACTATCAATTTGACCAGTCAACTGAATATGGCTCATAACTCTTACAGCAAGATGATATCAGACACTACATAGACGACTCTATAAAAATGGTGTTGCTCTATCAACATTTCGTAAAGAACGACGGTGGAAATTCTAATGGAGTTTCTTACTGGTACTACACCAATCTTTATTTTATGTCTAATTCTGATCAGCCAAAAGTCTTTCAAAATGATCAAATCTTAATCTTTATACGGGACGGTCCATGGTCGTCATGTGAACTTTCTAAATATTTATCATTGGGCAGAGATTATACCTTGAAATTAGGACAGTTGAGGTAAAGAAAGGGAAAGGGAAAAATGTACAGTCCGTTTCATCTTACCAGTGGGAAACAGTTGCTACTAATTTGGATGAGTTCATAGATGTTTCAGTAAGTTCATCAAGGGATTTTTTTTTGTTTTTTCCTATATCTAGATGTGAATAGATGGACTGGCCGGATGGGATGGGTATGGATTTGGTTTGACACTGTAGACATGCAAGAATGTTTTGGTCATATTTGAAATTCCGTCTAAAATATTTAATACGTAAATATTTGATTTTTAAACAATATTATTACTATAATAATCTGAGTGGGTGTTTTGGATTGCTCCTTTATTTTTTGCTTAAAATTAAGTGCTTATAAGCTGCTTAAAAGTAAGCACTTCATCAATTAGTGTTTGGATTTGCTTGTCTGTAAAAACTGCAATTAGACCCGGAAAAAATAACAATCTGTTAGAATGTTTCAGTCAACTCCATATGTTAAAAAGGTTTTAGGTCAAATATGAAAGTGAAAAAAATACCACTTTGCGATAAACAACTTCCTACTTGCTTATCAGAAACTGCTTATCTTACCTCAAAATCAGCAGATAAGCAGTTTGGATGACCCAAAACTTCCTCTGCTAAAAGATGAGCAGATTTTTTTAAGCAGACAAAAGTAAGCAATCCAAACATCCTCTATGTCTTTAGAATAAAACCGATTTTTTTTTTTTTTTTTTTTTGGTAACCATGATTTCCGACCTTTTGGCTGACTAATTCACGGGGAATAAAACCGATTTAGGATGTGTGTATTAAAGATACACTGGCAGACTTCGAACCTATTTGACCGATTTGAGATAACACAGTTACAAAACCCTAACTGACCCACCTCTACCCGGTATCCTTTTTTTTTTCTTTTTTTTTTACAACAGCTTTAGTCAACAGGCACGAAGTTATTTTAGGGTTTATCTTAGGAGTCGATATACTTCTTTTTTACTTTTTTTTTACCAGTTCGATATGGTGAAAAGCTTTTATTACTGATCATTTGATACTAGTATTGTCAAGAACCATTTTTTTTCTCTTTGGTTCCCTGTTAAAGGTTTTTATTCTTGTTTTGATAGGAAAAACTATCTGTTAGCAAAAACCGAACTGAGGCTTCACTTGGGAAGAAAATAACAGAAAACATGCTACCAGAGATTGAGAAGGTCGTTAAGGTAGTAACGTTTTTGTGGTCTTCTATTTATTCTTGCATAAGTAATTCTAATAAGATGCCCTAAATTTTATTATGTCAAGTGTCATTTGATCATCTTAGCTATATGACCTTTTTATTCCTTCATTGGTGTAGAGGAAAGAGAAGGCGCTCAAGAAACAGCATCGGCAAGCTCTTCTTCTTGATAGTATGATAATCGATGCACTTGGTCCAGGCCGCTCCAAGCGTGGCAGAAAACCTGTGTCCTACACTTTTGGTAAAGATTATGGATCTTATAAGTGTTTTCTTTTATAAATCGATATGATATTCATCTTTTACTTAGTCCAATATTTAATTCACAACCTGGTACTTGTGCGGTGAGTTGTAAGTGACCAAGTGCCCTTTTACAAGTTCTATATTCCTGTCCCACCAAAATTTGTATCTTTTGAGTGCATACAGTTTTATTTAAAGTGTTTGAGTAGAGGTGGGACATGGGTGGGTCGGCTTATTGTGTATCTGCTCAAAGCAGGTTTGGATTGAGATGAGTTGTTTATTATACAGGTCAAACAGGTCAGCTCAGGTTGACCAACAATAACTGTCCTGGCTATTTATTTCCAGGAAATGCCAATGTGTTGATATGATTGCAAGAATTATGTCATTACAATGAAAATTCATTTAAGTAATTAGGAGGCTATTATGATTTAAATCGCTTTATAAGAAACTTTCGATCCATTTTGGACATTTGAACTCTTACTATAAAAGGTTAATGGGTCTAAATTATCACCTGTATTGTGTTTGACTATTGGTCTAATGTGTAAAACACCTATCTATAACAACGTATTTGACTATCTTTACAACGCAAATTTACCATCATCTAATTTTAGGGAGTGATTGGATGTTTTTGCAGATGACTATGATCGATCAATCAATGAGGCTCTCAAGATAACCAAGTACTTATTCACGACCTTTACTATTTCCATTCATATTTCTCAACACCGTGCATGTTTGTGTGGATATGAAATATATTTCGTTAGGCATTTTCTTAATCATTTGTTTTGCAGTACACAACCATCTCTGGAACCTACCTCTAGAAGAGAAGGATTGAGACATCATGATGCTTCTACAAATGGTACATCGGTTGGCCCGTCACAAAATTCTCATCAACCCTCATCAAGTCTGTCATCGCATGATTCACTCAATTATGATGAAACAGATGAGGACCATGCAGCTGAGCAGTTGGATCGAAGGTACTCCTGTTTCTCTCACAATTTGTGTATTAGACGTGGCAGTTTCAGTCTATTCACCTAGTAATGCATTGATTCGGAACGTGTAACATATAAACTGGATAAGCATGGAACGGGTCAAATGGATCGGAATATAACCCCCCGTTTCTTTGAAAAGTGTAATTGGAATATTGTAGAGGTGTCAATCTCTACTCATTTACGTGTGAATGGATTAATGTGGGTTTATTTTTAGCTCAAAAGGATTGTGTGGGTGAAATCAAGAAACTTGAGAAAAACGGGAGATCAGTTGAAACTTTAACACATAGTTTTGTTACAAGTTAAAAAAAAAAAAAGAATGAATACCAAATTTTCTGCTGGTCCATCTAACTCCTTTCAACCCACACCAAAGAAGTTGCCCATTTCAAGCTCAAATCATGCCAACTTATTATTAGTTCCGAACCCATCTAACCAGCCTATATCGTCCATGACTGACCTTGTATTTTTTTTATGTACAGCAACCGGAGGAGGCAAAGGCCTCAAAGGTATTCAGCACACGAGTTTGTTGAAGCGGTTTCAGACAATGATGCTGACATGGATAGCGATGAGGATGTAGTTGGTGAAGTTGTATATGATGATGATTATGTAAAGCAACGAAAAGGAAAGAGGGATATGTCTAGTAGTTCTGAAGAGGATGAAGATGAGTATCATTTGGAAGAAGAAAATGCTGAAGAGGATGAAGGAGATGATTCATTGAGTGCAAGTGAAGACAGTGATGTGCCCCAAAGATCCAAGAGATTAAAAGTGTCAGGCCGAACAAGGAGGTCAGCGAAACTGAGATCAGTTGGTAAACTCCAAGATGGCCTAAGACGCAGTAAAAGGGCTACTCAGAACGTATTGATTACAAGAAGTATGAGTTTTCTGAGTCTGAATCTGAGTTGGATAAGCCTGAAAAATCAAATGGTTCAGACGAAAATTCAGAAGCAAGTGACAATCCTGATTATTCAACGGGAAGCGAGGAAACTGATGGCAATGATGAGCACGATGATTATGAAGTTAATGATCATGATGATGAAGATGGTAGTGGCAATGATGATGGTGAGGATAATGATAAGGAAAATGATGATGAGGAAGAGGATGTGAAGGTTGACCGGCCAAGCCTTATTGAAGAAAACCCGACCACAAAAAAGGAAGAGCAAAGTGAACCTGAACCACCAATAAAAGTGGACGACCCTATTAAAGATGAACATGAAGGTGGTGCTGAAAAAAGAGGATTTCTTGATCTAAATGAGCTTGCACCAGGTTCAGGCTTTGAAGATGGTCCGATAATGAAGGATGATGATACAGATAATATGTAAAGCTTCCCGGAGCCATAGATCTCTAAGGGTTAAGCTAGTTGTATGATATATATAAATATATTTGTTAGTTTTTCTTATTTAAGTTCACCCAGGACGAAGGAAAACTTGTTAGGATGCTTCGTTGGTGAAATTTTATGTAGCCCATCCCCAACGCATGCTGAGAAGATATGTCGAATTATCGATCCTTTTGTAGGTTGTTTACAATTAAAGAAATGGGGATTTGTCGATGGTACTTTGGTGATCACTTGTTTTGGTGCAAAATGTCGTTTTTACCAATGTGTTTACATGGCCAGTTTGACCCATTCATGTGAATCTTTGAATGTCAAACGGTGAAATATGTTCAAAATAAAATTGGTCAAACAAGTAATCTTAGCTTGTCATATACCGAGAGTGATAATAACTTTTTTAAGCACTTTCACCTATCTTAGTATTGATGTAATGATCCTTTCTCTATTGCATTAAAATGAGTGGGTTGGTGCCCGCGTGTTCTCATGAGGCGTGCGTCGTAGCTTTATCTCTATTATTCACGTCACATGTTTGTGTTCGATAGTAGTTATACATACCCATAAATCTAATGTTCGGACCAATTTATAATAGGTTTTTTTTAACTGACTTTTCTTTTTTTGGTAGTCCCACCTACCATGCTGTACACACGATAGCCTCATCCACCACATCTGGCATTATGTTGTTTAACCGGTCCACGCCGGTGCGGTGGGGATTATTAGCGGCGTTCGGTAGGAAACCGTACCGCCCACACGATTATAAATCGTGAAGTAACATGATGGATGAAAACCGGGCGGCTTGGATTCGAAACTGCAACAAGTGGCATCTGGGTTCTCCACTTCATTGCCTAATATCAGCGAGTTTGTGGTCGTAAGTGAGGACTTGGGTAGGTCACCCAGTCTTCTCTCACTCGTGGCTCGACAACTACTTAGCGCCTACCACTGAATCACAAGCCCCATGATAATTTATAATAGGTTAAGGGTGTATTTTGAAAGTTTTTTTTATTTAAAACTATATATAGACATTATACTTCAACAATTTTTATAAAATTATATGTATGTCAAAAGATATCAATATTAGGCTTGTTTTGTTCGTTATCGAGACTTTTTGGGGTATTTTTATTCAAAAATCGCAAGTATCTATTCTGCGATAAATAAAGTTTGTTGTATAAAAAGTCGTAAATAATAAGTTTAATTTGTTTAGGGGCTGTTTGGTAATTTACTTTCTTAACTTTTATATATATATTTTTTAATAGATTGACCAATAAGATGAAACTACTTCATGAGTAGGTTCATTGACAAATGATAGTATACATAAATGATATATTACAGAAAACCCGTATGATAATCGTTCTTTAACTCTTCTAGGGTTGTCTAAACATGGGTTACATATGTAAAAAGAAAAAAGAAAATAATACTCCTCCGTCCTAAATTTTATGTCGGTTTGACTTTTTGAATCAAACTTTAACCTTAAATATTTTTGTTTTTATTATATATTACTCGATGAAAATTATATTAATGAAAAATACATTTAAAACACAATCTATTCATATATTTTCCATCAATTATTATATAATACTAGGGGTGGCAATTTTCGACACGACACGATAAACGACACGAACCCGATACGAAGTTAAACATGTTTGGGTTGAGGATAAATAGGTTTGGGTCAAAGACGGGTCAACCCGTCTAACCCGTTTAATAAACGGGTCGTGTTTGGGTTGAGTAAGTATTAAACAGGTCAACCCGTGAACCCGTTTAAGTATATAAAGATCTTAAAAATAAAATATATAACCTGATTTTTATGTTGGATGTGGATTAAATGTCTTTTGTTATTTACTTAGTATGAGTGAATTATAATTTTATACATTAGATATCATGAAAATTGACGCTTGTAATTCAGAAAATTGTCGCATAGTTATTTGTATGTTATTCTCATCATATTTTAGATCCTTATATCATTTTTTGCGTTTAAACTAGTTAAATCGACAAACCACCAACTTTATTCATTACTTGACCTATTTACTTAAATGGGTTAAGCGGGTCACAAATGGGTTACACGTGTTATGCAAGTCCGGGTTGGGTTGAGTTTCTTGACACGATTAATAAATGGGTCGTGTTTGGGTAAAGGCTATACTAACCCGCCAACACGCGAACCTGAATAGGTTAACACGAACACGACTCGATTGCCACCTCTATATAATACGAACAAAAATATTTAAGGTCAAAGCTAGATTCAAAAAGTCCAAATGGACTTAAATTTTGGGATGGAGGTAGTAGCTAAAAGGAGCTCTACTAATCAGCCATTTTTTGTACATAGATGGTTTTGTTTGAAGAAGCTGCAAATGAAAAACTACGATGGGTGCTGTGTAGTAACCTTCTATGCAACCGAATCGGTAATTTCAAGCGTGCACGTACTCTACAAGTTTTGTTTTGTTAAACCGCTCTACCCACATTTCCATACTTACGTCTTCCATCTTGAACAATCTGTTGCACAACCGTTAGTTAGCATCAAGTACAGAATAAGAAAAATGATCGCACAATCACGATTTATTAAGATTTGGCTTAGTAGATAAATCGATAATGATAGATTTTGCGACCTAGCTATATTAGCCGTTTCATTTTACGTAAAGTTTATCACCGAAATAATAAATCGCTAATAAGTCGGTTTCTGTAAAGTCTCATTTGTTTACACTACGGTGGCGTTATTGCTTTTCGAATATTACTCCTGCCAAAGTCTCATTTGCTCTTGTTATACTGCTTTTCAAGGATAAGGATCCTCTCATGTTTATTTGAACATGAGAGGTAATGTTGTGCTTCTTGTGATTGTACACTTGAGGTAAAATGGAATAAATGTTTTGCACTAATAGCAATATACATTTACCACAAGCACAACATTACCTCTCATGTTCAAATGAACATGAGAGGATCCTCATCCGCTTTTCAGGTTACTGCTTTTGCAAATGTCTTTTGTAGATGTGCAGCTGTTTGATGGAGTTCGTGTAGAGCATTTATCCTGAAATTTTTTTTTTTGTTATCCTTGTTTGATGTTGGTCATATCTGGCCATTCCTAGGCATATTTGGAAGAAAAAAAAAACAACTAAAAGTCTTTTTGACACTTAAGGTGGATAATCTTGCTCTGGCCATTCCTAGGCATATTTGAAAGAAAAAAAAAAAGATTATTTATTTTGTGAAGAGTATCTTAGATATTTTATTGTAGAAACATATCGTAAGGGTTTATGGTAGTAGTAAGGGCTCGTTTGGTTTGTTGTTAGGAATCACAATGGGTATCGGATTTGGTATGGGCTAGAATGATAATAGATATGAAAAAGTGTATCATTACGATTGTTTATGTTTGGTTGATAAAATATAGAATGAAAAAGTGTATAAATATTTGAATTTTGTAGTGAAAAAGAAAATGGCCCGTGGGAATAGATTTCATAGACACCAAATTGGTGTATAATGAATCTATGACTATGATATATTCATTTCATTCCTAGGCCCACTAAACAAACATCATTAATCGGAATGAAATCCATAGATCCATTCTGATAAACGCATATCAAACGTACCTTTAATATTTCCTAAATAAACACTCTTTCCATCGTCTATTTTATTTGCTTCACCAAGAACCGCATCAACTCTAATGAATGTGCATCGTCACATTTCATTATATATTTTGCAAAAGCTATACGAACCTAAAACACATAAACAACCGACTATGCATCGTTAGAAAATAGGATCACGATAATCCGAGTCGTGTAAACATTTTAGATTGAAGTATTTCGATGGTTTTATCGAAATCTTAAATCGGATAAAACTCGATTTAGAAAGCGAAAATATGTTTTGTTGTTATGAATGTAACCGAGAAAAGATAAACAATATATGATCAACAAAGCGAAAGTCGGTTATAAGCGCCATAGCGGTTATTCAACCACCGATTCGATTAAATCAAAGGGAAAAATTAAGTCCATAATTTCGGGAATTTTATTTTCAAGTGCGTTTTTGACAAAGCACTTTATACCAGGGGCGCTGCCCCCGGACGCCCGTCATTCGGGGCTTCGCCCCCGAATGATTATCACAATAACGTCATACAAGTGTGCACTCCGCACAACCCCGTCTTGTTGAATATTTATCACAATTACACATTGGTCAACTAAGTCAATCCATTACACTAATCATATTGGTGATGCAAAATCATCTACATCGATTAATAACAAAAAAACCCGGTTCGATGTCCGGTAAGGTTTTCAAAACATTCGTTTTAGCATCTTTACTTTAGGGATTCATAAGAATAACTTTAGTATATATACACCTTTGTATAGAGAATTGGTCTAATAGTTTATAAGTACAATAAGGTCAATAAAGAATGTTGTAGATGATATAAATTAAACCCACACACTTTTTATGTGGATCGTGAGTGTATTCATGCCATTATATTGAGTGTTTGCATGACATCCATAGGCTCTAGCGTATCCATCGTCCAACTGTTGTTGGCATATATTTACAGAATCATCCTTATCACAATAAATCACAACAATATAATTAATGTACACATTTATTTTGCTTGTTCTTGACATTGTAGCTGTCATCCTTCCTTTTCCTCTTGAGTTTATTACTCACAGCGCCTCCATGAATGAAAGATAGATCAACCTGATCCTCGTAGATAGCAACTTGTTCCTTATTTAAAACCGTATCGGGGCTTGAGGGGTTCCCTTTTGCGTGAGGTTTGGAAGATGTAACCCCGATTTGTTGCATCATATCATAGCAAGATTCTAGATTTTCCTGTATAAATTTTGCGCTAGTTAGTTAGACGAAGACTTTTGTCTATAAATTAAAGATGAATAACGCATAAGGATTCGATCGTTACTTACTTTTTGATCAGGTGGAAAGAAGCCGACGATGTGGGAAAAATATTCTTGATAACTTGAGGGGTATAAATCCTCAAGGACGCATATTAGTCCACTTATGAAAATTACGCTTGGTTGGTATCCAAGCATTTTAACATCTGCGAAGTTAGATGTTGACGAGAGCATTGATAAACATAGAAATTATTGTTGATAAGTAGGAAAGGATTGTGATCATTATGGAGTCCTAGAATGTAGGAGTAATTTACGTAATTCTGTTGTAAAAGTTATTATATATTCATGTACCATCTTGGAATGAACATACAATTTTACACCAAAATAAACCTCGTATTTCTCTCTATATGGTTTCAGAGCCTACAAAAAAAATTCTTTGAACCTGCAAACCACGTACCAAATGGCTGGTGACAAGGGAGAGGCGTCAACCCAAAACCCGGTGATCGTCCAGAATGTCCAGGACGCCCCGTTTCCGACTGGTATCACCCTTGATGACACGAACTACCCACTGTGGTCTCAATTAATGGAGATGCGCATCGGGGCACGAAATAAATCCGGCTTTATCACCGGAAAAACACCGAAGCCCACTAACGGAGATGAAAAAGCTCTTGAAGCTTGGCTGATAGACAACAATCGAGTCAAAAGTCGGTGATTGATTCGATGTCTCCTTCCCCGATCCGCCGGTTTATCGGGCTGACGGCGGTGAAATCGGGAGGCGATCGGAAAAACCTTCTTTGACGGAACCGATGAAACTCAACTATTCGAACTTAACCGGCGTTCATTCAACACCCGACAGCGGGGTGGACGCACCGCCGACGTACTACAATGAATTGGTGAGTATCTTTCAAGAAATCGATACTCGAATCACTACAGGAAGAAACGGTAAATGAAACTGCTTTGATAAACAAGACAATCTCTCGTCTTCGTGTACACATATTCTTAGCGGATCGGATGCGGAATTCGGTCAAGCCGAGCGAAATCCTTAGAAAAGACCCTCCGTTAGACACGGAATCTAGTTATGCTTACGTAAGAAAGGACTACGATCAACGACAAACCATGGAGGAGCCCAAAGTTGAACCCGACACCTCGTACACATGGTCTCGTAATGGTCCACAAAAGGAAAGAACATAGCGGAAAAAGAACTCGTTTACTTGTACTCATTGCGGAGAAGAGGGTCACTCGAAACAACGATGTTATGAAATTATAGGCTACCGGAATGGTGGGATTTCACAAAAACCAAGGAAAAAGTCGGTCAAGCAACTGTTGTAACATGAATCGAGATGTTCGATGGCGGCCCACACCACCCACGCCATGTCGGACTCGGTATGTCTTGTAACACCCAAACGAAAATTGATAATAATTGGATCATAGACACGGGTGCCATCGATCACATGATAAATGATAAACAACTCTTAACCTCATCATGTACCCCTAAGCAAAGTGTGATTCAAAGCGCAAGTGGGAAACCGAAAAAGTTATATGTGAAGGAAGTGTTCGTGTATCAAATTCTATGAACCTTGATTCAGTTCTTGTAGTCCCATCCTTATCATCTAACCTGTTATCCGTCAGTCAAATTACAGAAGCCCTTAATTGTTATGTGATTTTCTGGCCAAATTACTGTGTGTTTCAGGACATAGCAACACACAAGACGCTTGGTTGTGGTACTAGGAAGGGAAGATTATACTACTTGGAGGATGATTCTAGGAGTCAAGCGTTTCATACGGGAATAAAAGAAGCAAATAAGTCTATGGCGATGTTGTGGCACCGTCGCTTAGGACATTTATCATTTAGTTATCTCAAAAAATTAAAACCATAAGTTGTTTTTGAATTTAGTTGAAAGTGAATTTAAATGTGGTATTTGTGAGTTAGCTAAGAACACAAGGATTTCGTATGTTTCTAGTGATAATAAAGTTTCTGTCCCACTTATCAAAATACATTCAGATGTATGGGGACCTGCCCTAATTCCCACACCGAGTGATGCTCGTTATTTCGTTACGTTTATTGATGAGTGTACTAGAATGGTTTGGGTTGCTTTGTTAAAAAATAAAAGTGATGTGCTGATTGCTTTTAAAGAACTTTACCACCATATCAAGACTGAATATAGAGTAGACATCCAGATTTTGCAATCGGATAATGGTGGTGAATACATAAATCATGAGATGGCTCGTTTTTGCCAAGAAAACTCTATCCGACAACAAACCTCTTGTGCTCGAACTCCCCAGCAAAACGGCCTGGCAGAAAGACGAAATAGACAGTTACTTGAAATTGTACGCGCCTCATTGTTTGACATGAATGTACCCCGAGATTTATGGGGAGAAGCCGTTAGGTCGGCTGCATATCTCATGAATAGGACGCCATCTCGAGTACTAGATTTTGCTACACCTTTACAAAAGTTACAGGAACTAGTGAAACAACCCATCAACCTAGGACTCGAACCGCGAATATTTGGTTGCACCGCATATGTTCATCAAAACACGGGTAAACTCGAACCAAGGGCAATAAAGTGCATGTTCATAGGATATGCAACTCAGAAAAAGGGCTATAGATGTTATAATCCGCTCGATAAGAAAGTGTATGTGTCTCGTGATGTGTCGTTTCACGAAACTACAAAATACCATGGAGGTGAGAATTCACTTCAGGGGGAGATGAACGAAGAAGTAAATTCCCAAGATATAACCGAGTTTGTTATGGAGAAAAATTTCGAACAGCAAGGAAATGATCAACATGATCATTCACACGACGGAACTCCATCCGTCGAGAAATTGAACCCGAAATTGAATCCGACTTTGATGGGCCTGAACCAACAAGTGATGGGCTGAACTAACAAATCACGAATTTTTGATGTTATGCAGGATAACGAAGAAGCCCAGCCCAAGATCTTGGAGCGAGTGCGAAAATGTTGAGCCCGAGGCCCAAGATTCCCAATTTCGTTCCACTCACCGATCGGGATATCGACTTCTGTTAGGAGTACACGAGGGATTCAAGCCCCAATACCGAGTGAGTTAAACACCAAGGCAAAATACCCGATCGGAAATTACGTTTCATACCATCGTCTAGCAAAATCACATGTAGTCGCCATCAAAAGATTATCCAGTGTAGTAATCCCACGAGACGTACAAGAAGCCATGAAAGACAAAAGATGGAAGAAAGCAATAATTGAAGAAATTGAAGCACTGATAAAAAATCAAACCTGGGATCTCGTGACATTGCCTCAAGGAAAGAAAGTAGTGGGTTGCAGATGGATTTTTACCGTAAAATTGGACTCTAATGGAAATATTGATCGGTATAAGGCGAGACTCGTGGCTAAGGGATATACGCAGAAATATGGCATCGATTATGGAGATACTTTTGCTCCGGTAGCAAAAATGAACACGATCAGAATTCTAATCTCCATAGCTGCAAATGAAAACTGGCCTTTGAAACAATTCGACGTGAAAAACGCGTTCTTGAACGGATACTTGGAAGAAGAAGTATACTTAGAGCCTCCTCGGTATAAAGCGTAGCGGAAAAGTATGTAAACTTAAAAAGGCGTTGTATGGTTTAAAACAATCGCCTCGGGCATGGTTTGGTAGATTCTCGCGTTTATGAAGAAGATTGGATACAAACAAAGTGATCTTGACCATACCTTGTTTGTTAAAATGCAAACAAAAGATTACGGCTCTCATTGTATATGTGGATGATATGGTGGTAACTGGAAATGACGATTACGAACTCAAGGATCTTCAATCCCGTCTTGCCACAGAATTCGAGTTAAAGGACTTAGGTCCATTGAAGTATTTTTTGGGTATTGAAGTGTCAAGGTCAAGGAGCGGAATTACTATGTGTCAACGAAAGTATATACTTGATTTGTTAGTCGAGACCGGGATGTTGGATTGCAAACCCATCGACACACCAATTGAAATGAACCATCAGTTGGAAATTCTTCCTGATCAAGTACCAACTAATCGAAAGAGGTACCAAAAACTCGTTGGAAAGCTCATTTATCTATCACATACTCGACCAGACATCGCCTATGCAGTAAGTGTTGTTAGTAGATTTATGCATGCACCAAGTGAAGAACATATGAGGGCTGTATACAGAATTTTGAGATATCTAAAGGCCACACCAGGGAAAGGCTTATTTTTTGGAAAGAGACAAGACAATAGTGTGCAAGGATACACCGATGATCGGTGGTGATCGCAGATGGTAAGTCAACTGGATACTTCACTTTCGTTGGAGGAAATTTGGTTACGTGAGAAGTAAAAACAAAAGGTGGTGTCGAGATCAAGTGCGGAGGTGAATATCGAGGAATGGTGAATGGTGTCTGTGAATTGTTATGGATAAAACGAATTTTACGAGATATTGGGATATCTGTAGTAAGTCCGATTAAACTACATTGCGATAACGAGTCTGCAGTAAAATAGCGAACAACCCAAGACAACATGACCGGACTAAACATGTAGAAATCGGCGGGCATTTCATAAAGGATCATTTGGAGCGGAAAACTATCGAATTGCCACATGTGAGCTCTGAAGAACAACTAGGCGATATGTTGACTAAGGCGGTCTCATGGAGAGTATTCGAATGCTCTCTTGACAAGCTGGGAATGATGGATATACATTCCCCACCTTGAGGGGGAGTGTTGACGAGAGCATTGATAAACATAGAAATTATTGTTGATAAGTAGGAAAGGATTGTGATCATTATGGAGTCCTAGAATGTAGGAGTAATTTACGTAATTCTGTTGTAAAAGTTATTATATATTCATGTACCATCTTGGAATGAACATACAATTTTACACCAAAATAAACCTCGTATTTCTCTCTATATTAGATACGTATTATTTATAAAACCAAAATATAAGCACAATATGTATCAAAAGGAGGGTATGTTACGACATGCTGATTTCAAAATGATTTGTTGTTTTTCTGATTTCCGATTAGTTTACATCCTAAAACCCAAATCATAGTATTTGCTATTTTCGTGGGACAACATTTCGAGTCGGAATAATTCAGAACCTACTTATGTGAACGTAATCAACCAAACCCTTGACATTTGACTCATAATAATTCGAAGTTGTATATTTTAGCCAAACATTTGAAAAGATTAATTATTGAAATTTCAAATCATAATCAAATTGAGTTTTCAATCCAAACATACTCCTTAAGTGTGTGCATGTAACTTTGATTGGTGTAACGATAA
This sequence comes from Chrysanthemum lavandulifolium, assembly GCA_022545495.1. Taxonomy (NCBI): domain Eukaryota; kingdom Viridiplantae; phylum Streptophyta; class Magnoliopsida; order Asterales; family Asteraceae; genus Chrysanthemum; species Chrysanthemum lavandulifolium. The sequence continues at coordinate 219,757,621 of CM040239.1, read as the reverse complement.
GTTACCTAGTGAAGATGCAAGAAGAATGTTGTGGAGACTTGAACTTAATTCATCTACAGCGAAAGGCTTCATGACAGAACCTAATTTCCATGAAATCAGGTCGACGTAAGATTGGGGAGTGGTAGCATTAATTTCCCATTTTAAGGACTCCAGTATTTTGAATTCCAATTTTTGGATTAATCTTGCTTCAAAACAATACTCTAAACCTTCCTGCATCAACCAATGGTCATAAGATCAAAATCATTGTTTAAACTTTAAAAGATAAAATAATATATGTTCGTGTGTAATTTGCATAGAGATTGTTTTAGCATATAACTAAGAGTTTACAATATTATGTTACCTGAATCTCATGCATTTTAAGAGGACCAGTTTCACCAAATTTGATAGCAATGGATAAAGAAGCCAATGAAAGCAACTCCATCATCCAGTGACTCCACCCCTTCAATAGAAAATAAAATATTGTTACTTAGCAAAGATAAATAATAATACGAGACAAAAGTTGTTACTTATCATATTATTACATTCAATTCATGAACAAACCCTACCCTTGAAACCCAAACAATTTGCATAGTAACAATTACGGTATAAAACAGGTTACAAGACTTACATGGCATTGATTGATATCGATAAACCGATCAACATAATTCACAGCATTAAACAAAGATTGAATTCCAAAATTTAACCGCCTTTGTGACTGCAATAAAAAAAAAACACTCAACATCAGTAAAACCTTGCAAAGATAATCAAACGTACAATTTGATCATTTCAAAAAACTTACATGAATGAACCACTGGATCGCTTTAAATCTACAACTAGAAACAAAATGATTCGATTCAAGAAAGTTTACGTATCCCGGTCTAGTCATATACTTAATCTCCTTTCTTAGATACGTTTCAAAGGTGTGTTCACAATCTTGGTCGTTTGTCGTCATGTGAATTAACTTCTCGACACAATCGTTGTTTTGGTGTGCATGATCATGTAAAGAATCAAAAGATGCCACTGGACTCATATCCCAAACTTCATCACAAAGAAGAAACTCATTTGTTTCATCCATTTGATGAAGAATGGTGCAAGGAGTCATGTTAATTTGTACGTGTTAGTGTGTTTTTTTGTTAGTAATTATGACAATAATGTCGAATGAATGGCAGTTATGAAGTAGTTTTTTTTATTTGTTTTAAAGAAGGGTTGTGTTGGTTGGTTGGAAAGAAAAGACACATACCGCATGAAAAGGGTAAATGCATGCATGTACGTGTGTTTTCATATTCTTCGTCGTTTTTAGTTTCTTTTAGGGAACACTTAACCGTTGACTTTAATTACATCTAACAATTACATATACATCAAAGTATTTGACTATCTTTACAATGCAAATTTACCACCCTCTAATTTTAGGGAGTGATTGGATGTTTTTGCAGATGACTATGATCGATCAATCAATGAGGCTCTCAAGCTAACCAATTAAGTATTTTTTTAGAAAGCGAACGGTATATATAAGACCGGAAAGTAATAAAATACAATACAAGGCATCCCTCCTCAAAGCATCCCTCCTCAATTAAGAAAACTAATTAAAAGAGGAAAAGACCAAAAAAAAAACAATGACAAAACAAAACTACAAGCCTAAAAATACATGTTATGACATAGCTAAGACTATCTTTATCAACAACCTACTACAATTAATCTCTTAATAAAATATTATTTTTTCTTTCCTCCACCTACACAACCAATACATACAACCAATCTATATTTTTTTATCATTTATCAACAACCCAACCTAACCTACCAATAAAAATGTGATATGTGGCAAGGTTGGACATCATATTTGCAAATCACTCAACAACCCGGATTGCCAACCTCACTTTCATTCTTTACACACTTGCAATATAATATATATATTTTTTTGTTTTTTTCCTACCCAACCGGTTGCCAACCCAATGGATAAAAATAGTCTAAGAGCACCCTGTGTGGGCTCGTTATAGCCTCGCCATAGTGACTAGGCAAGCTTGCCACGTCTAGCCATGACACCGCCCCCCTCTTCATCCTTCGCCATTTTACCTTCGTCGTCTGCACGGCGAATGTAAATTGTCATATTTTTTTTACTTTTTTATTTTTTTTTTTCTCTTTTTTATACTTGTCATATTTGTATTTTTAGGAAGTGGTGGCTCCAAATGAGTAAGTTGAGGTTAGTTATGAGTGGTGTTTGTGTGGGGAGGTATTGGAAGTTAATGACAAAATCAGATAAATCAGTATATAGTATGTAATAAACGCAAAGCCTAAGGGCCGAACATGTTAGTTTGTAAGTTAATAACCGAATAGCGGTTATAGGTAGCTAGAGTCGGTTATTGTCAGTTGGATTCGGTTATTAGGGGATAGGCACCATTTAGTGAAACGACACATTGTTTCATGGTGACCTTTCGATGTATATAAATAGGGGTCGAATATTTGTAAGTTGTACAAACGAAATTTGCAAGTTTGAATAAATAGAAAGTACATTCATATATTACCTGTGATTCGTTTCATCATAGTAAGATTAATTCCAACAATTGGCATCGGAGCCTAAGGCTAATCGATCAAGAGCGAGGACGATTCCGGGAATCAATCAAGTAAGAAAGAAAGAAGGAAGAAGGATAAACATACCTTGAACGGAACCGGAGTTAGATCCGAGAAGACGAACAGAACCGAAAAAACAATCGTGACCCGCTGATTGAGAACCCCATAGGAAGCAACCGAAGTAAGACCAGAGTAAAGGACTAGAAGAAAACACTTCAGATAATCAAACCAACAAAAGATTGAAGGAGCAATTGGTATCTCTGTGTTTTTTCTTTTGATTTATAATCAAATTATATTTAGTTTTTTTATAAAAAGGAAAGTAAAAGGGAAGAAGTAGGAAAAGGGTAAAGGTACAAATCAGATTGCAAGGGGTGCAAGTTAGATTGTAAAGGTTAAATGTTGGGTTCAGTAAATACCCAAACCCCTTAATCTAGGATTTGAATAGAAAATAGCCCAAGTATTTAATTCGTTAACACAAACAGTCATTGAGTGCATAGTCTCGCGGTGAGTCGTCTTCGAGGATACTCGGAAGAGGCAAAGAAGAAGTCTCCACTCGAAGGCGGAACTTAAAGGGTAAGGCGAGTCAAGAAGAAGATGATGGATTCGGTGAGTGATGACAATAACTCACCGAATCCCTAAGATTCTCTCCAACTTCTTACATCAAGACAAACCAAGTAGAAGATCAAGGATGTAAAGATCAAGAAAGAGCGGGACAAGGCGGAAAGGTTGAATCGAGATAAGACGAAGTCCTTATCAACCAAAGTCAACTTTCCACGAAGGCAAAGATCGTGCTCGGTGTCATCACCGAACTTAGGAAAGTAATCTTGTCTCTTACCTAGAATAGTCTTTAGAAATGCAGACAAAATACATCAAGATTTTGTCTTACATGATGATGTCGCTTGTCACTTAGGAAAGAGTCAAATATCATACATGTATAAATAGCATAAGAGATGGAGTGAAAAGGTTAAGCTTGTGAATTGTAAAACACATACATGCAAGCCATCTTTTCACTCCTCCAAATACAACTTAGTTCGAGATAGCTCGGTGAGCTCTAAGAGTTGTGCTCGGACATAGCCCGAGCTTAGAGAGAATCACCCAACTTTGTCATTTCAATCCCAAGTACTATTCCGCAAGTACTTGGGTAACGATTCTTTGTTGATTTATTTCTAATAAGAATATGATGTTGAAAATTACTTAGTGTGTTTTCTTTATGTTAATTTCACCATAGTTCACTTTTAACTTGTTTTATAAACTTGAACTGCTTTTAAACGATAGTGAGCGGGAACAACAAGTGGTATCGAGACAAAGCTAATTATAAAACCCGTTTTAGGCCGCTCTAAAAGTTTTTAAATTAGGATCCTAAATGGTGAAATTGATGTACCCCAACTAGTCGATAAAAGGGTGGAGCTTATTCATTTGTTGCCTCTAGACTTGAAGTTGGCAAATTCAACAAATGGAAAAAGCGAATGCTTTGCTATTTGATTGGGATGGAACCTTATTATGTCAAGTGCATAAATGAAGGTCCATTTGTCCCAAAGACTATTTGAAGGGTTGCCCAAACTCAAGCTCGGTGGACCAGGATGAAAGGAGAGTGGTCAACCAGGACCAAAGACTCAAAAGTATCATAATATCTTGTCTTCCGACGATATTATGGAGTGCGATATAAGTCGTAGCAATCGCTAAGCAAACACTCGATGACCTAGTTCATAGTCATGAAGGACCATCGATACCAAGGAAAACAGGATAATGGACACGAAACTTGAGTATAACACCTTGTGGCTAAGGACTCGAAACTCTCTCAAACTTACACCGGATACAAAACTCTTTTAAATGAACTTTCAAATGATGGTGTAAATTTGTCTAAGCATGAAATCAATGTTGGTTTTGTAAACAGTCTCCCGAGAAATGGTTGAATTTCTCTCGGGACTCAGAATGCTAATCATATCCAAAATCTTGAGCTTCCCGAAATTTATGGGAAATTGTCTATGAGGAAAACCTCATCAACAGACGATACCCCGACTTGAAGAAGTCTCAGAAGTCAAGAAGTCCCCGACCACTACCTCATCACCAATATCAACCGCTTTTCTAACAATGTAGTTCAAGATTTCCAAGAAAACTCGGATGATGAGCTCGATGAGAGATCAAGTGAGAGTACCTAAGTGACACGAATCTTGAATTTCAGGAAGGGCACTCGCTAACTCTCGAAGGTTTATAAAAGAAACAAAGGTTTTCAAGCGCTAAAGCAACCGAAGACACTGAATGCTACAAGTGTCATAAAAGAGGCCATTTTGCAAAAGACTGTTTTTCAAAACAATTTATGAACCCTCTTACAAACCATCGGGATCTAATCGGTCTTCGTGCTTTAGCAAATTTCAACCTAAAATCTATCGGTCTCATCAAAATGTTCAAAACAAATGATCTTAACAAAACCATTGATTATGAAGCTAAGTATAAGAAAGCAAAGCTAAGCTTGCATTGCTTGAGGCGACCCTCGAAACAACAAAAATGTTCAATCATGCGGGGTAAGAACAAAGGCCTTGTTCTTGAAACCTTTGATGGGATGAAGAGCCAATCTCATCGGATGATGAAATGGTACATGTCGATGCTCTAATGGCTCTCTCGTAAGAAGACAAGCTAGCTGTTGGGAAGAATCATGCTAGGAACGGAATGGGTCAACATCACAATGAAGAAGGTAAACACTTTACTTTCTATGGATGATGACTCGATTGGCGATCTTATATGAATTATCTAAATGTTGACCTTAAGTTTGTAGAAGAGCAAAGACCGAATCTTTTTCTAAGTACAACAAGTTAAGTTTTGAATTGAATAAGTGTAGGGATGAATTGCTTATTTTAAAACAAGCTAAGCTTGAGGTCGTCACTTTGCAAATTCAAAACACCGAACTAGTTAAAAGAAATCGAATCTTCAAGATGAACTTAAAAGGCAAATTATATTCTTAAGAGTTGACCGCTAAGAATCCTGTGGTCTTTGATCTTTGTGGGAGCCCCGATGTGACAAGAAGAAGAGTCATAGGTGAAGATCATCTCCCGACTCTCTCAACAAAGACCGCCTCCTAAGCCATTTGTGTCGGTGGCATGATTACAAGTATGTTGGTGATTCAAATTCCGGTGAATGGATTGAACGAGTTAATCACGAGAGTAAGCTTCCAAACTTCGATTCGGAAGGATTCTAGAGCTCGAAAGTCAAGCTCTAAAGAGCATGCTTGGACTCTCGATGTGCCCAGTGGTGCTGAACACATCTCGAGTCGAATCGAATCTCAGCACCGCCCACCACCGAAACCTCTTGTGGTCTTGCCCAAGCTCGAGCTTACTCCACTACAATTCAATCCTCATTCACCAAAAGAAAGGTCGGACGTGGTAGAACCATCCTTCAAAGACAAGCAAAACTAATCCAACAAGAGTCTACTCTCTTTGAGACTTCATCATCCTCTGTCCCCTTGAAGTCGACCAAATCCAAGAATCGATCGAACTTGTGAGGAAGCTTCATCAAAAATGGAATCCATTGAAAGGTCCTGAACCAATCAAGGAGACAAAGTCGACTTCCTCCGGTTCCTCAAAGTCTAAGTCAACCTCCAAAACAAACAAAAGTGTGAATGTGTCATTACACCACCCATACCATCGACAAGCTGCTATAGAATCTTTTTGCATGATTCGCAAAAGGATGATCACAGATCGCAGATCATATACTGTATGTGTCACCAAGCAAACTATACCAAAGTTGGTCATCGGTATGCTTCATCCTCCAAAAGCGCTCCAAAGAATAGAGCAAAACCTTTCCTCTCTCGCCTCATCGTGGGTTCAATGATCATCATCGGATGATTGTCTCATGAATACATGTTGTGATATATGCGGTAATCCGACTCATGAGACATCCCAACATGACAAGATTATTCATGCAAGGAGAAATTCCAAACAACCCGTAGTCACCGAGTCATCCTCGACTCTAAATGCAAAACACTGGTAGCACCTTGCACACAACCACCGACCATGAGTCGATTGCAAATTTCAAAGAGACCTTGAGATCCAAGCCCACTAGTAAGTGGGTCATGAAGAGAAACTAATTCGGTTTACTACTTGTGCGAGACATGCCGGGAGCCTATTTGGCATCTAGGCAGTGGATGCTCAAGAAGCATGGTGTGTGAAGGAATATCTGCACAAGTATGTAAAGGAACCAGGGCCCAAGGTAGTATTTGGTGATAACTCATCATGTCCCATTGAAGGTTATGGTTCAAGATGGCGCAATGGAATAGTTTCTCTAGAATAGCCTATGTCAACGGTCTCAAATACAATCTCATCGATGTCGATCAACTATGTGATGCAAAATTCATTGTACAATTCAATGATAAACAAGGTACCATTTTAATGCCAACAAGGAAGTTGTGTTGATAGCTCCTAGGAGAGATGATGTTTATGTGCTTGACATGTCAACTCTCTCCCAAGATGGAACGTGTCTCTTTGCTAAAGCCACTGAAACTATCAATTGGGGCATGGCATAAGAGACTCTCACTTGAACTTCAAAAACCTCAACAACTTGACAAAACAAAACAAGGTCCTTCGCTTACCATCACCGGTCTTTGCAAAAGACAAACCATGCTCGCTGTGAAAAGGGTAAACACCACGAGCATCATTCAAAACCAAACAAAATTTCTCCATCAAAGTCGCCTTCACCTCCCGCACATGGATCTCTTTGGACTGTGGTCCCGGATCAATCCGATGAGAAGTATACACTTGTCATTGTTGATGAATTCTCAAGAGTCAAGCGGTGATACAATAATGTCATTCATCGTGAAGATTGAAAACCGAATGACATTCTTGTCAAACAAACCGTCTTGACAATGGCATCGAGTTCGTAAATCAAGAACTTGAGTTTCGTGATGAAAAGGAATTTCTCAAAATTTCTCATCTCCTTATACCCCCGAACAAAATGGGGTTCTTTGAAAGGAAAAACAGAACTCTCATTGAGGTGCTAGAACTATGTTAAATGGCTCGACCCTCTCAAAACATTTACGGATCAAGTAGTCAAACCGCTGTTACACTCAAAACAGGTCAATCATTGTAAAAGACATAATAAAACCCCATATGAGATCTTCAAAGGTAGACTTCCGGACATCGACTATTTTCATGTGTTTGGATGTCTGTGTTCATTCACAACCACAAGGATCATCTAGGCAAGTTTGATGCAAAAGGCGATGATGGATACTTTTAGGCTACTCACCGATCTCCAAAGCCTTCGTGGTTTTTAACACAAGGAGACAACAAGTTGAGGAAACCTTTCATGTCACCTTTGATGAAAGTCTTGAAAGCATCGGGTTCACCAACACCTCGATGGAGGAAATAGGAATTGATAACTCATCAAGATATCCTCTGATGAGTACAACATCGAACTCAATTCCTCATATCAAGTCGATCTTGACATCTCATATTATGTCTTACCCACAACCTACCCCAACCAACCATCAATGAATTCATTGATAATCGATCCGTCCCTCTTGGGATAAGTAACAATGATCCAAATGATCAGAACACAGAACTCATGATCCTCAACTCGATCATGACATCTCAACAGATGTTCTAAATGATCCCGTGGTCTTGAACCGAACTCACATCCGAACTCCCGGTGACATCTTCAAGCTCGGATCCCGGACCACAAAGTAAGTGGACTAGATCTCGGGACATTGAGCTTGTAAACATCATTGGTGAACCAGCGAGGCATGCTCACTAGAAGCATGGTCGCTAGTCTAGCTGCAGCCTTCACCAATGAATGTCTATATCTTGATTACCTATCGACATTGAACCCAAAAGTGTCATCAAGCTCTAAAACACCCAAGTGGGTTCGAGCTATGCAAGATGAATTGCAACAGTTTGATAAAAACAAGGTCATGACCTTGATCAAATGTCCTCGGGATGTAGTAGTCATAGGAATGAAGTGGGTTTCGAAACAAAACCGATGAAAACGGCATCACATAAAAACAAAGCGGACTTGTAGCGAAGGATACAGATCAACAAGAAGGCATTGACTATGATGAGACATTTGCTCTGTTGCAAGAATGGAAGCCATCGAGGATCTTCCTTGCATATGCAACATACATGAACTTCGTGGTCTACCAAATGGATGTTAAAAGTGCATTCTTAAATGGTGATCTCAAGGAAGATGTGTATGTTCAAGAACCTCCGTGCTTTGAGAGTAGTGAATTCCACGACTATGTAGCAAGCTTGACAAAGCCCTTTATGGACTTAAACAAGCTCCTGTGGCATGGTATGAAACTCTCTCGGCCTTCCCGATACAAAACAAGTTTGTCGAGGAAAGATAGACAACACACTGCTTATCTATAGAACCCAACAGGATGTGATACTAGTCCAGTGTATGTTGATGATATCATCTTTGGCTCAACAAACTACAAACTTTGCAAACAGTTTGAAAACTAATGACAAAGAAGTTTGAAATGAGCATGATGGGAGAACTAACTTACTTTCTTGGACTTCAAATCGAGCAACCGATAAAGGTATATCCATCGGTCAAGAGAAATACACCGTAAATCTCTTGAAGAAATATGAGATATTTGACTATGCCTCGGTGAAAACACCAATGGTTCCACCTAACAACCTTGGACCCGATCTCACCGGCAAATCATCAATCAAACTCATTTCGGAGGGATTGTTGGCTCACCGATGTATCTAACAGACTACTAGACCGGACATACAATTTTCGGTCTGTCTAATAGCAAGATACGATCCAATCCCAAAGAATCCCACCTCGCATGCAGCCAAAAGAATTCTCGGTACTGAAAGGAACCCCAAACCTGGACTATATTATCCAATATGCTCGTGGTTTGATCTCAAGGTTACTCGATTCGATTATCTGGCCGCAACATGGATGAGAAAAAGTACCTCGTGGTCTGTCAATTTCTTGGAGAAAAGCGGTGTGTTGGAGTGCAAAGAAACAACAACCAGATGGCTATGTCCTCACCAAGGTGAATATGTAGTCAGCAGGATCTTGTGTCAATGTATTATGGATGAAAAGTCAACTCGGTGACTATGACATCCATTACAAAATGGTGCCCATCTTACGTGATAACACTAGTGCAATTGCAATCTCCAACAACCCCGTCCTCCACCAAAGAACCAAACACATTGATATCGATATCACTTCATCGGGGATCACATAATGAAAGGAGACATAGAACTTCATTTCATCCCTACCGAATATCAATGGCCGATATCTTCACCAAACCTTGGATGAACCTACCTTGTGAGGCGAAGTCGAATTAGGAATGCTTGACATTGAAAGTCAAGTATCCGAAAACCAATCTCGATAAGTTCTCGACATGGTTCATCCTCCCCGAAAATCCAAAATAAACCTCTCACCGAATGAGTAAGACTCATTCGGGGTCCCTGTCACTTGACAAAGAGCATTAAATGAGTAACTAAATGGTCTAAGCATCGCTACTTTAATGTCCTAGGTTGGTAACTATGCCAATTTAATATAGGAATATATGTCTCTTTGTCTTCTGTCATCCCACTTGGCATTTAATGCCTCTCACAAAAAAATATCAAATTGATATTTTATCTACGCAAAAGTGCACTTTTACCGTGCGATGCAACTGCTCCTTGAAAAACGGGATTTTTATGCGGGTAATGGAGTGGTAGCATTAAATGAGAAATTCAAAAGTCTTTCTAAAACCTACTCTTAACTTTTCCATTTGTGCACAAAACACCCCTCTTATCACTCTATAAATACCCTCTTCTCCAACACAATCAACGACACAAATCTTTTTCGCAACTAAACTCACAAAATCATTTCAAAAATTCAAAAACATTTGTGTGTGCTCACAATCTCTTGGAAAACTTTCCTTGTAAACATTTACAAAGATTTTCATCACAAACTAGAGAGATCTAAACATTTTGATTGTTCTTGCCAGACGTTTTTTAAAACCCTAAAACTTCTTTAGACATGGCTAGAACACAATCTCTCCGTTTGCTTCTCGGTGGTGGGGATCTCACAAACGTTGAATTCAAAACAAACAATGTCATAGGTAATTTTGAATACCCAAAATGTCCCAACCTATAAAGACATTGTAAAATTCTTATTCAACCGCCCACTCAAACGGCCTTTGTAAATGTCCTCGATGGTGTACCCAAACTACCTCGGGGAGTTTTGGGCAGCTGCTAAAACCTTTGACCCGACACCTTCAATCGATGAGAATAACCTTAGACCACTCTGGGAGTATCTCATCGAGTTCGGTCTTAATGGGGCAACAATATACCCCGGATTACAAAACTTTTGCACTTCAACAGGTTAGATTACAACAAAGGTGTTTATGTCGCCCATCCCGAACCTTCCACAATGAAGGATGGGTTAAAACAAATCGCTTTGGATCCCACATTTTGGACAAGACCCGATCACTAAAAGTTCATTCCCGTGGCTTGGAGGATCCTTTTCACTTTTGTGATCTGAGGTCCTCGGTGGAACCACTCATCCACTGAACAAGTTAACTCTATTCATTGATGATGGCATACCGCTCGATGAATGGGGTCATTGTGGACATAGGGAGATCATTCTGATGATCTTGTATGCGAAGCTACTGAGCAAAACTAGGACTAAGTATATTTCGTATCCTAGGTTTGTCTCTTGTAACTACAATCGTTCTTGGGTGCCAATTATACTCGGGATGAAAATTTTGGAAATTTACAGCATTACGAGTCCTTCAAATTTTCAAAGGACCCATCCCTTGTCACACCTATTGAATTGACGGCCCATATGGTTCTTTGTAAACAACGGGAGGATCGGTGTCCAAACCCCGCTCTTAAAAGAAAAGGGAAGTCTCGGATGGGACTAAGACTAAACCAAAGTCTCGGGGCCACGAGGCTTGGGAGCACCGCCTAAGAGGCACAAAGGCCCGAGACCAAAAGACACCCTTGACGTGAAACAACCACCCCGTGACAACGAAGGACACGATACATCACGGTCGGTGCCCTTGGTCACACCTACTACTCCCAAGATCCGAGAGAGAAACAAACAACCCGGCGGTAGGGGCGCCTTCCACATCGCCCGGTGATGACATTAGCAAATCAAGCCTTTGTCGAGGGCACGCGATCGATCCCAAAGACTCGGGGAAAAAACAATCCATCGATAGGGATACAACATTCACCGACTGCTAAAGGCAGCGGAAATACCCACCGGTGTCTCGGGGTCATGGGGACAAAGACTGGGAGGAAAGAAACAACCCACCGATACGGAACCCAAAACCAATCCCGACTCCCAGAAGACAGGAAACTCCACCGGTGTCCGAGGGGTCCACGAGGACAAAGACTCGAGAGGATCAATACCATCCGGCGATATGGAACCCATTCCACTCCCTTGTTAATATTCTTCGAGGTTCTTGAATTGCTAAAATCGATGATGACCTTCTTGAAAGTGATGAAGAAATCTTATCGGTAGGAGAAGAAGTGGACGCCGAGGTTCAAATCGAACAAGAGCCTCGGCTGATCCTGACGCAGATCGAGTCACCTTTTCAACTGAAGACAATGACTCGGCCTCATCCTCCGATTCAGCGAATTCAAAAGGTTTGACAATGTTCATCCACCACCGAAAGACAAGCGGTTAAGTGGATCGGCAGGGCTTCAAGGAGGCATTTTAGAGTTCTTGAGCAGTTTGGGATCAACACACCGAAAGCCGCCGCCGCGATTCTGGCGACCTTAGATCGATGTGCTCACTTTCAACGAAAATGTTCATGAGCACGTAGATCTTATGTACCACCATCTTGTCAACTGGATGAACACATGGTTAAGTTCCTTAAGCATCTTCGACGATTGGGGTTCGATTGATGAAATCGGGGACATTGTCAAAGAAGACCCGGCTCAATGCCAAAGTCTTTGGAGGCCACTGAGGCATATGCAAAAATTCATCGAGCTCACCGATCTTATAGAGATGCTCAAGTGCGCAAATGTTCGTGGTCTTCAAACTTGGTTCAAACTCTTGAGACCACCATGGACTCACTGAACACTCGGTAGCTACCTTGACTCAGCCTCGTCTTCTATGGCTTGGAATCTTGGTCCACGAATAGCGCCTTGGAGTTATCTCATGCAAACTTGGATGCAAAGGTCACTGGTCTTCAAGCGGATCGTCGAGAAATAAAGGCCATGATGGTGAAATCTATCAGCCTTCAAAGGTCAAGTCGGTCGGTCCCCTCAAGCACCTACTCCAACTCTTGCCCTCACCGACGCTACGGACAGCGGTTGAGGGGAGAATCTTCTTGAAGAAACTCCTCTCACACCGAGGGGAGCAAACACCACCAGCCTCTCGGCTCGAACAACATCATCATCGGCACCGGTCTCTGCGGCACCAATCTCATCACTTCCACCTCAAGCAACAACTACAACAGCGGTCTTAACACCAATCTTGACAACACCACCTCCCATTATTGCATCATCCTCCTCGGGGCGGGACAAGGGCAAAGGCATCACGACAACTCACGAGCCCGAGAGGATTCCTACAAAATCGGTGACCAGAATACCTCTTCACTCCTCAGCAGCCTAACCAAACACCTTGCCAAAGAGAGAGGAAATTGAAACAAGCGAGGATGAAAAGAAGACTAAGGAGGCATTGACCAAAGTGATTGTCAAGAAAGAAAATGTGGGAATAGATGCAAGCAAGCTCAAAAAGGGTCGAGGCAGACGAAGTTCATGGAAGCTCAGTGCTCAAATGGTCGCAATGAGAGCTCGATTATGAAGAAAAGAAAGAAAACCAAGCTCTGCAAAGCGTAATTAAAGAATATAATCGGACAATGACCAACGAAGGCTTCTGAAAAAATCATTGATGTCAAAATCATTCCCAACACCAAACCATTGGCTATGAATGTTTACGGGGAGATGACAAAAGACACTTTGAGGTTCATGATCCCTTAAAATTGATGACTTTGGGATCACCGAACTTGATGAACTTGGTCCAATCATTGAAAAGAAGAAGAATGCGGTGGTCGAGGACCGATGAAAATGCTCGATAAAAGATATGAAAGGTCGAGGAAGCACCCACCAACCGAGAATTCACCGCCTTGGCGCACCTCAAGGATCTCAACCACTAACTTCCACCGGCAAAGGAAAGAGTTGATTTCAACACGAGATCAAAGTGCCTTGCCTTGAATGCAACAGAGAACGCACGAGGTGTAAAGTTTGTAAAGCGTCTAGTGATTGAAGAGCACGAAGAGGGCTATTCCACATTGATGTCTCACGGAACCCCATTTCAAAGATGGAGTGACATTGATCAGGTGGAGTGGTTGCAATGATCGCCTATATTCCCGTGGCCTCTCGGATCCAATCCCAGTGAACATCGTTCTCATCAAGACACGAATGCCAAGATCGAGACCATCCCGACAGTGGGAAACACTCATCACCAAGAATGTGAAGCTTGAAGCCTTGGGTATCCATACGGATTGACATCATTTTGTTTTATCTTTGTACTAGTGATAGGAACTATGTAATCGATCAATAAGCGATGTATGTTTTATTCATTTACTCGGTGTTCCTTATTGTATTCATTAGTACATTCGATTAAGAAGAAGCCTCTTGCTCACTTACATCGATCAACCACTTAGGCTATTTGTATATCCGAATAGGGGAGGCTGTGGGTTCGATAAATACCCAACCCCTTAATCTAGGATTTGAATAGAAAATAGCCCAAGTATTTAATTCGTTAACACAAACGGTCCTTGAGTGCATAGTCTCTCGGTGGAGTCGTCTTCGGATACTCGAAGAGGCAAAGAAGTCTCTCCACTCGGTGAGCGGAACTTAAGGGTGAAGATCGAGTCAAGAAGAAGATGATGGATTCGGTGGTGGCGACAATAACTCACTGAATCCCTAAGATTCCTCTCCAACTTCTTACACTAAAGACAAACCAAGTAGAAGGTGAAGGATGTAAAGGCGAAGAAAAGGCGGACAAGGCGGGAAAGGTTGAATCGAGATAAGGCGTAAGTCCTTATCAACCAAAGTCAACTTTCCACGAAAAAAAGATCGTGCTCGGTGTCATCACCGAACTTAGGAAAGTAATCTTGTCTCTTACCTAGAATAGTCTTTGTAAATGAGACAAAATACATCGATATTTTGTCTTCAGTATGATGTCGGTTGTCACTTAGGAAAGAGTCAAATATCATACATGTATAAATAGCATAAGAGATGGAGTGAAAAGGTTAAGCTTGTGAATTGTAAAACACATACACGCAAGACCATCTTTTCACTCCTCCAAATACAACTTAGTTCCCGAGATAGCTCGGTGAGCTCTAAGAGTTGTGCTCGGACATAGCCCGAGCTTAGAGAATCACCCAACTTTGTCATTTCAATCCCAAGTACTATTCATGAGTACTTGGGTAACGTATTCTTTGTTGATTTATTTCTAATAAGAATATGATGTTGAAAATTACTTAGTGTGTTTTCTTTATGTTAATTTCGGTCATAGTTCACTTTTAACTTGTTTTATAAACTTGAGCTGTTTTAAACGATAGTGAACAGGGAACAACATTAAATTTGGGAAAAGATTTAAGTAATTTAATTTACTTTTCAATTTAAATTATTTGTTGATTAGAAAAATAAAAGGTATAATCCCAAATTAATTAAAGAAAGTAAGAAAAATAAGTTTTGTACATTTTATCTATATAAAAAAACTATTCGTGTTAGATTAAAAATAAAGTTTTGATATTTTTCAATTTAGGGAAACAAAAAATAAGTTATTTTGAATTAGAAAAATACAAAACTAGTAAGAAGTAAGAACCCAACCATTGTGGTTAACATAGTCAGAAGTAAGAAGAAACCTATTGTTTTTAAGGAATCTAGTGTTTAACGAAACCTTGGTGTTTCAAAGTAAGTAAGAAAACTCTAGTGTTTCCAAAGTAAGTAAGTAAAGAAAACGTTTAGCATTTCAAAGTAAGTAAGTAAGTATGTGAAACTTTAACGTTTCAAAGAAAGTAAGAGAAACCGTAGTGTTTCACCTCGTAAGAGAAACCGTAGTGTTTCACTCCGTAAGAGAAACCATAGTGTTTCGACCAGTAAGAGAAACCTCGGTGTTTCAAAGCAAGTAATAAAGCACGGTAGAAGGTGACAAGCATGATAGCACATCAAGTAGAGCATCAGTTCGAGAACAAGGAAATATAGCACTTCAATGTCCAAAACTGAATGAATCAAACTACACCACATGGGCAATTATGATGGAAACAATCTTAAAGGCCTATGGACTTTGGGAAGCGCTTGAAGATGCAGAAAAAGTAAATGAAAGAAAGATGCATACAACAAAAGCAATGATCCTCACATCATTGCCGGAAGATATTCTAATGCAAGTTGCACGAAGACGAGGCTGCGAAGGAAGTATGGGAATCAATTAAAGTACGTTATATTGGAGCAGACGAGTTCGAAGCACGTCTACAAACTTTAAGAAACGAATTGGAGAACTTAAAATGAAGACCAACGAAGCCGTGAATGACTTTGCGGGGAAATTGGGGAGGATAAGAGGCAAGTGTAAAAGTCTTGGTTCTAATCTTAAAGACAAAGTACTAGTAAGAAAGTTGTTGAATTCAGTTCCAAAGAAGTTTCTACCAATTGTGGCATCCATCGAGCAATATTTGGAAATTGATGAAATGTCATTTGAAGAAGCAATGGGAAGAATAATAACTTATGAAGAACGCATCAAGAGTCAAGATGAACCGCAAGAAGATTACCAAAGCGAACTTCTAATGGCAAGTTCAAGTAATCAAGGCCGTGGTAGAGGTTGAGGAAGAAGCTTTAGTAAAGAAGAAAGAGGACGTGGAAGAGGTACAAGTCGAGAACAAAACAAGAAAGAAATGAGATGCTATGAATGTGGTGAATTTGGTCACTTTGCATACGAATGCACCAAATGGAAGGATAAAGACAAGAAGCAAGAAGCACATCTCATTTACCAAAGCGACGAAGAATCTACATTGTTGTGAAGACACGTCAAGAAATAGGAAAATCTTGATTTTGTCATTAGGGGGAATATTGGAAGTTAATGACAAAATCGGATAAATCAAGATATAGTATGTAATAAACATAAAGCCTAAGGGCCGAACATGTTAGTTTGTAAGTTAATAACCGAATAAGCGGTTATAGGTAGTTAGAGTCGGTTATTGTCGGTTGGAGTCGATTATTGGGGATAGGCACCATTTGGTGAAACGACACATTGTTTCATGGTGACCTTCGATGTATATAAATAGAAATTCGAATATTTGTAAGTTGTATAAACGAAATTTGCAAGTATAAATAAATAGAAAGTATATTCATATATTACCTATGATTCGTTTCATCATAGTAAGATTAATTCCAATAAGAAGCGGTTAGTTGCGAAGGTTTGTTATAGTGATGTGACGCATGTGGGCCCTAAATGAATAATTTAAACTGGTCATGCCACCTTGTGCTCTAATGACCATACATAAATGACACTTTCACGCACCGAGGCACCTATGAGACAACAAAATATCCCACATGACCACACAAGTCACACTACAGCCAAACAATGAACTATCACATGAATGTTGTAACCTTAAACTGACACATAGAATATTATACTGACTGATCTATTGCAGGCAACACTGATCCAGACTGACAAGCAGCACAGAGACCATTGTACCTGTACCGAAAACCACTGATCTCATTCCTGTTAAATCCGAATATTTATGAGGTCCCACATCCATTGTTGCTAATCTATCACTTTATATTTGTTCGATAATCGCACAATCTACTAGTAGCTTTTTAATTGAATGTCTTGAACTATCTTGTTAAGTTGTTAGTACTTGATATCTTATTACCAATAACGCGAGCATTTCTTTCTAAGTACCCGGTAAGACCAAATAACCGCTTGCCAAACTCGAGAGACATAGCTAGGGAGTAGGGACATTAACATTTCCATTTGATGGAAAGAATTCATCGATAGAAAAGGCGTTAACCATCCCCACCTTCCACCATTTGTAAAACTGAGGTCAGTCGGTAAACTCCAAGATGGCCGAACAAGGAGGTCAGCAAATGGTTCAGACAAAAACTGAGGTCAGTTGGTGAACTTAAAAAAGGAAGACAGTGATGTGCCACAAAGATCCAAGAGATTAAAAGTGTCAGGCCGAACAAGGAGGTCAGCAAAACTGAGGTCAGTTGGTAAACTCCAAGATGGCCTAAGACGCAGTAATCGGGCTACTCGATCGTAACCGTATTGATTACAAGCAGTATGAGTTTTCTGAGTCTGAATCTGAGTTGGATAAGCCCGAGAAATCAAATGGTTCAGACAAAAACTCAGAAGCAAGTGACAATCCTGATTATTCAACGGGAAGTGAGGAAACTGATGGCAATGATGAGCACAATGATATTGAAGTTGATGAGCATGAAGTTAATGAAGTTAATGATCATGACGATGATGGTAGTGGCAATGATGATGGTGAGGATGATGATAAGGAAAATGATGACGAGGAGGAGAAGGTGAAGGTTGACCGGCCAAGCCTTATTGAAGAAACCCCGACCACAAAAAAGGAAGAGCAAAGTGAACCTGAACCACCAATAAAAGTGGACGACCCTGTTAAAGACGAACATGAAGGTGGTGCTGAAAAAAGAGGTTTTCTTGATCTAAATGAGCTTGCACCAGGTTCAGGCTTTGAAGATGGTCCGATAATGAAGGATGATGATACAGATAATGTGTAAAGCTTCCCGGAGCCAGAGATCTCTAAGGGTTAAGCTAGTTGTATGATATATATAAATATATCTGTTAGTTTTTCTTATTTAAGTTCACCCAGGACGAAGGAAAACTTGTTAGGATGCTTCATTGGTGAAATTTTATGTAGCCCATCCCCAACGCATGCTGAGAAGATATGTCGAACTATCGACCCTTTTGTAGGTTGTTTACATTTAAAGAAAGGGGGGTTTGTCGATGGTGCTTTAGCGATCACTTGTTTTGGTGTAAAATTACATTTTACCAAAAGTTTAGTAATCAGTTAAAAGAACTCCTTATGCTAGAAGCGTTGCTACTCAATGTTTCTAAATAGCAAATTTGACCCATCCATGTGAATCCGTCGATGTCAAACGGTGAAATGTGTTGAGAAATCAACTTGGTCAAACAAGTAATTTTACGGCATAATGATACTTCCTTGTGGCGATATGTCAATCCTGAGATGGGTGACAGAATATGTGGGCTTTTTTAAACACTTTGTCACCTCAGTATTGACATAGAGGCAGCATCTTTTTATCCTTAGCCATTCTAATGTAAAAAACCATCTTTTTTGTATTAAAATGATATTTACAGAAAAACCCATATGATTATCGTTCTTTAACTCTTCTAGGTCATATATGTCAAAAAGAACAAATTTGAAAAGTCGATAAAAGGAGCTCTATTGATCAGCCATTTGTACATGGATGGTATCGTCTGAAGAAGCTGCAAATGGAAATGATGGGTGTTATCTCATGTTGCAGCATTCGATACGGCCATCAAGCTGTAACTTGTTCCACATGCACAACATTTGTCTTGGTGATTGATAGTGTGCTGTGTAGTAACCTTCTATGCAACCGAACTGACAGAACTTCAAACTGTGCACATATTCTACAGGTTTTGTTTTGTTAAACTGCTCTACCCACAATCCCATACTTACGTCTTCCATCTTGAACAACTGTTGCACAACCAGTTAGTTAGCATCAAGTACAGAATAAGAAAAATGATCGCACAATCAGTTAGTTAGCATGGTGTATAGAATAGGCAAAATGGGCTGGCCGGGCAGGTTGGAAAATCGATTTTGTAGTGTGGACTGAAACAGGTCATGGTGAGCTACAAATACTTTTTGTCCATTCTTCATAAATACTCCAGTGTTTTGAATACGAATTTATACCTATCTTATTAAAAATTAAGAATTTCAAAATTTTCTAATGTTTTGGGAGGCGGTAAGCATCAAAATTTGGGTAACTTTCACCCTTTTCACCCGTCAAACCATTCTTTAAGTAAACAGGTTTAAATTTCCCCCTCTATAATAACGCATAACACATTGGGTTGGAGCAGAAGACATGAAACAAACCTTCAGCGCATGTTTCTCAAACTCTGAAGCAATGAATTCAGCGATATCCGATGATAGAATGTACCCTGGGCCATTTGCATAAGGTGGATAATCTTCCTCTGGCCATTCCTAAACATATTTGAAATAAAAGATCATTACTTTCGTGAAGAGTGTCTTAGATATTTTATTGCAGAAAAGATGAAAAAGAGCATTACCTCATATGTTACAGCCCACTTGCCATATCGTAAGGGTTTATGGTAGTAGTTAATATTTCCTAAATACAGACTCTTTCCGTCGTCTATTTTATTTGCTTCACCAAGAACTGCATCAACTCTAATGAATGTGTCATCGTCACATTTCATTATATATTTTGCAAAAGCTGTACGAACCTAAAACACATTATAAACAACCGACTATGAGAACTTTTTACACATAAAACAATGTTATCATCTAAAAAAATTTCTTTTGCATGTCAATACTCACCCCATAATCACATATAGCGACTGTTTTCAGAACAACAAGGTCATAATTGTCCATGTATGTCACAATGACGATATCACCAAAGAAATCTGCTTCTTTCTTTAACTCTGCATTGACTTCCTTTCTTGCATGCTGTTAAGATTAATTTGCAGGGACTTAAAATGACATCTAAAGCTGCATCATAATTGGGTCGGCGGGTTGACTAACAAGTCAAAACGGGAACTATTACAGGTCGGGTTGACTAGAAATTCTATTTCCCCAGAATTTGGAAGCATTTGCATAAAGAATACATTTTGGACGACATTTAACTTAATGCATGTCTGACAAAACCTTTTTGAATTTACCCATTAGAGATGCTAGCATCACCTTAATTAACCCATTCATAAGTAAAAGTTTCGAGATTGCCATGTCTAAATATTTATTTACCAATGCTACGAAAAAACGTGGAACAACATGTGATGACTTGACGACATCATACTGCATCCATGACTTCCGGACAGCCATCCGCTCAGCAAAATGGTTTCCTGCTGAAAGGACACCAATAAACAGATAGATAGGTGCCTCCGGAAGCGATGGGGTCTTCCATTTATCCAACATTTCAAGGTTTCTTTGGGGATCAAAACTAGGGTGTGTTGAGGGTAATGAACCAGCAAATATGGCGTTCACATCAACATCTCCTTTCAAAGACAAACCCGTGGCATCTTCCAATGCAAATCCCTATAGCATCAAGAAAAACATAGAATGAGTATCTTGCACTGTCTACACCTTAAGTGAGGTGGCATGATGGGCAGGCTGGACGGTTTGGGTTAAAGTCAAGACGGGTTGATTTAAGCATCTCATTTAGTACTAGATCAGGTTGGGTTGACCGTCACTTTTTTCTCCAGTTTCATAAAAAAAAATGTCAATAAACTTTTAATGCAATAATGATGATTACAAAAGCAATATTGTTACCTTAATTATCTAAATCTTAGAACATACCCCATATTAGAAATTGTATGCAAATAGACTTGGGGTGACAATTACACGGTTCGGCCACTTGAAACTATTCCCATTTTAGCCAACTTTTTGACTTTGACTCGTTGGCCCTTAGCTCTGTTCTTTAGCAGACTCGTTCTCCACAAAGCTAAATTTCTTTTGACTCTTTTGAGATAAGACAGTTACCAAATCGACCCATTCATAAGTAGATAGGTCAAAATTGCCACCTCTAATATTAATAGAAGATCAGATGGTTCTCATACTAAGAACAGCTAAGGATAAAACTTACAGTTCGATATGGAAATGAAGTTATGTGTCTACCATCAACACTGATATGATAACCCTCCAAGCCAGCACCAAGAGTAAGGACGAATAACTTCCCTTCTTCAAAAGGAAAGGGCCAATCATATCGCACCTTCTTTGTTCGCCCGATCATTCTGTTCAACCACCAGCTCGTTTTGGTTTCTTCAGAACCATCATCATCCCGTATCCACTTTTCACATTTCACCTTCCCATCGACTACAAAAAGCCACAATATTAGCAGGCATAAGCTCAAAATTTATTAGGAAGAATCAAGTAAAAACTTAAACAAATTCTTGTTCTATAAGCCTTCCCACTTAGAACAAGCACACAAAGACAAAAACCACAAGCTAATGAAAACAGTTACACACATTTCAACATAAAGAAGACATCCTTGGCTTATAATCACAGCGAGGACCAATGGATCCCAAACAAGAAACTACATGCAGATAAATCAAATTGGAACAAGAAAACCCCAAATTGAAAAGTAGAAACTGCCGATTGCGCCCTTAGATAATCATATAACTATATAAGCTGTTTGATAAGCTATCAAAAAATATCTACAAAACTGGTAACTTTGTTGTATAAAATAACAGAACAGTATTAATAAGCAATCCGAGACAGGCAAATACCACCAAACTTGCTAACTCAAAGGTCACTTGCAATGCATTTTTAACCCATTCAGAAAACATAAATTCAACCCGAATACTAATACATAGATTGACTTAAGATTTGACTTACCAGTTTCTTCATCGATTCTAGAACTCCATCCTTCACATCGATGTGCTAATCCCCATTGCATCCTATAACAAGTATTCATTTCAATAACCGGTTTCCCACTCCAATCCCCTTTCAACCTAGGATTAAAATGCAAAATCCTCGGCGGGTCTTCCCCATCAACCGTTTTTAAACCCTGTAACTCCATCATAAACTGCGAAACCATCAAATTCTGACCCGGTTTCAATAACGAAATTCTCGGGTTTTCCTCAAAATGACCCTCTCTAGGCCTACCAACAACAGTAACATGTGATCCTAATGTCATCCCACATGGAAGTACAATAACATTCCCCCTTTCACGAAACAAAGACCCCGTTAAAGTAACCGAATCAGGACACATTTCTTTACTATAATTCGCACTACTACTAAAATTCTTCAAACTAGGCAACTCAAATCCACTTAACTCCAATTCCTCCCAATACTTTTTCCCAACTAAAAAAGCCTCAATTGCAGACTTATGAATAGCACCAAACCCGCTTTTCGACACATTAACATCATCAAATTTCAAACTAGAAAACATGGGATTTTTCACTTTTCTCAAAAAACCAAACTTTGTAACATTAGTACTAACTGGGCCATCTTTTTCATGCAATTCTTGTTCACTAGTGAGTGGAAACATATCAAAACTAGCACTTTTTAACACTTCTTGATCATCATCATCAAAACTAATTGACTTAAAAACAAAAGGTCCTAATAAACTAACAAAAACCATATACAAGAACCCAATACCAATAAGAAACTGAACTTGTCTTAGTGACATAAACCACTCTGATTTACCACTTCTTTTCATATTTTTTTTCTTCAAGAAAGTGAAAAAGAAAGGATTTTTATAAATGGGTTTTGGAAATTGAGTTGAAACATGCAAAGAAGTGAAAGAAAAAGAGTTAATTGCATTGTTGGTCCCTGAGGTTTGGCCAAATTGCATGTTTGGTCCCCATCTTTTTGAAAGTGCAGTGGACGTCCCCAAAATGAAGTTTCAGTTGCACTTTTGGTCCCCAGGTCCAAACGCTGTTAATGCTCCTCCGTTAGTCACCCCATGTGCTATGCACACGAGGGTTTTTTGGTCTTTTTCCACCCACTAAAATCCAAATAAACACCCAAACCCCACATAATCCTACCGTACAAACACTCACCCACCGCCCCACTCCTTTAACTAAGAACCCTAAATCTCACTCCAAAACCCCATATCTGAATTCAATTCAAAACCAACCGGAAATAATAATCAACTCAAACAAGCTATTGCTAACCCAAGAACCAGACTCGAGCAAGAAGAAAACACACGAACCCTGCGGGTCTGACCCAACCCGTGCATAAAATGGCAACAGTAACATCAAAATTAACCCATCGAGAGACTGAAACGGGTCTGACCCGACCCGGCAACAGTTAAAGAAACCAGAAAAACACCACTTTGATGATCTTAATCCACACGAATTAATTATTAAAAAGTTTCAATCTTCATTAGCAATCCACGAAAATCATAACAACTTATCTATAACAACAAAAAATGAAATGAAACCTTACAAATATGAGTCGATCGGAAGGAAATAACCACAAAATTAACACAAGCCCAACCAAACTCGAATCAGAAGGTACCACCAATAACCCTTGATTTTTATGTGAGTTATGGGAGATGTAGTGGTAACACATGGATCGGTGGTGGTTTAAAAGAAAAAAGTAAATAGCTTTGACTATTCTTTCGGAATCGATTTTAGTGCTAACTTCATTGGGAAGGGTTGTTATCGCCTCCCACCTTTGAGGTGGTCTCGGTAACCCTCTTGTGGGAAGGGAAAATCCACGAAAAGGATGGGTCGATGGCCTCAAAAATATAAAACATTGTGACCATGGTTTTCTTCCATGGTTTCTTGTGAGATGGCTTATTTGAGCAAAGGTCATTGTCTCGTTGACGACCTCTGAGGTCTCGTGATGTCGCCTCGTAAGAAAAGAAAGATGGAAAGTGTTTCATCCTTGTTTGTCCTTATGGTTTCTTCGGGAGAGGAGAGGCGGAAAGGACATCATATTTTCGTGCTTGGTTTGAGATTGGAGCGTAGCTATGAGGCGATAGTACCAAGGATTGGGAGGACATAGTTTATCGAAAAAAGAGGGAGATAGTGATGGGCGTTGGAGCGGAGAAACCGAGAAAGGAAAAAGAAAGCGCTTTTGGTGTGGAAGATTGGGAACAGCGAAGAAAGAAAGAAAGAGGAAAGGAGTGGGCGGTGGGTGAGTGTTTGTAGGGTAGGATTATGTGGGGTTTGGGTGTTTATTTGGATTTTAGTGGGTGGGAAAGACTAAAAACCTCGTGTGACATAGCACATGGGGTGACTAACGGAGGAGCATTTAACGTTTGGACCCGGGGACCAAAAGTGCAACTGAAACTTCATTTTGGGGACGTCCACTGCACTTTCAAAAGGATGGGGACCAAACATGCAATTTGGCCAAACCTCAGGGACCAAAAATGCAATTAACTCAAAGAAAAAATATGGTTCAAGAACAAAGCCACCGCAAAAGGGATGCTATTTTTGTACAACAACAAACTCACATTTGGATTGCGTCATGCAAATGGAAATTAGTATTTTGTTATATATGGAATTGACTATGATTATAGACTTCTGATATTCTTTCATCTGTTATTATTGTATCTAACTTTTCATATTATGTCATCTTCATTTAGTTTAACAGTTTTTACTCTTGGTTTACCATACTATTTTTTACTTTAAAAAGTTATTACAAAAATTAAAAAATTATTAATTAATTAGTTAAAATAAAATTATCATTTTTGACGAAAAGTAAAAAACATAAAGTATTTTGAGACAGATAGGGTAGTTAATTTTTTATTTTTTATTGAACTTTTATGCTTGTTATTTTCTCCTAAAGTAACTATCATTGGTTTAGAAGAATTTGCGTCGTTATTCTACATTTTTTTTTAGCTTAGACACCTTTATCCGTCATCAGAAAACATATACAGTTACTTTATATCTCAGCGCTACATCAACTTTCTCTCTCCAACTTTTTGCTCACACTCCCACTTACCTTTATTAATCTCACCATACTCACCTTTTTATTAAAAACCACTTTATACAAATAAACCATACTAATAAGAGCATCCGCAATGGGAGCTTTTCAAAAGACTTGGCACTATTTCATCAAGTCATAACATGACTTTTTTGCATTGTAAAGAATGACTTGAAGGAAGAAAGACTTGGTATATGTCAAGTGTTTGAAGCAAAGACTTGACACTATTATTTATTAATTTTATAATCAAACACTCACAGCCAAATCTCACTTAAGACTTTTGAAATAGCTTTTTGCATTGGAGAGTAAGTTTACAAAATGACTTTTCATAACAAAATTTATTGAAAAGTGCATGTGATAAATGCATCAAGTCATTGAATGACTTGGTGCAATGCAGATGCTCTAACTTCACATACACTCACAAACTAAATAAATAATTAAAACTATGCACGGAAACCAAGTGGTGAACCACTCACCTTTGTGAGTGTTTTTTTGTCTATTCACCCGTGAGTTGCTTTGGGTGTAGAGGATTCACTCGTGAGTTAGGCTCCCTCCTTGCTCACTTATGTATGAATATTGAATACGCCTAATCTTACCTTATTAGTTAGGAATTTGTTTTATTTTATTTTTTATTTTTTACTTTTCAAATTGCATTAGTAAAAAAAAAAAAAAAAACGCGAAGGTTATATTTAATTTTAGTGATAAGCAATTAACTTGCAATAGCTACTAATTATGATACATGAAAATGAATTTATTAAAAGTTTGCTATTTAAAAATATACGTTATTCAACCATAGTTTTCGCTTCCCTTTTATTTATAGGTAGCCGATCCTTTAAAAAGAGGGGCACTTTTACAAAGTCTAAAAAGAGTTCTGGTTATGCCATGTGTTCCCCCTCTTTTTTTCCTTCAAGGACATTTATGTAATTTTAGTTCCCCCGTTATTCTTTCCTCTTTCTTTTTTTCTCTTTCTATTTTGATCGAATCTGTTTGAGTTTTCCGGCCATATATAAACGATTTTTTCACGATGATTTCCTTTCAATTCATTCATTCATTCAATTTCACAATTTTCTCATTCTTTCATTTGTTCATATTTTGTTAATTTAGGGCTTTTTTGCTCTCTTTTCATATTCGGTTATTTGAATCGTTATTTGTTCTTCAAATTGTGTTAATTCTTCATATCAGTTACGAATTGATCGTTCAATCTCATAATCGGAAGAAATTAGGGTTTTATAACCGTTTAATATTAGGGTTTTTAACCGTTCAATCGGTTAATCGAAAGAAATTAGGGTTTTTAACTGTTCAATCGGTTAATTTGATAAAAAAAAATTGGGGATTTTTAACCGTTCAATAGGTTAATTTGATAAAAATTGGTGATTTTTCGCGGTTAAACCGGTGTGTAATGGCGATTATTGATGCTCATCAGTTTAATCAAGGTAATTTTATTGTTAAGAGTTTGATCAGTGAGTACATTATTTTGTAGATTTTGTTATCTGCTTATGTTCATCAATTTATTCAGTTTTTATATTTTGCTTATTTTTATTTTGGTTCATCAGTTTAGCTTTTATGTTATCTTAGGTTCATCAATATATGTTTTTTGTGTTCATCAATTTAAGCATTTTTTGTATTTTTTTTATTTTTATGTTTGATTCATCAGTTTAGCTTTTATGTTATCTTAGGTTCATCAGTTTATGTTTTGTTATCTGCTTATGTTTATCAATTTATGCATTTTTTGTATTTTGCTTATTTTTATGTTTGCTTCATCAGTTTAGCTATTATGTTATCTTATGTTCATCAGTTTATGTTTTGTTATCTGCTTATGTTTATCAATTTATGCATTTTGCTTATTTTGATGTTTGCTTCATCAGTTTAGCTATTATCTTATCTTAGGTTCATCAGTTTATGCTTTGTTTGTCTTTTTTACTTTTTTTTTGATTCATCAGTTTATGCTTTTTTTTGTTATATTTTTTGTTTTAGTTGATGAACATACCTACTTACTATATAGAAAAATCGGCGTAACAAGATGATGTTCATCGGTATAAAAATTACTTCCCGTTGCCCATCATCTTTATTCTGGTATTTTGTGTGTGTTTGAGATTATTAATGGGATTCAAAACCTACTCACAGTCACCACAGACCATTACTGGGGACACATTTGAAGCTAGAAACATCCATTATATAGTAATGGTTCATCAGTTATATTATAATGTAAATGGTTCATCAGTTATCTAATAATGTAAATGGTTCTTCAGTTATTTAATAATGGTTCATCAATTATATAATATTGGTTCATCAATTATATAGTAATGGTTCATCAGTTATATTATAATGTAAATGGTTCATCAGTTAGCTAATAATGTAAATGGTTCTTCAGTTATTTAATAATGGTTCATCAGTTATATAATATTGGCTCATCGGTTATATAGTTATGGTTCATCAGTTATATTATAATGTAAATGGTTCATCAGTTAGCTAATAATGTAAATGGTTTTTCAGTTATTTAATAATGGTTCACCAGTTATATAATATTGGTTCATCAGTTATATAGTAATGGTTTATAATTTATAATTTTATAGGTACAAAATGGTTTTTGTACCATTCACTGGGATTGACAATCACAATCATTGTGTTACATTTGGAGCTGCTTTGCTGTCATCATAAACGAAAGAATCTTACATCTGGTTGCTTCAATGTTTTAAAAGGCGTTTGTTCGAGCACCAAAGGTTATGTGACCGACTGGACGCATCAATGAAAGTTGCTATAGGGTCAGTGTTCCCATTATCTAGTCACAGATTATGCATGTGGCATGTCATGAAGTTGACTTCAAAGGTACGTTCCACAATCATATTTGTTTTTTTTAATTATTTAGGTGTATCAGCTTTTTTATTATGTTCATCAGTTAGTGTTTGTCGATTAAATTTTTGTTCATCAGTTAGTTTTATAAGTAAATTAATCAATGACTTATGTACATCAGTTAGTGTTTGGCCATTAACTATTTTTTATTCATCAGTTAGTATTATAAAATTAAGTTCATCAATTAGCTCTGTTCATCAGTTAATTTTTGTCCATCAACTATTTTTTCATCTGTTAGTTTTTTAATATGTTGTTCATCAACGAGTTTTTTTTATATTATGTTCATCAATGAGTTATGTTCATCATTAAATCTTATTTTCCTTTTTGTAGGTTGGGCCTGTTTTAGCTAAAGATCTTACTTTCAAAAGAAGAATATCAGATATTGTTTGGACTGATAGAATAGAGCCTGGAGAGTTTAAGGATTTCTGGGAACTGTTGTTAGTTGATTTTGATTTGAAGGGACACAAATGGCTTTCAGATATGTATAATTTGAGGCATATATGGATACCAGCCTATTATAGGGATGAACCGATGTCGGGATTGATGAGAACTTCTTCTAGGTCAGAGAGTGAAAACAATGCTTATGGTAGATTGACAAGTATTGATTTGACTTTATGGGAGTTCTATAATCATTTTGATAGTGTGGTGGGGTGCCAAAGATTTTCTTAACGTAAAAATGATCATGACAGTTGGTATACTATTCCAGATATGCACACTGAACTTGATTTAGAATATGAGGCCTCAGAATTATACACTCGGTCGATTTTCTTTGATGTTCAAACTGAGATTTATGCTTCTGTGATTTCATTTTATTTCGGTTAGTGTTTCGGCTGACGATTCTGGCAAAAAATATGTTATACAAGATACTGGTGAAGATGAGCAGATTTCTAGGCGACATCGTCAAGTGGAGGCCTTGTAAATGAAGTTTTGTATGAGGTAACATCTTTTTTAATCTGTTCATCAGTTTTTTGTTCATTAGTTTTTGTTCATCGGTTTTTTATCGTTATAAAATTACATTTTAATGAACATATCTTTTATATAATTAGTTTTTTGTTCATTAGTCTTTTGTAATAATTTTTTTTTATCAGTTATTGTTCATCAAATTTTTGTAATTTACCACTGTATGTTCTACTTTCTTTTTTTGCAGGTCTTGTGTAAACCAGCTGAAGACTTTATCAGTGTACGTGCAAACGTTTTGAGTCATATGGACTTTTATGTCGTCATATCTTTTATGTTCTTCGGTTGTCGAAGGTTAAAAAGTTTACAAAGAAATACGTGCTTAGGCGTTGGTCAAAGGATTCATTACCACCTGCATCAGTCATTCAAGCCACATGTGACATTCCTGATATGATCCTGCGTGAGATATTCAGAGTAGTCGAGTATTGTGTGAATCGTTATGCAGATGATCCGGAGCTACTGCAAAAGTTTAGAGATCATCAGGTTTCAGTTAATGGCGAAGGCAGATGCTGATTTTCCTATACCGAAAAAGATTAATAAACGAGATAGGCTTGCTTCTATTCTTGGTGTGTCGCAACCGGTAGAGACCATTGTAAATGTTCCAAAATAGGTTAGTACTGTTGTTCATCAGTTAATGCTTTTTTGTTATTTTTTTTTTGTTCATATGTTATCTTATCATATGTTCATCAATTAGTTTATTTATTTTTGTTTTTGTTTTTATTTTAGTTATTATAGGTTAATGCTAGTTTGTATGCTTTTTAAGTTGATGAACATTATTGTTTTGGTTCATCACCTATTGACTTTAGCTATTATGTTATCACATAGGTTCATCGGTTTGTTATTAATGTTTTGTTCATCATTTTTTTCTTGTGTTATGACTTTTTTCAACATGTGTTTTCAAGATATTTTTGATCATCTAATTTTATTACCCCGATTTGTTTTCAAAACAAAGTTAGTACTAAGGGTTCTAGAAAAGGATTAAGAGTAGTCTTGAGCGCTCGCTTAATCCAAGTGGGAAGTGTAGGAAGAACTGTAGATATTGCAAATGTAGCATGAAAGATCATGATCAAGCCAAGTGCAATGCTATTAGAGCTGAAATTGCTGCTAAGAAGGCTAATGATAAGGCTGCTATAAAAGAGAGCAAGCAAAAGGCAAAGTTGGCTGCTAAGAAGGCGAAGTTGTCTGATATGAATGCTTGTATTGTTGCTTAGCTTTTGTTTCCTTTTTCTTTTACTGTCATATATAATAAAGGTGTAGTTGATATGTTTTTGAATTTTTGATACTCTTAGATATAATAAGGGAATATGTCACCCAATAATAATCAAGTTTTATGAGTGTTCTAATTTGATACCTCAAACTTTCTACTAATCACAAAAACCATCAAAGTTTCAAAAGTGTTTCATTCTTATGTAATTTTCTAAAATTAATGTGCTTAAAGTACCAATTTATGCATTAACATGTTGTACATTAATTTTAAACACCTACCCCCTGAATTCAACTAATTTCAACCAACTTTATGTACAACTCGTTAATGCATGACTAAACATAAACAATAACCACAAAATAATAATCAAGCTTGAGAAGTGTTCCATTCAGGTCATTCGAACATAAAAATTACATAAGAATGGAACAGTTTTGAAACTTCGATGGTTTTTATGGTTGATATGAAGTTTGAGGTTCCAAATTGAAACAGATCTCAAACTTGGTTACTATTTGATGATTTTCACCCATATAATAAAGGTTTAATTGTTGATATGTTTGTTTATCAGTTTATTAAAAATGTTCATCAGTTTATTATTAATGTTTTGTTCATTAGTTTAATAAAAAATTTCACCAGTTTAATAATAACAATAATAATAAGTAATAATAATAATAAAATAAATTAACTCATGTACACTTTTTATCAATTTATCAGTTTATAGAAGCAAGTACATGTTTGTTCATCAGTTTATTAAAACTGTTTGTTCATCAATTTATTTTTAATGTTTTGTTCATCAGTTTAATAAAAATGTTCATCAGTTTAATAATAACAATAATAATAATTAATAATAATAATAATAATAATAATAATAAATAACTCATGTACACTATTCATCAATTAATCATTTTATAGACGTAAGTAAATGTTTGCTCATAAGTTTATTAAAACTATTTGTTCATCGCTTTATTATTAATGTTTTGTTCATCGTTTAATAAAAATGTTCACCGCTTTAATAATAATAATAATTTAATAATAATAATAATAATAATAATAATAATAATAATAATAATAATAATAATAATAATAATAATAATAATAATAATAATAATAATAATAATAATTAACTCATGTATACTATTCATAAATTTATTAGTTTATAGAAGCATGTATATTGGTATTTAAACTAAAAATACTTCACTTACACAAATTTGTTTTTGAAAACTGAAGCTGCATAACATGACCAACCAACCAAATATTTCAACATACTTGACAAAAAAAACCCAAATATTCCAGATGTTCATATTAAACAAAACATATGAACCTACGTAACCGAACCAAACATTGTTTTCACTTAGGAACATTGGCCGTAGGAACAATATCGAAGTAGTCGCTGATACGGCAAATTATGGTTTCATCTGATTCTTGTTGGAGTTTTCTCCTTGTCTTCAAATCCAAGTTCATATATGCTTGAACTTCTTTTTCAATTCCTTCTTTGTTTTCATTGGAGTCAGATAGCAGAATCTTTGTCAGATATTTCATTCTCAATTTCCTTATTTGCTCCTCTTGTTCTTTTCCTTCTAGTTCAAATCCAAAGATCATATTTTGCCATGCTTCCTTGATATGTTACCATATTTCGCATGGCGAAAATGCCACAATCAATCACATTGTCTTGTGTTCTCCATGGCATCTCAACAATGCAAAGCTTGTAATCCTTCAAGTTTGCTACGCGTGGTTGCTTTTTTTTACTCAAAACTTTAAAAAAAGTGCTTTTATGTAATAACATATTAATAACAATGAGTTTCTTTACTTTTTTAAATGCATTGGTGAAGATGATTTGAAACACTCGAATACTTACCAAATTACCCAGATTCTTCCCATACCTTTCTCCCAATTTCTGATTGTGAAGCATGTTGTCTAGAACGTGAATTTGAGGATCTTTCAAATTGAAACAGACAACATAATAATGATCATCATTGAGCAACATTGGAAAAAAGACCTGCCATACATGGAGTGTTCATCAGTTTTTTATCTTATACGAATTAATAAAAATAAAATTGTTTACCAGATCTATATCATGAATTGATTCATAAGTTGACAGGAATAAAGCATTATTCATGTTTTCCTCAAACTTGTTATATACAAAAGCCTTCCTTACATCCCCTTGCATCATCTTCTTTGTCTGTTTTTCATCAAAATACATAAGGGTAATTGGATTTAACTAATGAAAAATATTTTGTTTCTTTTATATAGCTTACAATAATCGATGTCTTTGAATAGTCTTTTCAACGACTGAGGACTTCTCCTTTCTTCACTGATATTCAGTAAGTGTGTACACATGTCAATTACCGCAACAATTATTTCATTTCCAAATTGCAAGCTCTCAAAATGTATTCTCAGACCATCAAAAAAGTAGGACTTAAACAAAATATCACTGCAATTTAAAATTAACATAATATTTTAGTAAAAAACATTCCTATTTTTTTGCTTTTGATGAACCAATATGAATTTTAAATTCATGAGCATAATTTAGATTACTTACTCTACATTTCCTTGTGCGGAAAAGACAGTCTCAGCGACCTTTTTTTCATTGTCATGTGGTTTGTTTTTCATGACTAACACTCTCTGTAAGTAAGGAGACTTGAGTGCTTCTGTCGGCTTCACTTTTCTTTTTCCCAAGTCTTATTCTTTTTGCATTTTTTCTTTTGGGGCTGGTATTTTCAGCTTTTTAGCTATTGTATTGAATGAACTTAGCTGAGTGGTTTTCAGTTTTTGTTCTGGTGTTGTGCTCAAATATGATATCCTTTTCAGTTTTTGTTCTGGTGTTGCGCTCACATATTATATCGGCATTATCATCTTGGGCTTTGGTGTTGAAAATTCTTCAAGTTCATTTGTCAAATTTCTAAATGAAATTTCAACTTTTGAAGCATCCTTCAGAATGTTTGCCAAGCATCCTTATCTACTGCTTCTCCAAGCATGTCTGGTGATTGGTTCAAGAAAGATAATTTGGCAATTAATTCATCCAAACTAATCACTGGTTTTGTCTTTTCATACAAAATCATATCCAGACACTTATTTTTCTCCACCTTTGTGATATTGAACAACAAGAATTCTGGTTTTATCATTTGCTTTTGACGTTCTATCCGTTCATAATCTTTCACGAATTCTGGATCCATGAACAATTGAGTTACTGTTGGTTCATCAGTCTGTGTTGGTTCATCATTCTGTGTTTATTCATCAGTCTGTAGATCCCATTTATGTTCATCAGTTTTTTTAGCTGTTGGTTCATGTTCAGAGCCATCTTCATCAACATCTAAATCAACTTCTTCACCTTCAAATTGAGATTGATGAACAACAATTTCCTTCGAGCTTTCACCCACTCTGTTACTAACCTATTCATCCATTCCTGTACTTCCAACAAGGCTCTATGTCGAGGGTATTTTTCCAATGCAGCTCTTAACATGTCATCAATTTCTGTTTTTAGCTCTTGAAATATTGTTAACATGTTCCTCAATGAATGGTCAAATTCCTGTTATTATTTAAAACTTAATAAATATGATATACAAAATATTTATTACTCTAAGATATATTAAAGATTTTTACCTCTGGTGATTTGAATTGTGAATAAATCCCTTGAAATTCTAAAACCATCACTAATAATTGTTGTGTGAGCTTAATACTGTCAGATGACAAGCTCTTTTGTTCATCATTTTCCTTTTCTTCAGTTCCATCAGTTCCGGTCAGTGGATTACGAGTTTCAACACTTTCATCGGCCCGATCACCGGTGATTACGTAATCTGTTAAATGATTGAATAAAATTTTAAAATATATATCTTAATAACTAATCTATGGTCAATATAAACAAATTTCAAAGATCACATAAATTTTTTACCCATCATATCTTCATCAGACCATTGATGCTCGCCAATATCATCTATATGAACACCCATTACGTCTTCACTTGTATGAAGAGTATCATGAAGTTCTTGACCTTCAAATGTATCTTGTGCTACAATGTCACCATCAAGCACGGGGTCTTTCATCTGTATCCCCAATTTCACCTTCAAACTCAGGCTCTTTCCTCTCTAATTCTGTCATCACTGATTTTCTTTTGTATTCTATAACTCTTGCTCCTTTTCATCAACAAAAGGTATTTTTCAAGAACGCTTTTAACATGTTTTACACAATTCATCATTAGTATATACATATCAATTCTTACCATGTTTATCGCCTTTTCCACTACATATATGTTCGGTTCTTGGCGGTACTATTTGTCTTTCTTGTCCACCATCCAATTGTTTAAACACAAGTTTTTAATTAACACTGATGAACATATATGTATTAACTGATGAACATATAATAAAACTAATGAACATATAATAAAATCATATGTTCATCGGTTATCAAATTATTATACCTTCTAAAGTAATACAACCCTTCTTTGGATCATTCTTTGCTTTTTCAACTTCTGCAAAATAGAAGCTAATTATTTTTTATTTAAAGACGTAAAAATACAGTTGTTTTAAAAAATATGCTTACCTTTAACTTTTTTCTTTTTAGTACTCAGTGTTTTAATCAATACGTTTTGATCTTCTTCTGGCATCAGTTCCGTTATAAGAAAAAAATAGAATATAAGATAGATGTAAATATAATAAAGTCATTTGTTCATCAGTTCATCAATTTATTATACCTTCAGTTCTTTTCTTTTCAGGAGTCCTCGGTTCTTTAAGCAATGTCTTTGTCATTTTTGATTTTTTAGGGTACTTCAACATTATGTATTTCATCTTCTCCAACATCGTCCATTTCTTCTTCTTCATCAGTATCTTCTTTCTTTACGATTTTTTTTCTATCTTTCCCAAACATCATCTCATCCAATTCAGTTATAAAATCTGTTTTCCAGTATTCAAAAGCTAGATATTGTGGATTTTTCAGGCATGAATTGGCGAATATCAACAACATTTTTAAGTTAAAGTTTAGTTTAAAAAAATTTGGTTTATCATTTATAAATTTCATCAATTAATACATATATGTTCATCAGTTAATACATATATGTTCATCAGTTTATACATATATGTTCATCAGTTATAAACTGATAGAAATTACCTCCAGTAACAAGAGTGGGCCAAAGAAGCGCGTCTTCCCGCCCTTCCAAATTAAACTTTGTGACTTCAGATAATCCAGCATGTATTCACACCAATCCATTTCTTTCACATTTTCTAGAGAACTTAGAGGTGGTATAATGCTTAGATTAAGAGTCCCTGTTGAAACCACATGCGCCATAATAGTAGCAAACATGACTAAAAAATTCAACTGAAATAGCCTTCCAGCGTCATTTTCTTTATCCGAATCGTCATTCTTTTGAGCAAATGTTTATTAGCATTTAATCTTGTGGTCCTTGAATTGATTTTAAATTCTTGGTAAGCAAGATTTGCTCTTTCCTTCAACACATCACGATTTCAACTTCAAAACGACCATTGGTAATCCGGTTGTCTGTGAGCGACAGGGGTAACCTCAATAGATTTACCAAATACCTTCAAGGTTCCTGTTTACGCATCAAACCTTTCTAGCAACCAATATCCTAAACGGCTTGACATTGCATTAATTTCAAACTCTAACATTGATCCAAACCATAAAGTTGTAACTGCTTCTTTTTGGGCATCAGTTAAATCCTTAATAACTTCAAATAATGGACCTGGGAATGACTTTATTAAAACCCTTGGAAGATTTGACCCTGGTTGACGAAGTTTTTGATACAGTTCAGTATCTATGTCATCGGAAAGAACTGGTTTAAATGAACTAGAAGTTTTGATGAATCTTTTGTTTTTGAACTTGTTTCAGTTGCAGTTGGTTTTTGAGTTTGAGTAACCGGTTTGTCACGTTTACGTTTAAGAACCTTAGAAACTTCAGTTTTTTTTCCCTTTAAATGCATCCTTTACGAAATCATCATCAATTGGTGAATATGCTTTTCCAGGAACATATTTCTTTGCCTTTTTTGAAACTGTACATATCAAACAAAACATAATTCATTTATCAAGAATCGATGAACAAAATAAAACCGTGAACAACTAAGCGATGAACATAACAGTTGATGATTATAATTTAAACAAAACATGATGAACAAAAGATGTTGGCAAGTCAACATCTTTTGTTCATCATGTTTTTGTTTTTGTACTTTTATTGAAGAAAAACAAATAAATTATGAGCAAAAACATCACTATCAATAACTGATGAACAAAACAAATAACTGATGAACAATGAATTGTTTTGGTCAAAAAAACCACATACAACTAACTGATGAACATAACAATTGATGATTATAAATTTAAACAAAAAACATGATGAACAAAAGATGTTTGGCAAGTTCATCATGTTTTTGTTTTGGTACTTTTATTGAAGAAAATCAATTAAATTATGAGCAAAAACATCACTATTAATAATCGATGAACATACAACTAAGCGATGAACATAACATATACGTTGTAATCGATGAACATAACATATACCTTGTAACCAACTAGAAAATTAATACCAATGAGGCGTTTTAACCAAATTCAAACAAGACTATTATCATCTAACAAAAGATATATCGTTGAAATCAATCTTCCTAAACTAGTCGGGATTTTCCATACTAACGATTTTACATCTTAAGAGTCCTTAAACTTTCACCCTACTCCCGATCGATTGATAACTCACCATAAAAGTTATTACAACTAAAATCTATATTTTCCAAGTCGTTATAAACACCAAAAGCATCGGTTACCATCGAACCTATTTGTTGTCGTCATCTGGTTTCCATCGAACCTAAGTCGTATCAACTTACTAGATTTTTTTAATGTGCTTGGGACTAGGCCCAAAGAGTTACTATTTACTTAAAATATTGCAAGTGACCCGCTAGAACATATCTGGTTTATGGAAGGTTTGGAGAAGCATTGAGCCCTGATGTGACACCCAAATAATATTTCTAATAGGGTGAGTTTTGATTATCATGTTCAGGGACAAGGATGGTCAAAATGACAAAAACAAACAACCTAATAATCTTCTCAAACTACCACTATCAATAACTGATGAACAAAATAAATAACTGGTGAACAATTAATTGTTTTGGTAAAAAAAAACCACATACAACAAACTGATGAACATAACAATTGATGATTATAAATTTAAAAAAAAAACATGACGAACAAAAGATGTTTGGCAAGTTCATCATGTTTTTGTTTTGGTACTTTTATTGAAGAAAATCAATTAAATTATGAGCAAAACATCACTATTAATAATCGATGAACATACAACTAAGCGATGAACATAACATATACCTTGTAACTGATGAACATAACATATTCCTTGTAACAAACTAGAAAATTAATACCAATGAGAGCGTTTTTAACCAAATTCAAACAAGACTATTATCATCTAACAAAAACAAACAACCTAATAATCATCTAACAAAACAAACAACCTACTATTAATAACTGATGAACAAAATAAATAACTGATGAACATGTAACTGATGAACATAGCATATACCTTGTAACAATCTATTGTCCCACTTTTTAATGAATGCGGTACCTTCATTTGTCTCGGGAGTTGCAGACGGTCGTGTCTGCTTTTTTGATCTTTTTCCTGAAGAGGCTTTTCGTCATCTAAAAATTTTTGATCTTTTTCCTTGAAGAGTTCTCTCCATCATTTTCATTTTTTCGTCATCTAAAAATTTAAATAAAATAAGATTAAAATAATTCTAATTCTTCGATAAAATAATTCTAATTCCGAATAAGACACTATATTTGTCCATCATTTTCATTTTTTCTTATTTGCCTAAAAATTTAAATAAAATAAGATTAAAATCGATTATTCAAAATAAACTAAATATAACCGATGAATAATTTTATTCTAAAAAACTCATTTTTTTCTGTAATTCTAATAAACTAACACATAAATGATGAATGCAAAAACTAAAATTAAAAAAAAAATAAAACAAAATTAAAACATAAATTAAAAAATAAATCATGAACTTACTTTTTGCTTTCATCGTTCCGAGTGCAAATCCTTCACTTTAAACCGTAAAATTGAGTGAAAATCGTGTTTTTTTAATCTGAAGAAACTCTAATTAGATCCCTAATTGTAGAGAGAGGATTTGCGAGTTTTTTGTGAGAGAAAAATGAGGGAATCTGAGAGTTGGGAGGTAACTGAGAAGTTGGTTTTGAGAATTGAAATTACGCTTATGCCCATTCTATTAGTAAAACACCGGTGTATTTTTTTAGTTTAAATCCCAACTGTGGGATTGAATTTGTTGGAAGATTTTAAAAATCGGACGGACGAAACTTATTTTTAAACTTTTTATTTTATATCCCCTTTGCAAGGGACCGCCACTCTTTATTTATATAGCCTCTATTAAGATAAGAGTATGATTTTTTAACAATCATTTGAATATTTGAGAATGACATTGAAAATATTTAGTTTGTGGAACCAAATAGGTGGTTTTCTTTTTAAGAAAAATATTTTTTTTTTGTTCATTAACGGTTGTAGGCTCGCAAGTGATTTTGAAAAATAGTGTTTGTTTTATGTCTCTAACGAGAAATTAGGTTGATGCGTGTTGTAGCGGAGACAGTTATAGTTTAATATTTGTTACGAATCATTTTTAGTGTCTGGCGTGCTGCGGTCAAGCCATTTTTTAACATGTTAATTTCGTAGTAATAATATCAGTTTATGTATTTTGTATTTTAAATGATACGTCAATAATTTTTTATAGTATAAGCAAGTGATTCTGTTAAAAAAGCTCTACCATGATTGTGTTTAAGTTTAAGGTTCTATGTTGGTACAATTGTAGTACATAAGCATCTTGACCTTTTTTTGCATCACTCCAAAACCCAAAAGCTATAGTATGTGTGCCTGGAATTGTTGAGATGGCTAAACTATTTATCATTTATGGCAAAACGTTTCCAATTCATTATCAAATGCATTATCTTAAATTTATATATGTAAACTGTTGTTTCATTTTATGTGGTTAGCTTAACTACAAAGATATCAGTCTCATCCAAGAGAGTCACACCTCATTGTAGCCAAAAGAATCCTCGGGTACCTGAAAGGTACTTTAAACCTTGGGCTCTACTATCCCAAGTGTTCAGGTTTTGACCTCAAAGGATATTCAGACTCAGACTATGAAGGCTGCAACATGGACAGAAAAATCACACCAGGCTCTTGTCAATTTCTTTGAGGAAGACTAGTTTGTTAGAGCACCAAGAAGTAACAATCAGTGGCTATATCCTCAGCTAAAGCTGAATATGTAGCTGCTGCTAGTTGTTGTGCAAATGTACTTTAGATGAAAAGTCAATTCAGTAACTATTACATCCACTACAAGATGGTACCCATTTTTATGACAATACAAGTGCAATTTCCATCTCCAACAACCCAGTACTACATCAAAGAACCAAACACATTGATATCAGATATCATTTCATTAGGGACCACATTGTGAAATGAGACATTGAGTTACACTTCATCCCCACTAAGTATCAACTAGCTGATATCTTCACAAAACCTTTGGATGAACCCACTTTCACAAGACTGAAAGCAGAATTAGGCATGTTGATTATTGATGATCAGGCCACTGATTAATTAATACTCATCATGGTGTAAATAAATATAGTCCCTAAACAAAATAAATGTCCCTGAACAAATAAATGGTCCCTGAATAACCTACCCCAAAACAACTCTCATTGAATGAAGATCCATTCAGGGGCTCGTGATATTGACAACAGACATTCAATGAAAAACTAAATGCTCTAAGTATTTGGTTACTAAATGTCCTAGGTTGGCGACATAACATATTTAATAAAGGAATATATGTTTTTGTCAGGGAAGGAGCCAGTAGGGGGGCTGGAGGGTGCTCGGCCACCCCCAACCTAGGCCGTCCCTAGTGGTGGACTGGTGAGCGAGACGGGCGACAACCCAGGCATTAAGTTGTTGGTGTTGTGAAATGGTTTTGTGTGACGTAGATGGTGTTGTTAGATAGAAAAATTTATGATATAATTTAGAAGAAGAATAAAGAAAGAAAGAAGAGGTGATAAACGATTTGTCGGAAAAGTGGCAGCCATGGTAGAAAGCAATAAAGAATGAAGATGATGGATATTACGGAGTAGTATCTTTTAGTGATTGGTCACGTGGGCTACAAATGAAAAAAAAGTATGGAAATGTGGAAGTAAATGATACCTAGAAAATGAAAATATATTACTTTCATTTTCTATTTCTTTTTCTTTTGAAAATTTTATAGAGTACTTTTAGTTTGTTCCTTTTGGCGGATTGTAAATTTAAGTTTTGCAAATGAAAATTTAGTAAAACAGTAGGATTATTTTCAAAAGTTTTATAAAAAAGTTGCCTTCTTGTAGCTTAAATAATATCCCATGTTTCATAACGTTTTCAATCTAGCCTCTGTCAATGGTTCATGTCTAATAAAAAAACGACGCGTTTATCTTCTTTAATTCCCCATCTTCACTACCACTTAAGGTAACATTTGCCCATTTTGTTCATTTTCTCAACTAATTAAGTAAGTACGTGTTACTACCAGAAAAAAAATATATCACTGAACCCGTATGTCAAACGATTTAAACTTCACTCCAACTTCTTAAACAAGAAATCATATGTTACTAACCGGAAATTGTTTTTGAGCCCCCCTTAATACAAATTTCTGGCTTCTTCTCTGGTTTTTGTTTCAACTTTCATCCAATGTCATGAGCCCACCAACAACCCACTTGGCATTAAATTCGCACACACACAAACATATTGTGTGCTGAAATCATCTCTGCAAAAACACTGTTGCAGAACTGCGCGACTATTCACCTTGATAGTCGCAAAAACGATGGGTGATGAGTGGTGGCATTAAATGTGGGTATCAAACGTTTTATTTTTAACCGCTATAAAAAAATTGATATTAAAACTTTTTACTCTCCCCCACCACTCTATAAATATCCTTTTCAAAACAAAAAAACACACAAAAATTCTAAAAAAAAAAAAAAAAAAAAAAAAAAAAAACTCGCTCATTTTTTTCTCATAGCAAAAGTTCGTGTGTTCTTAATTGTCTGATATAAGCTTTCATATATCTTATTACCTGCACCAAAACCCTTTTTCAGAATCTTTATTTGATCAAGCTGTTTCATACCAAGATATCAATCTTAGTATAAATCTTCTTGATAACATATCCCACATTTCACGGCAGCGATCAAGTTGGAACCAACTTGTGACCATCTGGTGTGTGATATTCTGCCATTAAAACTTCGATTTCTTGTTTAAAAATCTCTTAAAATGGCAGTAGAATAAGGAATCATGTTGTTCCATTTATGCTCCTCAATGGAACAACATGACTCTTAAAAATGTGACCTTTCAAACAATCAATAATGTGGGTAACTTTAACTACCCACAAAATGTCCAGTCTACAAACCAATAATGATTTTTTTGTATAACTGACCTTTAAAAATGTCCTTTACAAAATGTCCCTCGGTACTCTACCAAAACTTCCTCAGGGAGTTTTGGAGTACAGCCATTGCCTTTGACCTATCTCCACCCGCTGATGAGACTGAGCAACACCCACTCAGGGAATATCTTATCAAATTGGCAATGATGAACGGCCAAAGGCCACTGACCCTTGATTTTAACACCCTTTGTTCATCCACTGACCTTGCCTACAAAAGGGTAAGTATGTTGCTCACCCTTCCTCTAACGTTGTTAAGGCTTAATTGACCAAAATTGTTTCAAATCCAAGTTACTTGGACAAAACCCATGTCAACAAGATCTCTTTTCTTGTGGTTTGGAGAATTTTGTTCACCTTTGTGATTTAGGTTCTCGGCGGGAACTACTCATCCACTGAACATGTTAATTCTATTCAGCAAATGATAGCCTACAGTCTCATTACTGGGACTGAGGTCGACATAGGAGAGATCATTTACAGTGATCTCGTAACCAAGTTATTGAGTAAACTAGGGTGAAATACGTTTCTTACCCTAGGTTTATCTCTTGTGCTCTAGAAAGGGTACTGGCTTCTGACTATACTCAGGATGAAAATTTTGGGTATCTTCCAGACATCCTAAGTCCCTCAAATTTTACCAAGGACCCATCCAAAGTCACTGAAATTGAATTGACGAACCGTATGATTGTTGTTAACAATCACAAGGATTCAGAGTCTCCTCATTCTTCACATAAAGGAAAGAAGAAACAAAGATCTAAGAAGGTAACTGAACCCGAGTCACTTGCCACTGAGACTCTGTTTCTAAGCCTGAAAAATGCAGGCGTAAAAAGCCCTTGACCAAAGAGACACCCTCTTAGGAACCAAGTACCACAAAAACAAACGCCAACGGAGGATACTGAGAAATCACACTCAGTGTCCTCGGGCAAACCCTCTAACTCCACATACTCCGCTGACATACACAAGTCAGTTGATTCATGATCATATCAACCCTCACATCCTGTTAATGATCCAAGTAAATCACAACTTGGACCTCAGAGAGTAAAGGGTCCTGAATCGTCGGTAGCGCAACACCAACCTACTGGAAAGGGGACCCATACCCATTCACAACCTGATGAGGACACTAGCAAATCACAGCCTTTGTTTGAGGGCACCAAAACTGATCCCAAAGACTTAGGGGGAAACATACAACCCAATGATACGGGATTGCCTTCCACGGTTCCTCATGATGGAACTAGCAGAATCCCACTAGTACTTGAAGGGCCACTTGGGGAAAAAGACTCAGAGGGACAAAAACTACCCGCTGATACGGAACCAATCAACCCCATTCATGGATTGGCTTTACGGACCAGGCAGATAAATCTAGTCTGCTTGAATTAGAGGGTCATGCCATGACCAAAACAAAGCAAGACTTCTTTTGAAGTGGAGTGGATAACCCTTTTTGCGACTTAATACAATTGCATATGTTCGGGGCCTTTTCTTATCGAAGATGAACTTGA
Source organism: Chrysanthemum lavandulifolium (assembly GCA_022545495.1). Lineage (NCBI taxonomy): Eukaryota > Viridiplantae > Streptophyta > Magnoliopsida > Asterales > Asteraceae > Chrysanthemum > Chrysanthemum lavandulifolium. Next base: position 219,714,542 of record CM040239.1, on the reverse strand, counting down.
TAAAGAGAGTGAAGAGGAAGAAGTATTTGCATTTGGTGAAGACATGGACACTTACACTCAAATCAGTTGAAGAAGAACATTAGTCTTCACCACCAAACCACGAACAACTGAAGAATCTCCCTTTCAGCGAGTGACTCGGACTCTAGTTCCTCCCGTCTCAAGTTCTTAGAAAGTATGACAACGTTCTTACTACTCACTGAAGGCAATTGGTCAAACATCTTCAAAAGTCTTAATGGCATTGTTTACTCGGATCATCGAAGAACAATGGGATCAAGACACTTAAGTTGTTGTCTCTTATACGGACCTCAAAGCCTCTATTGAAGAATACTACAATGAAAAAGTTGATCATCGGGAACAAGTCGACAAACTTGTTACATAAACACTCAAAACACGGATAAGCATTTACTTTTCTCTCAAGAGGATCAACACAAACCTTGGCATCTGTTAAAGAAGTCGCCAAAGATGACCCAACTCCCAACAAGAAAGTTCTTAAGGCTTATGAAACCTACATTAAGAACTCAACCAACCTCACTAAGCTCATCTCCCGATCAAAGCCTTGATCTTAAAGGACTAATTTCCTCCGTTAGCGATATCAAGACCACTACTCTCAATCACGAACAACATCTAGTCGCATGGGCTAAGTCAACCACTTCTATGGCACGGAATCTTGGCCTCGGATGACATCCATTGAAGCTTCTTAGGTCGATATCCGCATTGAGCTGTCCACCCTCGAAGGATACTTCGAGATTAAATCCATGATGACAAAGATCTATCGGGCATTCAAAGGTCGGTCCTTCACCCCCGAGAGAGTGCCAAAGCCAACACTTGCTCTCACCGAAGGTCCAATAAGCTGTGGGAGAATGTCACGGAGAACCTCCGTCTCACACCGATGGGAAGAATGAAGACATGCAAGCTCAAAATCACGAAGAGCCTCAAGCTACGGTGCCTATATCATCCTTCAAACCACTACCAAGAACAACCAATCACTACTACGACATCGGTCTCCCAAAGGAAAGGAAAGAAATTGCAACTAAAGCGAGCACGAAGACTAAAGAAAGCTTGTCGAGCATCATCAATTGTTCGGCAGGGAGGAAGTTGATGGTGAAGACTAAGGAAGTTGATTCTTGAACACCCGATCAAGAGAATCTTAAGTCCTAGAAAATGAAATTGGAAGTTATGGGATACAAAATGGACTTAGTATCTTTTATTGTATTTCAATCATCCCTTAGTAGTAACTCATAGGAACCTTTGTAAGCTTATGAATAAATTATGTTTTATGTTTATCAGTGTTTCTTAGTTGCTTTATTGTATCTTCAGTGTAAGAAGAAGACCTTTACTCACTTACACTAAACAAAAACACTTGGGCTACATTTATATCCAAATAGGGGAGACTATTGGGTTCATTCAAGACCCAAGCTTCCTTAAACTAGGATTTGAATAGAAAATACCCTAAGTGTTATATAACCATAAACATCAACTAAGTCACCGAGTGAACAATCACTTAGTAAGTCATCTTCGAAGCTCGGGATAAGTCTAGAAGAAAGACTTTCTATTGGTGAGGCGGGACTAAGTGAATGATACCGAGTCAAGAAGAAGGTGATGGGTTAGGAAGTGATGACAATAACTCAATGAACCCAAGTCTCCTCAACAATAAAGAAGATCAAGACTTAGAGACTAAATCTTGAAGACTTAAGGAATGGCGGGACAAGGCGGGATAAGTTTGAAACATATAAGGAGAGTCCTTATCAAGCAAAGGTCAAACTTACCCCGAATGGCTAAAGATCGAGCGGTGTCATCAATGCTATTCTAAAGCAATGTTGTCCTATACTCAAAGTAGAATATTGTATGAGGCAAAATACATGTATTTTGTCCAAACTAGCGATGTCATCTTTGTCTTCATTGTTAACTGTTGTCCAAATACTTGTGTATAAATAGGATCATAAGGTGGAGTAAAAGGTCTAAAGTTTGTGCACTAAATGCTTAGAGATTCACAAACACTTTTACTCATCCATAGACAACTAAGTCCCATAGTTGTACTTAAGCTTAACTTATGTTTAGAGATGAGACCACCATACATTGTCATTCAATCCCAAGTGTTATTCCGCAAACAATTGGGTATAAATTCTTTGAATTCATTTATAATAAGGATTTAAACGTTGAAAAACTTGTGTTATATACTTTAAGTTTTCTTTACATTTTAACGAGTTTTTCATTACATCGATTATGATATAACTAAGAATGCACTTTGTCAGTCACTTAAAACTTCTTGGTACACGACATTTACGGTGTAGACTCCTTCTTAATCGACTCTGTTCAGTTTCACTTTTAATTGATTTTATACGTTTTTTTGATACATTTTAAGAATTTTTATTTGAGTTGAATTATCGCATGTTATAACCTTTTGCAATTGCATTTTGATTATTTCACGTTTTATGTATAAACGTTACAAGAAGTACTTAAACACAATATCGCAACTATCACTATTTGCCATTAAAAAATCTCGTTGATATGCACGTGTATTCATATTAAATAGAGAAAAATGCATATATGCTCAAAAGAAACTTCATAATTCGATATTTAACCAAATAACAATGCATGAGTACAATATTTTTAAAGCATATAATTAGAAAAATATGAAATTATAATATTTGTTTTTGGTATATATGGAATCGCCCTTTTAGGGCCGTTTGGTTTACATGATTTTTCATGAGGTTTGACATCACGGTAAAAGAAATCTGTTTGGTAGAAAATAGTGGGCCCCAAGATTGAGCATGGAGGTTGAAAATATGGCATCTAGCAATCTTGGGTAAATGATCGGGTTAGCCAAGTTGTATCACATTTTATTGTACTTTTACAAATAAGTGGGCCATCTTTTAACTCAACCTCTCATTTGTATATTTATTATTTTTTGTTTCAATTTATAATAACACATTTTAACTTTTATATTTAGAAATAATAATTTATATATTTTATGAGGTGAGATCAATACAAAATACATCTAATCTAAAGAACAAATCATATGATCTCAACCATTCATCTTGTTTTCATCCAATTGATGAGATGAAAGCAAAAATTAACAAATGAATGGTAGAAATGTAATTTTATAAAAACCCACTTTCCACCATTTTTTTAAAACTACATATCTTTCAAACGGTAAATCTTCAAGCTACAAAAAATACACCATCGCGACGAGAAAAAAATCATATTTCTATTGATATGCACTTTTATATACTTTCAACGAATTTTTTTTTTCAAAATTTCCGTCCAGATAAATCCCACGGGATTCGTAAAAAGACGAACTTTTTTTTCAAAATTTCCGTCCAGAAAAATCCCACGGGATTCGTAAAAACGAACTTTTTTTCAAAATTTCGTCTGAAAAATCCCACGGGATTTGTAAAAAGACGAACTTTTTTTTTCAAAATTTCCGTCCAGAAAAATCCCACGGGATTCGTAAAAAAATCCCACGAGATTCGTAAAAAAATCCCACGGTATTCGTAAAAAAACCCCACTGGATTTTAAGTAAATCACATGTGATTTGCACAAAATCTCATGTGATTCTTTGGTGGATCACATTAAAAAAAGTTGAAAGTCTTACAAAGATAAACTACAATCTTTTTGTTTATTTAAGTTAAAGAAAACTAGAACCAAATTCGTGAAAGGCCTAAAAATATAGCTAAAGCTAATAAAAGTTGTTCATGTAGTTAGCAAATCATTTTTCTAAAAAGAAACAGAAAAAAATATCAATTGAGACCCATCTTTATTTTTCTAAGCATCTTATCTACTTTTACATTCTTACTTTTTTAACTTTAGCCCACGTGACAAAAATTTCCATCATCTTATCTACTTATGTCTATGACTGTAGAGAGCCAATTTGTATTGATCCAAACATACCCGCTATCCATCATGCCAAGATATTGACCCACTTCAAGTATATCCACTCCCCAACTAGCATAAGTGTGAGCAACAAGAACTCTCGTGAGTAGTCAATTGATCGATACAAGTTCATAACAAAAACCAAAACGATCAACAACCACACTCTCACTCTCACTTCGTCAACCGTTATATAATAGCTTTATACCATAATAACAACGCTTTATATGTCAAACCGTAGCAGATCTGTAACGCTTTATACCATATCAACAACCAAAACGATCAACAACCAAAACGGTTCACTCGTTATATAACGGTTGACGAAGTGACATGTGTTATATTCATTATCTTCGTGATTTTAACTTTATTATATAACAGTTCGAATAATTTTTATGCAGACATATAAATCGTTACAGATCTGCTACGCTTCACTCACCGGAGGTGATATCCAATTCGCTGGAAAATTAAGAAAAACTATTGAGATTTGTGAAGGTTTGAGTGTTTGTTGAGATTTGGGAATTGAGAGAGAGAGACAGTGTGTTGCAGAAAAGTGTGAGTATGTGAGTGTGTTAGGTGGGGTTGTATATTTACAAAGATGCCCCTCCGTTTTTTATTATGGTTTAATCTACTCAGTCAGGTTAAAAATAAATGAATGGTTGAGATGGAGTGTTTTGTTCTTTAGATATTTATTGTTTTGCATTGAACTTTTTTTTTATATTTTATAATATATTTTCTTTTTCATACATCAAATCCAAATCCAAATCCAAATCCATGTACAAACCAAACCAAACGGGCCCTTAAATAACCAAAATCCCAAAAGTTGACCTGCATTAAAAACCTGTCAAACCCAAACACCCCCTCCCCTGAAAGCTAAGAAAGAAGAAAAGCTAAAGAAATGGTGGCGATAGCAATATACAAAGGAAACCTGCACCACAAGACGACGACGACTACTAGTAATGAACCCCAAGAATGGCTTATGCCCGTCCGTACAATCTCTCCTAAAGATTTCAAAACCCTAATCCACCGTCGTAACAAAGCTCTCTCCACTCGGGGCAAACGTCTTCGTAACCCTAAACCTGACCCTTACACTAATTCTCATCATCATCATGGTACTTCTGATGAAGAAAAACAATTGGATATTGTTGTTAATAATGATGTGAATGAGTTAAAGGATGGTTGTGATGAGCAGTTGCTGATAGAGAATGGTACTAAATTGGTTGCGGTTACGGTCAATGATTCCATTGAGGATGTGAAAGTTGAGCCTAATGTTGATCAAGATTTGCAACTGGTATACCCTCTTATTTTGTGTTTGTTTCGTAATTTTGGATTTTGTAAATTGCAAAATAAAAACAATTTCAATACTGGTCACAAAAGGTTTAGGGTCGAATGCCACTCGTGTAAGTTTAGAATCAATTTGGTCGGCATCATCATTGATGTAATCTAGATTCTTGCTAGGTTTTATATATATACTTGAGAAATCGTGATTCTGGTTCGACCTTTGATGCAAAGCCTGTGTTTTTCGAAATACAAAGCGTGCGTTTTTTAGAATTATATAGTGTGTGTTTTTGAAAAGTTGCTAAGTTTAGAATTGATCAAGCTTAAGGCGTGTTAATTTAGATTTCAAGAATGGGCATTCACTCTTTATTAGTAGTATAGATAATGCCGTTCAAAAAAGGTTAAGATTAAATAAGAATGTAGAAAAGTAATTTAATTCCATCTGAAATAAACAGCTGCTTACCAGAAACAACCACTTATTACATATTAGAATAAGCATACATGCGGAAGCACAGACCGTTACTGCCAGCCTTTCTTTTAATCATCGATTCACTCGACCTCTACATCTTACCAACCGTAATATGTGTGCCACCGTGATCTTTAGCACATGGGTTTGCAACATGTCTGCCAACAATTATTTCAAGAAACCAACTTCTAGGCCCCCTTAGCTCAGCCTTAATCAATTAATATCATATACGGACAACACATCTACACAAGTTCACATGTACCACAATGTCCCTGAACGATCTTGCTTGTTGACTTTTTTGGGAGTATGGGACAGGAGTAGTAATAGTAGTAGTAGTAGTAGTAAGTGTATCAGAGAATTTGTTCTATGTTTCTCATTCGTTATTGCTTTTGTGATTTTGGAATGAATTTCCATGTGATTATTGTTACTTTTTTTCTTTGTAGCCTCCTGAAGATAATACTTTAAGTGAGAAAGAGGAAAGGAAGAAAGAGATCGAAGAGAAGTTGAAAATTTTGAATGAAAGAAAGCATAAATTGGTGCAAGTACTGAAACAGGTGATTGCATCTGTAAATGATGGCTATAAAAAGTTATCTGCTATGCTTTTATTAGAGTTATTAATTAGTGGATTCTTACTGTGATGATTAATAGATATTAAATGCTGAGGAGGAGCTGCGGAGACGAAGCAATGTGCAGGGGATTACAGGTCGCCCCATCGTATCTCTCCAAGTGGACGTCACGAATGACTCTGGTTCGATGAGTAGAGATGTTACTCCTCGGCCTGGTTCAGAAGGTAACTGCGTTGGTGATGTGGAAGGGGCGGATGCTGATGGTGCACCAAACCAAAATTTGCATTCTCGCAATATGACCAGAATGAGCAGCATGTCACCGTCTTCAGATTCTCTTCATAGGAGGGGCCCCTTCAGTATGGTAATGCATCAGTTACTAGCTTATTGTTATGCATGAGTTTCATTTCTTTTCTTTTGAGTTATGGTTATAAATATACTTTGATAAATTAGGTAGTGATGATCCAAGCTCTTGCCCTTTTCATGAGTAAATATTCCAAGAGATCCTTTAATCGACCAGTGATCATACTATGCATCTTCTTAAATTACGTTAAAATTATGGAGAATGAGTTGGTATTTGGTAGTGTTAGGAAGTTATATAAGCATTTGTTTCTTTTATTGTTAGATGATAATGTAATAAAACAATGCTCTATGCCTGTATCTCGACTTACATTTAGGAGTTGATCTTTACTTCTCTGCTGAGAAGTGAGAGCATTATTATCAGATACAAAAGCATAGGAGAGTAGATATAGCTTCATTTAGAGGATCATACTGGTATACAACAGTATATTTCTCAAATAACATTCAAGCTAGGTTGCACGGACACGGACACGGACACGGACACGGCGATACGGCAAAATCTAAAAATATAGGACACGGACACGCCGTGGACACGGGAATTTTATATATATATATATATCCCTCTCTCTCAACATCTCTGTGTACCTCGAGCCCATAACCAGAAGATTCCCTGTTGTCCCATGCATAGTAGACAGTCCCATGTGTTGCCCACAATGTAGACCTTCCTTATTTCTTATACTTCCTTGTTCCCAATCAATATAGTTTCCCTGTGAGTTCCTTCTTCCTGTTTTCTTCATGTTCTTCTACAAAAACCTTTTTTTTCAAAAAAAATCCAAATCCGTGTCCAAATCAGTGTCCGACCCAAACATCACGTGCGTGTCGGACACGTGTCCGAGCCGTGTCCGAGGCGTGTCCGTGTCCGACACTGCCACGCCTTACCTTTAGCCGTGTCCGTGCTTCCTAGCATTCAAGACAATGAACAATCTAATGCCGTAGTGATGTTTATAACATGCACATGTTCATTTTAAGAAATTTGGTTTAGGTGAAACTATTTTAGAGGAAGTTTTAGAGATGTTAAGCTGTCTTGTATCTCTTACAGCAGTTGCGAGTCACCAATACTTACTGAGTTACTGGTGGCAAGGATCAAGGGGCCGTGAGCAGGTGCAATGAATGCTGGTTCATTATTCTGGAAGTCTTCTTTCCATGCAGTTTAATGTACAGCATAAGAAAAGATTTATTTGTTCATTAAAGAACATTGTATAAGATGGAACCTTTGGCTACATATGGGACTTTGATTACTTCTGGAAGTTATAAGAGACAATGGTCTTTAAACTATGCTTTAATGGATTCTGAGATATGTGCTTTACAAATTGGGATAGGAGTATTATTTAAGGACTTGGTCTTGTTACACTGAAACTGTGTGGAAACACAACATGAGTGCACAGCACCAGGTGTGTGTAATCTGGTAGGCTCATTTGCCTGTCAGGCTGCACTAGACTAGATTAGATGCAGTATAAGTTTACTCTTTCATTAAGAGAAATAGGGAAGAAGAAACTGAAGAAGCCATTGAGTAAATGCATTTTTACCTTATACAGACATACGTCCTCTTTCAAATTTTCAATGAATTCCCTATTACAAACGACACTAGTTACACATGGTAGGAATGAAGTGACATAGAGATAAAATCTTCCTTTGGAAAAAAGCTACTAGAGTTTACGGGTGAATTTTAAACATGAAATGATAAAAGTAACACCTGCTATGATACTATGGTGGTACAGATCTGGCACCACAGATCTGTCATAAATGGAACTGTTGATGTGGATGGGTGCTCACTTAAGGATGTGTTGCAAAAATGTTGATACCGAGGATAATGTTCTATTTAAATGATTGAAGAAACACCGATTACTAGTTTTTTGTTGTAAATGTAGGCTTTCGACACGAACCTTTAAGCCAAGATAAGGGCATTAGGTGAGGTAGAGTTTGGTTGAGGTTACTAGTCATGTTACCTAGGATTTGATTTTACATATAAGTACGAGCCCTAGGATTTGTTCTCGTCTTATTTTAATTTTTAATTGGATTTTATTCAGTCAACTTCATTTCGTTTTGGACAACAGGTGCTTTTTCCTTCCTGTAGCTGCAGCTTTTACTGACATAGTGATTTTTAGTTTTGGTAATTTTCCAACCATGAACCTCAGCATCACCCTTCTGATCATCTATTTTTTTTCTTATCCTTATTAGATAAAATAACTCTGCTCTAACAACATGTCAAATTTCTACACTTCTTGTTTTCCTACCCAACTTAAATGATTATTTTGGCATCAAGTTGTACGTGCTTGAACTTGACAAAATTTACTTCCAATCTTCTATTTCAAGTTGTACGCATTTGAAATCACACAAAGAAAAATTTGGGTACTCTAGTATTTTCTAATATAATGATTCTTTCTCCAAAGTGTTTCTCCTATCAAGTTTCTTACATGATAACTCATATTTACTTGGACTTTTGAAAACTGAAAGTTGTGTATCATTTTGGAAGCCCTATTCAGAGGGATCTTAGTGATTATGCTATAATGTTCTAGTTTGCACGTTTTGTGTGAAATAGTGTCCTCAATCTTGAGGAAATATTCATCTATAAATATTTTTTAGTATCCATATAATATATCCAACAAAAGCCATATGAATCTAGAAACTATTCCCTCCGTATGATGCGTTATTCTTAAAACTTCTTTGCTCTTGCGAACACTTGTGGGACAGAGAGAGTAACTGTTTTTAGCCTTTTTGTTAAGCCCCATTCCTAGCAAACTTTGTTCTAGAACAATACTATATAGTACGGTGTTGGTTCAACATCATTTATATGTATACAAAATAAATGTAACTGGTCCACAATATGCACTACAAGTTAATCTATGGGCATTTGAAATCCTTGCAATTCATGGTACTATGTAATTGCTATGTTATAATACAATAATAGTTTGTATCAGGCGCTATGTTAGGGTACTTATTTTGATACTATTGCCATAGAGGGGGAGTTCCAATAATTATATTGCATTAATCAGAATAAACATACTTGAAGGTTTAAGACAAATCAATTCAAATGAGGTCTAAGTTTTCGCAAGTTGTGATTAGTATACATCTTTTCTTGCAATAAAGAATAAAATTGCAAGATCATTGGCGCAGTCATAAAATTGAAAGATAAGCTAATGCCATTTGTGAGGCTTCTAGTCAGAGTGAAAACCTTATTGAGATTGTGAAAGAGCTAAATGGTATTAGCAAATAAGAAGTAAAAAAGAACATGCGGAAGTGCCAGGGGGTTGTCTTTTCCCCCCTTGCATGTCTTAATGTTTTTTCACTCTTTTCCAACTTTTTTATCTGGAAACTAATAATTCTATGATATTTGTGAGAATTGCTTTTACAAAAATTAGTTAGTTTTACATGCTAGGTATGTTAGTGTTCACTAGGGTTCCGTTGTCCATTAACACTGTATGGAGTTAGAAGTATGCCTAAATCATATTTAGTTTTCATTCTCTTTGCGCATCAATGGAATAGCTACACCCTACCTAATCTAAACATGCATATTTTTAGAAGGTTCAACCATCTAAAACGGGATCGCCTGACACTTATAATGCCTCTTCACTTCATATACATGCCCATGTTGCAAAACTCCCACCACTACGCAGCGTTGAATGTATTATGAGGTTCTGGCATGGGTTTCCAAGATGAGGTTTAAAAAAAGAGGAATTTTGGGTACATCGGAGCACACACTCAGTCCACCACAATCAAATTCATGTATGCCTATCTCACATAGATACTCAGTATGATATCAACTATCACATTGTTTGTAAAGGGTATTACAAAGTTGTAACAATTGTGTCGGTTGTAAGAGTGCAGAGCAAAAATCGTGGTGATCATTAAAAGAGGAGATAATGCCCTTAGAAAAATGAGACATAAGAAAGTATTTGGTGGGTTGTGTATTGATATATATGGTGAAGTCGTGAAGATACACTCCGATGGCTCTTTGCACCGATTGAAGACTTCCAGAGCTGCTAAGTGGTATTCTTAGGCTTATGGTGTTACTTGTAAGACCTGTCATGTGGGCAAGATGTAACCTGTGCAAATATGTATGGCCCTAGTTTCTATATGGTGTGCTCGAGAAGGGGGAGGAGGTTTGGGTGATTGACTGATTCTGTATTCCTGGTCTGTTGTTTACGAGGTGGCGTCCAAAGTCTGCCAGTACTGTTGTTTCAATGGTTTTTAGAGTGTTTTAGTAGTATTTTTTCACCATTGACGTGGTACATGTATAACTAGCTGTATATGTTGATAGTATGAGTATCACTTAAGATGATCGCATTCTTATCCAGCATTTTAGTCTTTTACATGACATTGACTTGGTATATCTGCGCTATTTAAAGGGTATTGAGGTGTCTTATTCACTAGGAACCACTCCATAGTTACATACTTGAATCCTTTGGGATCTTTTTTGGAACTGTGTTTATCTTAGAGAATGTTAATTAGGATCTCATCTCAGAGTGTGGGGTTTCAGGTTGTAAACAAGTAGGATCATTGATGCTCCTTACTAGGATGGTTCTTTCAGAGGATGATTAGCCTCAAGGGTTCATTGCAAATATATGGTGGGAGACTGAGTGGAAAATTATGTTTGTAGGATGTCATAAGCATTGTATTAAGGACCGGGCCTTTAAGGGACCGGTCTTTATGCACCTCTACAACATAGATTAGCGCATTAGATAGTAATACATGTTACAAAAAATCTGTCTGCTACCTACATCAGCTTCAGGAACCCTTGGTCCATTATTGGTGAGTGTGAGTGCTAGGTCTCTCTATTGCTTACCATGTTTAATTTTGAGATTTGATTAAACGAAGCACCAATGATGATAAACCATTTTCTTAGGCATTACAAAGTTTTGCTGATGCTATGCAACAGTATGTTGCTTAGTTGTGCTGGCATGGAGCAAGTTGGTCGTGTGCAACAACCTAGGATAAAACTAGAGGTGGAAAAACTAGTGGGCCTGCCACACGGGTTATGTAATGGGTCAAAAACTGTTGTGTTAAAGAGTTACTAATTTTGTGTCTGAAAGTTCGTGTGCCTCAATGTGTTTGGATTGGAATGCCCTGCAAAACCTTCTGTTTGTAATATACAATGTTAATTTTTAGATTGGCGACCCCTCACTCTGGTTTTTCTCATGCAGGTACCAAATCCTTCACGTGGGACTTTAGGGGTTGTAGCCAGTAGTCCATCACGCTTTGCTCCTACTCCAACTGGTCAACCAGGTAATCCAGGAAGCCTGCCAACAGTATCTGTAACAGGAACAAATTATGTTGCATCCTCTCCATCACCCGCAGGATCAGGTGGCACTTCGGTCTTCAGGGATGCGAGGCTTCCAAGTCCATGGAACTAGACACATGCCGTGCCAGTATTACACTTTAGATGTGATATTATGTGTAACATTGTTGTTTCTTACCCTTTTAGGCTTTGTAAATGTAGAAGTTAACTAGCTTCTTGCTCAACTCTGGTCTGTATAGATTCATATCAGAAGTCGTTTATTGCTTGGAAGCTTAGGATTTAAAAGCAAATGTTCGTTTTACAACTTGGTGCGTTTACTGATATATGTGTATGGTATTACTGTTGATAATCTTATCTTAAGGTCTTAGACTACATTTTTTCCATCTTGGAGTTATCCATTTAGTCAGTTTAGGTTGTGTTTTTATGTAAATTAGTCAAATAAATGCATCTTGCTAAACTGAACTATTCACTCGAGTTGAAGTTCACATGTGAAGTGTATTTAGCCTATTTTTATTGCGCACCACCTCCTAAATTCCGACGTAGTAAAATTGAGTTTCTTTGGTTACAAAGAAATCGTTACAAGTGTTGGGCTGTCAACGCTCTTTGTTTTCACCGGTTAGTTGACCTGATGAATAAGAAACCGATAGCTTAAGGAACAAGACATTGAGTTGCTTAGAAAAGCAATTTATGACTTTATGTGGTACAATCTGTTGATGGTATAATCATATTAGTTGAGAAGGCAGGTGGTTAGGATTTGATGACATGAGCTTTCAAGGCAGATATATGTTAAGGTAACTACAGCTTTCCTTTTTGTTTGTATATTATAATTAGTACCTTTTTGATGTTTCAAACCTGTTTCTTTGACCCAAATTCCTTTTCTTTTTTTCTCGTATTTCTTCTTGGAGAAATTTCACTCTGATTTTGTGGGTTCTCATCTTGATTTATCTCTAGAAATAACTCAGACATGCAGAACATGGTGCAGAAATGCTTACACATTCGTTTACCTCTCATTAGTTACACATGACATTTGTTTCTTCTTCTTTCACAGGACATTTGCAAAACGACAATGCTAAACGAAGAAAACTAACTAGGCTTGGTGAAGATTAAATTTCTATGATTGAATTTATTTGACAAAATTCCCACATAACTTTCGGAGAAATATGTTATCATTTCAATTCTAACTAAAAGACATTGAAACATGCGTTCATTGTCTGGAGCTAGGTTATTTGGGAAAGGTCGGTCGACTCGACAACCATAAGGATTGCATGAGGTCAAGATTTCTCTACCGAGTCGCAACTTAACAAAAATTGGTCTCTATATTAGAAAAAGTAAGGAAGTATAAAAAACCCATGGTACTATGATTACTATTCAATAGTTGTGGCTCGTTGAGTGGACTGCATACAATGCAATTGAAGCTAAGACACGTCTTTTATAAAATTTATAGATATAGACATGTACGTATGGTCAATTCATATCTCAATTTGGTTTTTGTTTGTTTAGATAAACTGTCTTTAATTTGATTGGCTGCCCACGTTAGCCTGTCCCACGTTAGACTGAGGTAGACCAATATATTGGTTTTGATTGCAAGGTGATCGTAGGGTGGGTGGGTAGGTGATACGCTATAAGCCTATAACCTATAACTGTCACCTTGAATATGCATCCTTAGTATGGACACAGAAAATAAAACAAAAGCACATAAACGCAGCTAAAAACAAATATCAGTGTAATGGCCTAAAAACCTTTTGGAGGATTAAATAGTAATGTCAATAGTTCAATATTACCATTTTCAAAGTAATTGGGATTGCATCTCTTTTCCATATCCATTCAAGAGTTATTATGTGTTTTCATGTTCTTTTGAGATGCATGAGATGCATTATGAGATGCATGTAGAGCTCCGAAAAAGTCAAGTTTATATATGGGAGTTATATAAATAGACCTTTTTTTGGAACAAATTACAAATCAAAGGGTGATTGATAAGTGTAGATATATGCTTTTGGATGTGTTGTCCTCGTGAGGGATCACACATCGAGCGAGGTCTTCACAGTGGACCTTTGTGGGAACAAACTAAAGTCGCTATATATCCTTAGCCTAAAGGCCACAGTCATTCAAAACACTACGCTAACAAGTGATCAGGGTTAGTGGCTTGGCTTTGAGGGTTCTTACTTCTTAGGGTGGATTAAGGTTGTTCTAACTAGTTCGACCATCTCATATCTTGCATTGTAGGTATCAATCTTTCATTCTATTTATAGAATTCAAACTTGCTTTTGTTTGGTAACAAGGAAAATATTAATGGGTTGTTATCTACAGTTTAAACGGATTTTTTTTTAAAAACATATATATTTATTCTAGCTTTTGACTAAAAATATGGAAACACGTAGCCATAAAACAAAAAGTAATCAAATATCATTATAAATTATAATATTAATGTTGCACGAGAAACGAATATTAAAACAAGGCATTGTTTAAAAAGAATAAATGTAAATTATTATTATATCATATATTTTACAATAAAAAAGTTTTAGTTGACCTTTCATATTAAGACAAGCTAAAATAACTTTTATTATTGAGCAAGTTTTTGGCAAATAAAATTAAAAAAAATTAAACAGATAAACAAGTATCAAATAGACTATGACTAAAAAATTAGTGAGCTTTTAAATCGTTTTCATGAATATTCGAGTAAAGTACATGTCAAAAACTGATTGCTTAAACTTGGTTTTGTGGTAAAGTTGAAAACTAGCATAAAAATTATAAATGAACAATATAATTTGTAGATGGTATGAATGTTGGATTCGTGAGCCCAGCAGCAGAGTTAGATAATTAATTCAGCAGAAACAAATATCACTGGGTGGTTACCGGATATCACTTGGACTCGTGTGATCACTTTTCAAAGTAAACTATTCAACCCTAACGCCCTGGGTTACGAATATCTACTTGGGATAAGCACCAAATGCGATTATGGAATTAGGCACAATTCTATAACCCTTGCGCTAATAAGTGTTAATAGTTTTCGTGTATATCTCATGCATAATCAAATATCCTATTTATAGGACATTACTATCACCGTTCAAATGGAATTATGAGGATTAATCGCCCATTAATCACCTCATAACTCTCCCATTATAGTTGTTAGTGGTTATATGACCAATTAAATGTGGTCATTAAGCGTTGTAATCGCCATTTAGCGATGCTTTAACACTAGCAAGACTTTCATACCTCTAGCAAGCTTTCATAGTACTTGATGGAAACATCGCTTATCGATGAAAATCGCTTATCGATGGAAACCACAAGCAATACTTTCCACAAGCGAGACTTTCCACAAGCAATGCTTTCCACATGCGACTTTCTACTAGCACTACCAATACAAACCACTATTAGAGTCGAGGTGTTCATGGACCTTATGGGTGTACATCGCACCTCCTAACCCATTACAAAGTGTGAACTAATCCCACAAGTGCACTAAATTTTCCAACAATGAATTTGAGTAATACTTTTCATATAAGTAATATGATATAAGTCGGTGTTTTCTTAAATTAAGTGGTTTGCAGTAATGTCTTGATTAACCACTTATTCAAGAGAGAGAGGTTTTAGTTGGTCTTCTCATTAAGATGAAACAAAGGTTTGTGCCAACTCACTAACTGGAAAAAACACACTCTCTTTGTCGTATGTGTTAGACTAGTATTAGTGGTGACCAAATTCATCATCGTCATTTCAGTTTCACATCAACATTTACTTCATTCATAAAGTTCATCACTAAATTCTCTTAGTGGTTAATACCAAAACCATCATACAAACATAACTCACTTAATCACAAACATACCTCACAAGACACACACACACAAACAATATAATTTGGTTCGATGGTATAGATGAATAAACCAATTCAAAACTTTCATGACAACACTTGAAAGGTGGGGGTGTGACGGTGAGCAACCGTGTGATTGTGCTACATAAAGTAACCAAGCGTAAAGAATGACGCATAACGTCCAGTCTCATGTTAATGAGCAACATGACCTAATCATTACATGGACGATAATTTGGCTTACACGTGTGTATTGTTCATGTGTTTATATTTTGATGACCTACTTATCTTTTTCAATCAAAGTTCGATAAAACACTATTGTGTATAGTGCGTAACAATTATTTTCTAAAGAAAACATACTTTTGTGGCAAATTCATTTTTGACCATCAATCACTCTAGTGATCTTTTGTATTTAGCTTTTTTTTTATTATTAAATAATACTATGTCGTGAGAAAAGAATTACTATAAAATAATTTGACTGTTATTTCGTACAAAAACCCATATATCGCTAACAAATTTCTTGACTCGAAATCATACATTAATCAAGCCTCATCCCCATAATTCCTTTGACCTTAGCTGGTTGATTTACGTCAAATTTTCATCAAATTTTCAAGACCCCTCATGGATTTTTCATCAAATTTTCAATTTTAAATGGGGAGAAACAACTTACACTGTACTTCAAAACTTTTTGCTCATCAATTGGGCTAGACTATAACAAAGGAAATTATGTTGCACATCCTGATACAGTTGTTGTAAAGGCTGAGTTGGAAAAAATTGTTTTGAACCAAGTCATCTTGACAAGGCTCCTATCAATAAAATCTCTTTTCCCATGGCTTGGAAGATCGTGTTCACTTTTGTGATTCAGGTTCTCGGCGGGAACTACTCATCCACTGAACATATTAACTCTATTCAGTTGATGATGGCATACTGCTTAATGGCAGGGACCACTGTCAACATAGGAAAGATCATTTACAGTGATCTCGTAACCAAGCTCCGGAGGAAAAATAGACTAAAATCGTTTCATATTCTAGATTTATCTCTTGTGCTTTACAAGAGTTCTTTGAGGTATAACTATATTCGAGACTTTAAATATGGTGCTTTACCACCTCTTGAGCTCTTCAAATTTTGCAAAATCCCCATCCTTAGTCTCGAAATTGAATTAACGGCCCACATGATTCTCAGTAAATAATCAAAGGAATTAGTGTCTCCAAACCTTGCTTCTAAAAATAAAAATAGGAAGACTCAGACTGGGACTAAAACCAAACCCAAGTCCCAGTGCCCTAAAGCTTCTGGAACACAGCTTAAAAGGAAAAAACAACCCTGGTCTGAACAAACACCCAAAGGAGGCCCAACAACACCACCCCCGGTGACAACAAAGGACACTAATACATCACAGTCAGTGCCCTTGGTTGCAACTACTACTCCCCAAGATCTAGAGGGAAACATACAACCTTGTTAGGATTTAGAAAATCCGGTAGTTAAAGACTCGGTCTATGTATTCGTTAAGAAGCTCGTAGTCGTAGTCATTTAGTGATAGTTAGTAGTTAGTTAAGTAACACCGTGGAGGACGGGCGAGTCTTTACCCACTGTATTCCTGATCCACAGCCCGTAGGATGCGTTTCATGTAACACACTATAAATACCATTTGCCTAGCAAGGCAAAGGGTTGGAGCTTCATAATATATCATTCACTTTCTCTCACTAAAAGTTCCCATTTCTCTCCACTTTCTATCTCTAGCTCAAACCTCATTCGAATCTATGTGTGCTTGATTGTGTGTTTGTGAAAATCAATATGTTACAATGATATCAAGAGCCATGGTTTGATCATCTACTTTACATGTTCTTGAATTCTTAGTGGTTTTCATAAGGTTTTGGGTTTGGATGAGTTTTGAGACATTTTCACCATTTTCATCTTACTTAGTGATAAAGTTTGGATTTTGATTGTATTTTTGTGTTTAGGATCATCATAAGTGTTTAGCTCTTGGTTTGGAAGGCTCGATTCATCTTAGTTGTGGTGTTTTTGATTGAAAAAGTTTGGTTTTTGAAGATAATCAAAGAAGCGGTTTGACCACGGATGCATATTCTTGTATGCGGTTTGATTGTATTTGACTATGATTTGATGCTTCTTGTATGCGATTTGATCTGGTTTCTTATGCGACTTGACCTTTACTTCTTGCGGTTTGCTAATTATTTTGTAATCGATTTGATCATAAGGTGCGATTTGATACCTAGTGTGCGGTTTGATTGTTAAGACAAAGAGACAAAAAGGACAAGTAGTGGATGTACTTGTGTCCCCTTGAGGTTGGTCAAATTAAACAATTTGTCCTAAGCGGTTTATCTTTGTGCGTTTTGATTAAAGCGGTTTGTCAATTGTGCATTTTGAGTCAAGAGGTTTGTTTTCAGTGGTTTGATAATAAGCGGTTTGATAAGAAGCGGTTTGAGTTAAACGGTTTGTATTCCAGCAGTTTGATTGAAGCGGTTTGACAATCCTGCGACTTGTCTGCTGCGATTTGACCACTGCGATTTGATCAAGAAATTTGTCGAGTTTTAACTTTACGGTTTGACTACTTGCGGTTTGACCACTTGCGGCTTGACCAAAGTTGACTTTTTACGTCAAAACTTCAAACGGCCATAACTTTTTAACCGTAACTCTGTTTTCAGCGAAATACCTGTCAAAATGACTGGAACAACCTGAATATTTTAAGGTTTCATCATGAAGTCGTGAAACAGATTTTTCGATGCCCAAATCCCCTCCGAAAGGAAGTTATTGAGGTTTTAAGTTTTTAGACCTAAATTCCACCGTAAAAACGTGCATCAACCAATCCAAATCTCAACCAAACAACATCTCAGCTAATCCTACAAACAATCATAAGTCCTAACACACAATCGTCTATCATTGTGTCGATCCATCATTCTTCTTAAAATGTTCTATTGGTCATTGCTTAACGGTTTCTTCTTGATTTTGTAAAATCCCACGAAAGATTCTATTTCTCGGTTTAAATTATAGATTTGTAAAATACCGTGCACGTCAACATCATGCCTAACGATTCAGATTTAGTTGTATCTAAGATACTCAGTTTATACGACGTGATCAATGAACAGAAGATACCCAACAATGTACAACAGACTATCGTGTTTGAGTCGGATAATGCTAATATGGAATCTTCGTGCTCAAAGTCACAAGAGAGTGAGGAGCACCAACCACAACTTGTGCATCTTAATGCAAAAGAAAGCTCCATGGAAGCTTCTGATGTACCCAAGAGAGAGATGCACCAGCCATAACCTGTGCACGCCAATGTAAAAGAAAGCTGCATGGAAGCTTCTATTGTACCTAGCTGTGCATCTCCTGCTCAAAATGATGATTATGTGTTGCATGATTACACTGCATTTATCCCTGATGACTCATTGTCCACTAGGCTTAACATATATAAGGATCAAGTTGCCATCTATGGACATCGTGCTAAATTTGGGCTGACCACACGTGAGCAGGAAATGGATTGCCAAATGCGTACATTAATTAGAAAAAGTAATTTAAGGGAAGAAACATTAAAACAAGAGTTAAATACCTTACAGAAGAACTTAATAAAACTGTTAAGCAAAAGCAAGAACTTCAAGAAAATGTAAAAGTGCTTAAACAGGAGTTCAATGCAAAGGAATCAAAGCTTTTAAATGATTTTTCCAACCTTAAAACTTTGAAGAACAAACTTGAAAACAAGTTGTACGTACAAGGCAACACCATTCATATTGCTCACATGATCACTAAGCATAGGGTATTAAGTGATAAGCATAGTATTGGCCTTGTTGAAGACCCCAATCCTGCGTATCTTGAGAAAGCAAAAACAGCTCATGATGTGATTTATGATGGTAGTGCGATTCTTAAGCCTAGACAAACCCAACTTATGTTGAGAACACTAAAGAGGACATAGAAATAGAAAATGCTTCTAGAGAGAAAATGGAAAAGAAATCAAGAGAAGATCATTGGTGTGTGAATCATAATATAACATTTAAAACTCCCAATTACACTAAGGATAACTGGATTGCTTTAGCTAAGTTTAGACCTCAGACTCAATTAACCCCTGAACAAGTGTTTTGGAAGTTAGATATGGAAAAGAAAAAAACTGATGAACTGGTTGAAAAGAATCCTCCCTTTAGGAAATTTCCTCTAGCTACAGTGTATCCTCCAAATACACCAATGCATTTAGTGCCTAGAAATCTTCCCACTCAAAGTAAAACCTTATTCAGCTTATACTTAGTTTACCAACTATTTGTTGATTTTGAGAAAACATGTAGAATCACACCAACATGAATTACTGAAGGGGAAAGGGGTTTTGAGCAAACTAAAGAATGTTGAGGTCATTCCTTTCTTTAAACAACTAAAAGAAATATTCGAGGGTATTAAAAAGGCCATAGATACGGAAGTTAATGAAATGAAAAAGATGTTTAATGAAATGGAAAACGAGGTTAAAGAAATGTGAGCTTAAAAGTAATGAGATTGAGAGGAAGAATATTCACATCCTTAATGAGAATTTGATTTCTAGATGTATTGCTCAAGATGTGTTTTACATTGTCACGAATTATTCTATTATTGCTTCTCAATTTCATGATTTATCAATTGCTTTGAAAGTCTCACAAGATCGTGTCAATGAGCTTGAAACCAAAAATTCAAAATTGCATGACAAGATCGGAAAGGATGATCATGATAACATAGTCAGGAATTTTTCTAAACTAGAAGTTGAATATCTTGATTTACAATTAAAATATCAACATCTTGAAGAAAGAATTAAAACTTCAAATGCCAAGACATCTTACGATGCTCCTGAGTTTGACGCATATTTTGAAATAAGCTCTCGTGATAAACAGATTCAAGCTCATTGCAACACGATCCGAAAGTTGAAAGCTTAAATTTCCCAATTTAAGGGAGATAGAAGTGAAGTGGTGGGCACTTACATACCTCCGCCTTTAGATTCTCAGAATTTCCAACTTCAAAACATCATCAATAAATTGCAAAACGAAAATGAATGTTTTCAAGCTGAAATTTCAAAAGTTAAATTGCAAAACAAAAAGTTATGTGATCCAGTCAAGGTTAATCATGATAAACACATTGAAAAGATAACTTGTTTGCTTAACTAAATTGAGAATCTGAAGTGTATGGTAAAAGGAAAAGTGCAGATTCCCACTTGCAAATATTCTGTTCCAAAGGTTTCTGCTTGTAATAATTATGCTATTGATGTGCTGTATATTCCCCCTCCTCTTAGGAATAATGAACTTGCATAGCAAGCCTATCTCTCGTACCTTAAGGATAGTTTAGAGAGTCTCAGTGAGATCGTCGAAGATGATCGAATAGAAAAACCACTTGATAGTGTTGTTTCCTATGCCTGCATGAATGCCAAACGATCTCAGGAACTCTTAGAATATGTCATTGTCACATGTTCTAAAACTGGTACTAGACGAGATAGAATAGTTGCACCCACTTCAATTCCTAAAGTCAAGCATGTTACCTTTGATGTGCCTCTGAAAGCCTCAGAACCCAACATTTCTAGACCAAAAAATCAAATGGAAGTAAAACAAACTAAGGTTCCCATCATCACTTCTACAGATGTTAAAATTGACACTAAAGTTAGCGGGTCAAAACCTAGAAGCAATACAAAGAAGGATAGGATTACGCAAACTAAAAGTGATCATGAGAAGGAAGTGAAAGAACACCATAGGGACAATAAGTTTGACTTGAATAAAAAGAATCGTGTTGGTTCTAGTATTAGCTTTAAGCTTACCGAAATTAACTCGAAGTCTTATGTTGTCTGCAAAACATGTAAAGAATGTCTATTTTCTGGTAATCATGATAAATGTGTTGTGTTATTTCTAAGGTCTAAGAATCAAAACCCAGTTAAGAAAGTTTGGAAAGTGAAACAGATTAAGCAATCCTGGAAATCTACAGGGAATGTTTTTAGCAATGTAGGATTTTAATGGAAGCCCATAGGTCGAATATTCACGCATGGCAAACCTTTCCCCTTAACTAGATTCACTATGCCTAGAGTAGTGCCTGTTAAGGTTTGGAAGCCAACTGGTAGAATAATCCCATTAGGCACACAATTCCCTTTGACTAAGTCTGATGCTTCTACTAGTTTAGCTCCTAGTGATAATGCCATAGCACCTAGGAATCTGTTGATTCAAATATTGTTTGCGTTAACCAAAAGGAACCCATTTGCACATGGGGATCCAATGTTTTCCAATTTCCACCTTTGTCTGTGTTCCAATGCAGGTCGTACAAATTGTCCATTGGTACTTGGATTAAGGATGCTCTAAACAGATGAGGGTAAATGACAATGATGTCTGTTCACATCATTTCAGGCCTCGCAGGTCAACATTATGGCATCTACAGATAACACTTCAAGCCTCGTTCCTCAAAGAAAAGAAAGGCATAAAATTAAGTGCGTTTTATCTTCAGTTTAAGAGAAATTCTCTCAAGAATGACCATTCTCATCTACATTCTCCATCAACAAGCTTCATGTTTCTCCCATGCTCATTCAGTCATCAAGTGGATCTACGTTCATTGGTGTATATTCTTATTCACTTGCTCAATCAAAAATAGCAAACTTCATTTTCAATTTTTTTATGGGGAGAAGAGTGAAGAAACTAAATGTCAATCATCAAGGAATCTACTTACCGTTGATCATATTCTTATTCACTTGTTTAAATCAAAAAATGGCAACTTAAGATGCAATTTTTGAGGGGGAGAAGAGTCAATATACTACATGTTGATGGATGTTTGAATAATGGTCATACGACTCTGCTCCAACGCCTAATGTTTCACTCACTAAGGATAACTGGGATTTATTGTTTGGGATTCATTATTTCAAGATATGTTTGATGAGTATTTCCAACCGCTAATGAATGTTGATCATCTAAGAAGTACAACTCAGACTACTCAAGAAGCCCAATCTCTAGTTATTCCTCAAGGCATTGATAATGACTATGTAAATCAACCACATGAACATTAAGAAAAATGACTACCTCATCCGCTTGAAGAAATTATTGGTGAATCTTCCAAATCAGTCTCTACATGCCTCCAACTACCCACTAAAGCCATTTTTTTGTTAATATGATGCTCTTACATCCTCAACTGAACCTAAAAATTACAAATAAGCTTGAAATACTTGAAGTTTGGGAGCTCATTCCTCGCCAGATCACGCTATGATCATCACTGTAAAGTGGATACTTGATGTCAAACTTGATGAATAGGGAGGTGGGTTGAAAAACAAGGCTAAGTTGGTAGCATGAGGATACCTTTAGGAAAAAGGCATTTATGTTGAGGAATCATTTGCTCCGGTTCATTCAGTGGATCAATGTACATCTTACTGTATGTTTATTCACGTGTTGGGCATTTGACACAAATTGATTACGTAGGAGTTAATTGAATATCACATATTTGAAATTGAAGTTGACTTTTACAAAGGCGTGTTCTTATTTTATCTTGAAGTCGGGGTTGGTTGAATGAATGACTTTCAATGATAATGTGCTCGTGCTTAGAATTTAAGTTGAAGACTTGGTTTATCTTGTTACCAGCAGTCAGGGTTTATGTTTGAAGACCTGGTTAACTATCACTAAAAGGAGTTACTTTTCAGTACTCGGTGTCACACGCAGATGATGTTGTGTATAATCGCAAGAGGTGGTAATGTCTCATACTTTGGTTGAGTACTGAGTACTTAGAGATTTTCTTGTAGCATAAATTCTCGACACCGTTCTTCCAATATTAGTGCAAGATTATGATACAAATGCGAGGAATTCTACTTCAGTTTCAAGTTTGGTATATCGGGTTTTCTTCATCAGTGGTCACTTCAACTTGTCTACATATGGGTTGATAAAGATAGTCAGAGAGAGTTTCTATTGCAGTTGATTCTCACGGGATACATTTGAGCTAATCGTGTTCTTCTCTATTTCAAGTATATGAGTGTATTATGTTTTGTTGATTCCGAGGTATCAAAACCAACAAGGGGAAGGAGACATACATCTAAAGTGAGGAAGGATGTATCATTCCAACTATTTGGGGGAAGGATGTATTATTCCAACTATTTGGGAGAAGGATGTATTATTCCAACTATTTGGGGTAAGTGGTCTCTTGACACTTTTGGTATGTGTTAACTCAGCTTTCAGTAGGAAGAAATATGAGAAGAATATTTGGAGCGTGAGATGATATTGCTTATCAACATCTTCGATATGGTTTATGATGAAGTGCTTCCGGTTATTGCTTCATGTACACAATGTAATGATAATTCGATGAGATCGCAACCATCAGGGGAGAGATATGTGTACATCAGGGTCACACAACATGTTCACGTGGTCGAGCTTAATCAGTTATTCCGGTGTTGACATCCGCAGAGATGATCAGTGACTCGACGTGTTACTTGGATGTCATCGTCTCTACTCTTGTTGGGTACATGTGTACATCTCGGGCTTATTGGTTATACGTAAGATAACTGTAATGCATTTGGTGAAATGAAGATGTTGATATATTGTTCCCCTGAATAGACAACTGCTCAATCTCGTAGAGTAATGTGTACATCGGGGATGCACAACAAGTTCAGGTGATCAAACTTAATCACTTATTCCGGATTTGATAACCGCAAAGATGATCAATGTTTCAACTTGTTACTTCGGTGTTCTCGTGTTCTTCGAGGTGTTGAGCTTCATTCAATGAGATCGTTTTTCTTCAATTCTACTTCTTGTGGAAATGATATTTATTCTAAAATTTTCAGTTTGGGGGCAAGCTACCAAAGATTCACATTTCAGAAGGCTCAAGTTCTGTCGACGATTCATGTTAGAAATTGGAAATTCCATGTTAAAGTGTCGGTCACCCCAATAATGGTCTAGCATATGTTAGCTCGTATATTTGTCATTGTTTACGTTATTTAATAGTTAATTAGTTAGTCAAGAGCGTAGAATAGTTTAGAGTAACACCGTGGAGGAAGGACGGGTCTTTACCCACCGTATGCCCGATCCACAGCCGATAGGAGGTCGTGTATTTGTAGTATAAATACCCCTTCCATCCATGGAAGGGTGGTGCTTCTCATTCAATCTAATATTCCATACTTTTGTGTAAACCTCTAGCAAGAACACCTCTCTCTCCTAACTCTCTAACTATGGCAAACATGTATTTTGATCATCCAAGTCCACCCGAATCATCAACACAATAAATATACGATCCTACAATTGGTATCAAGAGCCAAGGTTATGTAGATTGTTTTGATGATTTATTGTGGTGTTTGATTCTTGTGTTGACTGTTTTTATATAATTTTTTATGGTTCGAAAATGGTCTTACATTATTTTTGGTAAAACTGTTTTTGTTGGTAAAACTGTTTTTGTGTATCTGGTGTTGGTCGAATATCTGCTTATTGTCATCCTTATGTCCTAACAATATATTGTCATTTTATCATTTGGTCATTTTATGGTGGTCATAACGGTTTTTAGTCTTGGTCAAACTAGGTCCAAAAATTGTATCTTTTATGATATAGTGTTTCTGGGAATGTTTATTCTTGGTCAAACCTGTCAAAATGGAGCAGTTTTATGCAGTCTTTCTTCATAAATCAAGGCAGTTCTTGGTCACTCTTCCTAGCGAGTTGTAAATGCAGTTTTTGTCTTCCTAGCGACTTGTCAAAAAGTGCCCGGATACATTGTACTTTATATGTAGCGATTTGGTGTGGCGAGTTGTATCCCTAGCGACTTGTATTTACAAGTCGTGGCGAGTTGTGTTAAAAAATGAAGCTGTTATAGCGACTTGTTCTCAAAAACTGCTAGCGACTTGACTACTTAAACTGCCTAGCGACTTGTATTGACATGTCGTAGCGAGTTGTGTTTTGAAAGGGGTAGCGACTTGGGGTAGCGACTTAAGTTAGCGACTTGTAATGAAAAGCTAGTGACTTGGTTTGGAAAATAATGGCTAGCGACTTGTGTACTTAAATGATTAGCGACTTGCTCTGAAAACTCAGTTAGCGACTTGACCACAACAAGACTAGACCTCAAGCAACCATATACCAAGACACATGAACCTCAGTTTGTAACATCCATCACAAGTCCATGACTTTCTATTAAATGCTGTCGAAGTAAAAAGCATAATAGAGGTCTAACAAATTCGACTCAAACACTAAACTAACAAGTTCTCAAGATCTCAAGTTGTTTTTCGTGTCTCTCAATGAATTATTGATTCAAAGGTCCGTAACACGTAATTTAAACTCATCAACGATCCATTCAAGTGTTCATTTTGTTGATTATCCGAAGCGGTATGAAAGGATTTTAACAAACTTGTTAAAATCGTTTCATTATTTCGATTGTTCATGTCTCATGGTCGGTTAAACGAAATACTTAATGACCAAAAGATTTTAGATCTCGCTTAACTAGTTTCGTGGTACTCAAAGTAACATCAAGACCAAAGGCCTTATACACGAAATAGACTCACATCATTGATCTTTAATCAAAGTATCCTACTCATGTTAATGTACGAACTATGAATCGTTTTAACAATAGATGTTAAAACGTTTTCATTTGTTTTCAGTATAATAAAAGGATAAACTGTTTTAATCCTACTCGTTACCTTGGTTTAATCTTGAAGCCGTGTCTAAAACCTTCTAGCCATCCCTGTGGCGAGGTCATCATGCCTGAGTTCGTGTGATAAGAGATAACAAGGGGACTGAAAAGGTTTGTGAAACCTTATTCTCGTGATTGGAGCGTTCTCTTTGGAGGAGACTGTCTCTATGTTGTGATTTGGGTATGATGAATATAACTGAAGAAGGGTTTGTATAAAATGTGAGAAGCTGCTATTTGATGATGGGGGCGGATTTATGAGAGTGATATTAGGGTTTGATGTGAGTATTTTTAGGGTAAGGATTGTGTGACTTGGTTTTTTTTATACCCGGTTAGAAGTTTGTGTTTGGATTCGTGGATTAGGCCTGGTAAATTAGATTCGGTTATGGGCTGAACTTGATTGGATTTCATGGACTGTTTATCTAATCTCATTTGAGTAATGGACTGCATCTGTTTACTTGTTTGATAAGAAATAAGGTGTTATCCGAATATGTTGAAATATATGGATGAAAATTTTATTTTATTCAAGAGTGATAATTTTGGTATGGTATATTTCACGGTGGATTCAAATTCACGGCTTGAGCTTAATGTTTGAGAAATGAATTTTACCATAACGGGAGTATAAGTGATTGATATACAAGTTCGCTTGAACATTGGGCCATGAAGCTTGGATTTGTATGACGGTCAGATGGGCTTCTCAATTTGAGATCAGATTTATGTGAATTAATGATGAGATTGGTTGATGAGATTTGTCGATATGATTTGGGGTGTTGATGTGATTTGCTGTGCTATAAGGCTTGATACTCTGGTTTATACATTTTCACTGAGAATATTATTTCACGGCTTGAGTTGATATTTGAACAAGATTGTCTACGGGGATGTTTGTTCGGTATTTCTTATTTGGATTTGAAGTGAAGGTTTCCGGCGCGTTTACTTATTTTGTCTTCTTTCTTTCTACTCTTCCGCGAAGATGACTTGTTTGAGCAGTATATTGAGTGTGATAAAGACTTGGCTATTTAGTTACGGTTGTGATTCTTTCCCGCTTAACCCACAAAGTAACTATCACTTGTGTCTCATGATTGAGGATATGTCAAGTGGTTTTGTACATTGGGTACACCGTTTCTTTTCACGAGAATTAGTACAAGTTTAAGTAACAAACTGGGAATTTTACTTCATGATCAAGTTTGGTATATCGGGTTTACTTCACCGGTGGTCACAACAATAATGCCAAGCTTAATGCGTGAATGGTGTGTTTACCAAAGTGTTGATTGGATGGTTGATGATATTGTTGATGTTGGATAATGAACCGTTGATGAACCATTGCATGTTCCCTAAAAGATATTCACCGAAACCAAAGTTGTCATAACACATTCAAGGCGACATTGTTGACGGTTTTGTCTTGATTTTGTAAAATCCCGCGAAGAACCTATTTCTCGGTTTAAATCATAGACTTGTAAAATCCCGTGACAATGGAAACATCCTGGTATTAGTAAAGTGCATTTCGGATCTATCTTACGGTTTATTCTTGGTTTTGTAAAATCCGTGAAAGAAACTATTTCTCGGTTTAAACTATAGAATTGTAAAATCCGTGATGATGGAGCCATCCCGAGAAAGGAAAGTGTATTTCGGGATCTTATTTGATGTTCTTTTACGGTTTCTACTTCAAAGAAGGGATAAAGGGTGTACTTCATGAATTGGATGTGTGTTTGGATTTTGTCATGGCGGTTTGGTTATTTTATGATTTTGCGGGTCACGTGCTTGTAACCATGGTCGGATGAAACCATTATCAAAGTTCATTTAAATGTCAAAGAAGGCTAGATTTGAGCTTTTAATCGGAAGATGTGACAACGGGTTAATTCACTATTATTTATTTGAGGTTGAAGTGAATTATCACGAGCGAGTGTACTTAGTATCTGAAGGTATCGGGGATGGATGCATGAAGATTCTTCGAGATCCTTGTTCGAGCTTATTATCAAAAAACGAAGACTTGGAAATCTAGTTATTCTTGGGAGTCTCTTTTCATTTACCACGAGGGAAATTGGGCTCTTTTTGCCACAAAAATAACTATCACTTTAAGGAGTTACGTTGTAGTGCTCAGTGTCACATAATAATTGTGGATTTTTAAGAGGTGATGTACGTCTTATACTTGATGGTTGGTTGGTTGAAGAGTATAGAGTACTTAGAGATTCAAATGGGCATGAAGTCTTGACACCGCTCTTTGTTACATATGTGCAAGTTTAAGTCACGAGTTCGGGTTAGTTTACTTGTGGTCAAATTCATCATATTGGGTTTTCTCCATCACCGTCACGACAAAGAGCCTCTTGAATGATAATGGGGTTGATTACATGTTTTGCTAAGAGAGTCGAAAAGAGAGAGATAATGACGCCACATGCTCACTTGATTTAGGCCTCGTACTCTAAAGAAAAGAAAAGTGTACGTCTCAAAGGCGCTTTATCTTAAAAGAAGAGAAATCTTCTTATGACGTATGAACATTTCGGTTCATGCCTCGTTCTCTAAAGAAAAGAAAGGTGTATGCGTGTCATGCGCTTTATCTTCAAGAAGAGAAATCTTCTTATTATGACCATTCTCATCAACATGCTTCATACTTTTTCCATGCGCTCGGTCATCAAGTGAACCGGCTCTTGTTGATTGTTTTCTCGATCCCACTTTCTCAACTATAATGACGATGGCGACATCTTGTGCTAATTTTATGGGAGAAGTGTGAATAGACTACATTTGGATGATGTTCACTTGTTTAATCAAGAATGGCATCTCCGTATGCAATTCTTGAGGGGGAGAAGAAGTGTGAATTTTTTGCATTGTTGATTGATATTTGAGAACATAAATGGTCATACGGCTCTAAACTCATGTAAGAACCGAACTTCTTCTTATAGGGTCATCTTTACATGGAGTTTTTCTCTTCTAAGACCCATTGGTTGACATCTTCACTCGGATTGATGAGTTTATCGACAAAGTGCTTCCGGTTAATGCTTCATGTATACATCAACATGATGATTCCGAACAATCTCTCTGTTCTTGTTTGATGTGATTGGTAGTTTGGTGTTACCATCTTGTGTGCTCGTTACGGCCTGATTGCTGATTTCTTTGATGAACATCTTTCTGTTCTTGTTTGATTGGGAGGGATTTGCAAGATGTAAGTTAATTGGGATGCTTTTTGGTGGGATGCTTTTTGGTGTGAGTTGAAGATGTTAACTATTTATTCCCAACCGCACAATCTTGAAGAAGGTCGAGTATACGATGCATTCTACATTTTCGCTACATGTTAGAAGACTAAAGACGAGTTGCATTTAACGACCTAAAGACTTCTTCTTAATCTGGGCATTTTCAAACAGATTGTCGGTTTGGGAAGAGCACTAATTGGGAGTGTGTTATAAGTCGATTCAATCCCAATTAGACTTGCTCATATTCTTTAGCGATGACTCCTCGAGACGTTGTTATTGACTATTTCACGTTTTGGACATTTGACACAAGTTGATTACTTGAGTTAATCATTTATCACTTATTTGAGATTGAAGTTGACTTTCACAAAGGCGTGTTCTTATTTGATAACTTGCTCGGGCTTAAGAATTTGAGTTGAAGACTTGATTTATCTAGTTACCAGCAATGAGGTGGATGGTTGAAGACCGGTTAACTATCACTATTAGGAGTTACTTTGTTTTACTCGAGGTCACACGCATATGACGGTGTGGATAATCGCAAGAGGTGTTAATGTCTCATACTTTGTTTGGGTAGTGAGTACTTAGAGATTTGCTTGAAGCATAAATTCTCTACACCGTTCTTCCTTCATTAGGTGCAAGCTTAAGATACAAATGTGGGGAAATTGACTTCAGTTTCAAGTATGGTATAGCGGGTTTTCTTCTTTAGTGGTCACTTCAAATTGTCTACATAAGGGTTGATAAAAATAGTCAGAGAGAGTCTTCAGCAAGTTGATTCTCACAAGAGTTCAAGTGTTCTTCTCATAAAGATTTCAAGTATTTGGGCTTATACAATGTTGCTGATTCTGAAGTGTCTAAACTAGCAAGGGGGAAAGGAGACACACATCTAAACACAAAGCGAGTAAACTTGATGAACTTAATTCTTCTAAGTGATTGAAGATATCCCGGGAAGACAAATGTTATTACCGCAGAGAAACTCAAGGTGTGACTCATGGCGAGTAAACTTGATGAACTTAATACTTCAAAGTGATTGAAGATATCCCGGGAAAACAAATGTCATGACCGCAGAGAAACTCAAGGTTTTACTCATCAAGGCTTTTAGTGTTATTATTCCAACGACGTGGAGGAAGTGATGTAATATAAAGTTTCTGAAGATAAAAGACGCACACAAGTGAGGAGGCATTTGAGTACTTCGGGATCTTGAGCCTTATACACAATCATCAGGAAAGATAAATGTGCATTGGGTGGTTGTATCATTTATTCTTTGGAAATCTACTTGTGTATTCGGGCTCTTGAGCTCTATTCTAAGAGACGGGCGCATCAATTCAACTACTCGGGGGAAGTGGTTTCTTAACACCTTTTTGGAATGGATTGCGTCAGACTTCAGTGGTTATGAAATATGAGAAGAAATTTAAAGAGTGGGATGATAAGTTGTTGTTCTTGTTGATGATGTAACCCCGAATGGAGATCCTCGATTATCGTTCTTAAATGGAGCATCGGGATTTATGATTATGGTGTGCTTCCGTGTGCACCTGGCTTAGGCAAGCTTGTAAGAAAGCTTTGAAACTGCTCAGCTAAAGGATTTTCGGTTTGGGGGGAAGCTGCCAAAGTCTCACTTTCAAGTGGCTCAATTTCTCTCTTCTATTCAAGAGTCTTGGAAGCTTTGGTGGTGAATGTTTAGGGGTGATGACTTCTATCTTCTACGACGTGCTGCTCGATATCCTTATCTTGGTACTCGTATCATCATCTTTTTTAAACTATATCATCTATTCTATCTTTGTATATATTTATCAGAAAAACAAAATACAAAAATATAAAACCAACAAAAACAAAATAGAAAAATATAAAATCAACAAAAACCCATAAAAATCAGAAAATTTAAAAAGACCAAAAATATTGTTTTCTCATGACATGTCTTCTGGTATCGATAACATCTACGGTCTTAGAAATGTCATTCAATAATGGCACGGGACCATAGATGAAGTTCGAGCAGGAGGTGTAAATATTCTTTTCTTAACATGTCACAAAATATGGCTTACAATTATTTCAGACTGTAACCCGGGCTTAAAAAAAAAATGGCTTGCTATTATTTCAGATGGCAACCCGCTCTTTAAAGGAAGGAAAGTGTTGCGCTAAACAATCTTTCAAATATTTCGCACTTATCCTAATTCAAAATGAGGAAAGTATGTCAAGGATCGTTGCTCCTACACAAATGTTTTTCCGTCTAAAATTCTTCGAAAAATATTTGTTGTTTTCATAAAGTGGTGGTAAATGAGTTGCTTGATAATAAATCGTAATCAAGTTTTCATAAAATTGCAAAACTCAATCAATGATTTCGCTTTTAAAACTTTTAGAAAATGAGTCATTGATTGAGGGATAATGTTAGTCAAATTTACATCATCTAACGGACTTTCCTAATTATCCTACGTGCTTAATTATAATATATAATTGCCTATGTTGAAGGACTAGGTTTCTAGGATGTGATTGTTAGGTTTAGATGATTATAGTTTGATGAACACATTATTTCCATACCTTATATGAACCGATTGATATGTTGAATTGACTTGAATTAGTCGATTCTTTGTTTGGGTGATGTCGACCACCATATATCGTCAGATGTGTGTTCACTAACGATGTCACGGTATATTGGTATATAAGAATGTTCCCAATCCGGATCCCACAATTGAAGATGATTGGATGCCGCAAGGAAAGGGTAACTATATCTTGGGTTGACAAATGAAGAAACGAAGCTTAATTGGACTTCTATGGAGAGTTGGCATAAATGCAACGTAAGAGGTCTCATTTGCATCTGCAGATGGTTTTCTTCTAAGTGATTGAAGAAACAGAGCTTAATTTGACCTCGGTTGGCATTCAAAATGCAACATAAGAAGAAGTCTCATGCATCGGCAGATGGTTTTTCTTCCAAACCCTACAAAGAACAACATAAACGGAAGCTTCTCAACCACCTAACATATCTTGTGCGGGAAAAAGTAGTGAATGATACCATTTTAAACAATTTTGAAAATATTGTTTTGAAAATGGTAAAATATTGTTTTGAAAATAAATTGGTCTTATTTTTGAAAATCACCGGACTTCTTTTTATCAAAACCTATGTCACTCAATTATCGACTTCGGTCATCGATTGAGGGGGAGAGTGATTTAAAATATAATATTTTCATACAATATTTCTTCATAAAAGTTCCGGTTTGTACGTTAAAATGTGGTGATCTAAAGATTTAATGTTATGTCATGGTATGATTTTTCTTTAGAATCAAGGTCTTTCAAAATGAAATTCTT
The DNA here is from genome assembly GCA_022545495.1 of Chrysanthemum lavandulifolium. NCBI lineage: Eukaryota > Viridiplantae > Streptophyta > Magnoliopsida > Asterales > Asteraceae > Chrysanthemum > Chrysanthemum lavandulifolium. The sequence continues at coordinate 219,681,925 of CM040239.1, read as the reverse complement.
TCTGTTCTTGTTTGATTGTGAAATTGTTTTATTTTACTTAAAGATCTCTTAAAACTATCATACCTGACACTAACAATATTTAATGTCTTAAAATGGTCCTTATCTGTCATTTTTCAAAGTTAAATCAAGCCACGTCTTTCCCCAAAATGTTTTAAATGATTTAAATCAATTGGGATCACAAATCTCAAAAGGTTTGAAATTTTGATTGGGGTAGATATCGTGAGTTAAATCTCTTATCTGTTTAAATGGAATTGGTTTTAGTCCTTCAAAGGCACTCCTGCCTCCATGTGCCAAACGATTTCAAATACACAATGCACATGTTGAGGAGGAGGATTTATCCAAAACCGGATGAGTATTTAAACAAGGCCACATTTTCTCCCATGTTTTCTAAACCTAATTAAATCACTTGGGATCCAAAATCTCAAAGGATTTGATATTTTGATCGGGGAGAATTTGTGATTTAATAATGAAATTTGATAAAAGGTGATCGTTTTGATTTAATTGTGCAGGCTGCTCTCTCATATGTGCTAAACGCTTTCGAATCTCGAAGCACATATTGAGGGGGAGCATAACTATCGAGGTACAAAAGCTTTTTAAAAAAAAAGTTATTTATAAAGTACCTTGATTGAGTTTTCAAATGGTTTTCTTAATGGATTTTGTGATCGTGGATGTGCTTCAAAAGAACTCTTGCCTCGATGTGATAAAATGTTTTAAAATATCCTATGCACATATTGAGGGGGAGAATTTTACCAAGAAAATTAAATGGCTTTTTCGTATGAAAATTGTGATCAAAGAAAATATTTCAAAGTCCTCTTGCCTCCATGTGCCAAACAATTTCTAAATCACACGCACATGTTGAGGGGGAGGTTTTCTAAATGATCAAAACTATTAAGGTACAAAATACTTTGATCTCGTATCACAAGTACCTTGATTGTTTTTCCAAATGATTTTTCAATTGGTTTCATGAAGGAATGAACAATACCAAAAGACCGACCAATTTATTTTATGCATGGTGTTATAAGGATGGTTAGGTTAGGTATTCGTTCCACGATCCGCCTGAGCCGGAGGGATCTACCCAGGACAATCCACTAGATAGTGTAGAGTCCTTAGGTATGATGAAAAAGGAGAAAATGAGAATTGGAAGAGTGCGGATGAGACAGAGCTAAATGGAATAAACCCAACAAGGTTCTAGTTATGAAGTCTCGGTAAGCAATCAAGGGGTTGAAGAATGAAAATAAATGAATATGAATAAGGGTGAAAAGAAATAGCCCTCCAATAATTCAACCTTAGGGCATGAACGGGTTCAATACATATGCTCTTGGTGTTTACTAAGGTAACATCGGTATTGAAGACAAGACGTCATGGACCCAAAGGACGACCGCACTACAACTTCCCAAACCACTCAAGTTCCTCTTAAAAGGGCTTGTTTCATTCTCACGGGAACCTACATAATCTATCGAATTTCTCTTAGAGATTGTTGATATTGAAGAAGGAGACCCTCTCCCTAGTCTCCGACACATGAACCAAATATGCACAATTGAGTCTAGAGCCAAGAGATCATCCACAATATCTCATTAGGACACTAAATTAATGAAGACTCGCTGTTTCACACAATGTGGAAAGTAAGAATATATTTAAGAGTCCTACGCATTATCCTTGTGGTATTGCCAGAACATCCGAGTGATATGTAAAAATATTCACAATGAAGATGGAAATCCTTCTAGAGCCAAAAACAAGCAAGCTCTTGGTGGGTGACATGTGAGATCTTGCAAAGATCAAGCTTGTGACAACCGGATAGAAACGATGGGCGATTCAATCTTGAATCAACCTTGGTCCAGAAATGAATTGACGAATACTTTTGGAAAACCGTTCGATGTGCTAATCTTCTTTCTCTAGCGCATCGAATGTGTATTCATATTTCAAATTCAAAAGTATCTCGATTGAAAAATACTTTAGAAAACCGTCGATGTGCGAATCTCTTCTTTCGCTAGCACGTCGAATGTGTACTCATTCTCTAATACAAAAGTATTTTGGTTGAAAATTGATCTTTCTCATAAAACCTTCGTCAGATTGCAAAACTCTTTTCAAGCAATACACGATTGTTTTTAAATCATTTTCATCAATCGCTGAATCTCAATTACCGGTTCACTCACTCCGTGTTGTCTTCTTTGAGACGTTCCGTTTGAGAACAGCTAGAACACCGCGAAACCCCGTCAAGGAGATTCTTAGAAATTATTCTTGATCACAGCAAGATTGTATCGATCAACGGGAACCGTGGGTCGTGTACTCAATTCAACGAAGTGATCAAAGACACTTTCGTGTGTTTTATTGCTAATCTGTTGTTTGCGGTACATTTGGACGGTTGCGGTGATCGTAATTGAGCGGTCAATCCAAAGCCGCATGCTCACATCATCCACACTTAATTGAAGAAATCATGACGGTGCATATCTACATAACTCGGCTCGATATTTTTATACTATGTTTCGCTACGCCGCAAATATCATGAGCCAAGAAAGCTTCCGCTACTCGATGGAAAGATGTCATGATCCAAAAGTGTGAGCATGTCGGTCCAAAAGTCACAACATCACATGAAGGCAACACAACTATGGATGATCCAGAGATTTGCGTGGTCGATGATCTCAATGAAAGCTCGAAGATCATCAAAGATGTGGATCAGACCAAAGACCTCCACTAAAAGTATAAATCAATGCGGACTTTGAAGAATCGCTACTATTGCACAAAGTTTGCGGAAGTGAAGAATTCAAGTCTACGAGCTCAAGAACTAAAGTCAAAGATAGAATGCTAGGAAGCAAAATGTATTTCATGGGGTGACCTCCCTTAGGGGGAGATTGTTAGGAATTGGAAATTCCATGTTAAAGTGTCGGTCACCCCAATAATGGTCTAGCATATGTTAGCTCGTAGATTTGTCGTTGTTTACGTTATTTAATAGTTAATTAGTTAGTCAGTAGCGTAGAATAGTTTAGAGTAATACCGTGAAGGAAGGACGGGTCTTTATCCACTGTATGCCTGATCCACAGGCCGATAGGAGGTCGTGTATTAGTAAGTATAAATACCCCTTCCATCCATGGAAGGGATGGTGCTTCTCATTCAATCTAATATTCCATACTTTTGTGTAAACCTCTAGCAAGAACACCCTCTCTCTCCTAACTCTCTAACTATGGCAAACATGTATTTTAATCATCCAAGACCACCCGAATCATCAACACAATAAATATACGATCCTACAATTCAAGAGCCTCGAAAGCTTTGGTGGTGAAAGTTTAAGAGATGATGATTTCTATCTTCCACAACATGCTGATCGATATCCTTATCTCAGTATTCGTATCGTCATCTTCTTAAACTAAATTATCTTCTTTGTAAATAATTTTAAAACAAAAACCAAAATACAAAATTATAAAACCAACTAAAAGAAAATATAAAAATATAAAATCTTCAAAAATCCATAAAAATTTGAAAAATTCATAAAATAAAATAAAAAGTTTTTCCAAGGCATGTATTCTGGCATCGATAACATCTACGGTCTTAGAAATGTCATTCAATAATGGCACGGGACTTTAGATGAAGTTCGAACATAAGTTCAAATGTTTTTCAAAACATGCCTTAATCAATCAATTGGTTTTCTGTCATTTCAGGCAAAAACCCGTTCTTAAAGAAAGGACAGAGCAATACTAAATCATTTTAAAATCCCATGCTCTGATCCTAAAAACAAAAGTTCATAAGGAACGTTTGTCGCCAAAAAGACAAATATTTCGTCACAAATATTTTTCCTTCTAAAAGATTCTTCTGAAAAATATTTGTCATCCAATGAAAACAAAATTGCTTTGAAAATAACTCGGACTTAATTTTGAAAAAAATCTAGACTTATCATTTGTCAAAATCTCTATCACTCAACCAACAACTTACGTCTTTGATTGAGGGGGAGAATGATTTCAAACAAATCAAAAAGGTTATTTTTCAAACAATTTGTACTAAAATGAGCATGGTCTATATTCGATTAATCAAAATGAACATTTAATCCACAATTGGATCAAGACCAAGGCTAATGTCGTGTTTTCATATGGTACCTAAGCATGTTTGATCTTTGGAGATTAAAGTTTCAAAATCTGATCTTTATCAGTTAAATGTTTTAACAACAAGTCACATTTCTCCTCAAAAAGCTTTCGAAAATAATTTAAATCAATTAGGATCACAAATCTCAAAGGATTTGAAAATTGTGATCGGGGGAGAATTTGTGATTTAAATTGGAAATAAACTGATAATTTGATAAGTGGTTTTAGAAATACAATAACATGCACTCCTCCCTACATGTGCCAAATGATTTTAAATTTTTCATGCACATGTTAAGGGGGAGCATTTATCTTAAACCAAAAAGGATTGTAACGTGATTGATTTGTCTCAAAGTGCAGGCTCCCTCTAATATGTACAAAACTCTTTCGAATCTCGATGCATATATTGAGGGGGAGTAATAAGAAGAAAACCACATCCTCCCCAAAATGTTTCATCTAAAGTATCAAAATATTTTAGAAAATGTTAATCAAGAATTGGACCTTTCATTCTTAATATAATATTTCAAATACCTCTTGCCTCCATGTGCTAAAATAATTTCTAATACTTGAAAGACATGTTGAGGGGGGGCATTTCTAAAAGGATAAAAAATAATTAAGGTACAAAATGCTTTGATTTTATATCACAAGTACCTTGATTGATTTTTCAAATGGTTTTTCAATTGGTTTCGAGGCGGAAAGAACAATACCAAAAGACCGACCAATTTACTTTATGCATTGGAGTTATAAGGATGGTTAGGTTAGGTATTCGTTCCCACGATCCCGCCAAAGCCGGAGGGATCTACCCAGGGACAATTCACTAGATAGTGTAGAAGTCCTTAGGTATGAGGAAAAAAGGAGAAAAGTGAGAATATGAGAAGAGTGCCGACTGAGAAAGAGCTAGAACTGGAATAAACCCAACAAGGTTCTAGTAATGAAGTCTCGGTAAGCACCGAAGGGGTTCAAGAATGAAAAGAATTGAATGTGAAAAGGGTGAAAGGAAATAGCCCTCCATTAATTCAACCTTAGGCGAAACCGGTTCAATACATATACTATCGTGGTTACTAAGGTAACTCCGTATTGAAGACAAGACTTGTTTCATTCTCACGGGAACCTACATAATCTATCGACTTTCTCTTATAGATAGTTGATATTGAAGAAGGAGTCCCTCTCTGATATGTACTAAAACACATATCTTTTCATTATCAAAATCAGACCCAAAATAACCAAGAAAGAGCCGTTTATTGCTAATATTCGTTGTTTTCTTGAGTTTGTGCTTGTACAAAACGGATATGTCAAACACACAAAAGAAGCTAAATCGGACGAAAATCCGAGCACGAGATTAAGAGTGCTAGAGTTGGTAGGAAGATCGAATTTTGCATTTGTGAAGAATTCTATGCTGAAAAGATAATTTTTGAAAGATATGTTGAAGATTAAAGAATTGTCAGAATCAGTCCCTGAACTTTGAGCATTTGGCAGAATCTATCCTCAAGTTTCAGAAGTTGCAAATTCAGCCCTTGGATTATTTGTAGATTGGCAAAGATAGTCCTTGATCACATTTTCAGATTTACAAGTTTGGTCCCTGGATTTTCAGCATATACACTTTTGGTCCTTATATTACTACTTGGGTCCTAAACTAATCCTAGTCCAATCCTTATTACACTTTTGGCCCAAAACATAAATCAAAAGCCCAAGTCCACTCCCCCAAACCCGGTCCAAGCCAATATACCCGGTTACCCATTATTTAACCCAAGTCAACCATTAAACTCGGTCAATGCAAAACGAAAATAATAAAAACCCAATGGCGCAAACCACCTTTAATTCACCAACTCATGAACCCTAAATTACCCTTTCACTCAATTCACCAAATTAACCACAATTAATGGTAATTCGTCCTTTCCTCGACACATTATGACACATCGACACATGGGGATGCCATGTCACCAATCCGTGTGATACATTTCAATCCTTGCTCCACGATTGGTCGGGTTATGTGGCATGTGCAATCCAAGGGTTGAGATCAAATGGGATACGTAGAGGGATGATCAATGGCTCAAAACGTCCAAGAGAAAGCACAGTTTGGGATTTCTAGATCCTTCCAAGACCTTGAGCTCAAGTATTTAAAGACCCCATTCGTTCACAATTGGATCATCTTTCCTTCTTTCTTATTTTCAGTAGTTTAAATATCATTTTGTAATCAGTTTTTAAGTTTTACTTTTCAGTTTATGTAATTCACTCTTGTATTTCAAGTTTTTATTAATATAATCCAGTTTTAATTTCTCAAGTTTTTTTATTAGTTGTTTATGATTCTAATCTGTTTATTGCTATTGTTTAAAGCTTATTTCATTATTCCAAAACTGTTTTCAGCTTATTTCTCCATTAATTCAAAAATAAAAAAAATCAGAAAAAAATATTTGAAAAATAAAAAAAATAACTAAAGCTCTTATAAGCTCATCTTAAAACTATGCTACTGTTTCATTGAGCTCATATAAGCTTAATATAGCTTATTGTGAGTTTATCTCTGTTTGAATCTCAATTCACTCTCAAAGCTCTAAATCAGTCAACATTAGTCAAACTGCAGTCATCAACATCATTTGGTTCTGAATTGCTGCTACAATCATGGAATTGGGTTGAAATTCAGTTGGATTTGGGTTGATGCAGAACAGGATTGGGGTTTAATTGATTAGGATAGTGGTATTTGGTTCTGGTAATATTCAAATAAGCTGGATCACTTGTGAGTACTTATCCTATTTCCATTACTAATATAGTTTGCATAATCTGCTTGTTTTTGAATCTGTGGTTGTTAATAGTTTATATCTGTTTAATTAGTTGTTATTAGGTAAATTTGATTCAGTTTAAGTGTTAATATAAGCTAATTCAGTATTCGGATAAGATTGAGTTGCAAAACAGTTAGAAACTAGTGTTTGGATCATTGTGTTAATCTGAGCTAGAGGTTAGTGTAGTGTTTAAATATAGCTGCTATAGGTTCATTTAGGTTTGCTATAGTCACTTTAGCTTTAATATTGCATCCACATACTCTCTAAGTCAAAATTGCATGTTGTCTGATCATGTAATCACATCTGTTTGAATCAGTTGGTGAAATCTAGCATATAGGTGTAGAAATAGATAAGTTTGCTTGCTTTAGTTTCATTTCATCATAAGTCATCATAATCAGTTCATCATTTGGATTCAAATCTCACTTTAGTCAAAAATCTAAATCTGTTCTAAAAAGTCAAAAGTTAGAAAACATTCAGACACATCGAGTGTGATCAGCATACTGCGTGTCCGGCACAAGATTCAATTTAGATCATTAAGACCTGAAACTTGGTTTACAGAGTCTTTGGTTGGTTGTTAAGAGTACCTAATTTCTAGTTTTTCCACAAGCTCTCTAGTTTAGCTGGTAAGATAGCCTAAACATAGAGGTTAAGGCCTGATTTAAGTTAGAAGCAGTTAGCATATAAACTTGGTAGATTGCTTAATTGAGGTTAGGAGTAGCTGGAATTAGTTTATATCAGTTAGCTTTAGTATAAAGTTAGCTTCGACTCATTTGGTAGCTTATTGTGCTTTTAGCTTATCTTAGTAGCTTATTTAGAAGTAAGTTTGCACTACTGACTTGTTATTCTTACACATAAGCATAGGGTTTTATATTTTCATAGAAATTAGAATTATTTTAAACTTTTACTGAATTTTTCATAATTTTTCATCACTGTTTAGTATTTTTCCCAATTTAAAACAGTTTTTAGGACTTTTTAAATAGCTTTTATTGCAAATAAATCAGAAAAGTTTCAAAAAAAATAATTTTTCAATTTTCATAGATTAAGATAAATACAAAAATCAAAAAATAATTTTTCTAGATTTTCCTAGCTTATTTTGTAATTTTTAGCCATTTAATTAGATTTAAATAGTTTTAAATTATAGAAAATAGAAAATAATCGAAAAATACAAAATTAGTTTTGAAAATTCTCTTTAGTTATTTTAGATTTTGAAAAATATTTTCATATTTTTTCCTTTAATTTTCATAATTTTTAGTATTTTAAATTAGTTTTAAAGGTTAAAATTAGTTTTTAATTCGAATAAATTCCAGAAAAATCCTAAAAATTAGTTATAGTTTCCAAATTGCATTTTTAGAATAAAAATAATTTTAGATCATTTTTAGGACTTAGTTCAGACGTAGTTGCATTTTATTTACGTTTCGTTTATTACGTTTTAGTTAATTCTCGTAATTAGGATTTCCGTAGATTAGATTCCCTTAATTACTTTCCCAATTCCGTAGTTTTAATAAAATCAAATTCAACAAATCAAAACATCGAGCATTAAAATTCCAAACCAATAACGACGTTGTGATTCACGCCTCGTTGGGAAACGATTCGGGTTGACTAATCCGTATCACGATCACACACGGATTTGATTTAATATTCTTTTCCTAAAGGAATTTTGAATCTATCTTCGTGATTATTTTTGATATCGATATTGTGGTTTTATCCATACACACATACCCCTAAGACTATACTTCGACGAATCAAATTTTGGCGCCGCTGCCGGGGAGGTTGTGTCGCGACAATATCGTTAGAGGTTTGACGATTAGTGACTCGAGATCCTTCATTCGTGAAGTTACTATTTTTATAAAAATCAAAAAGTAAAAATATTTTCCTTTTCTTTTTATATATATATATATATCATATTAAAAATACAAAAGATTTTCTCTTGTGTTTTTGAGCTTAAATAGAATACACCAATTATATAACATTCTCAACGGAGGTGTTATCATTAATAAGTTCCCGAACTAAAGATCAAAAACTTGCCTTTGTGTCGCCAGAATCGATTTATTTCTATCGGATAAACAAACCGTGTGGTGGGTATAAGGACGGCACGACATTAAATTGCGGTGAAAAGAAGCGGGTTTTAATAAGCTTCACACGACCTAAAAGCTTCTCCGCCGATTGTGCGTTTGTCTTATAAGTGATTTATTCACTTGGGATTATTAGTTAAGTTCACCGTGTTTTCGAATACCGTTCTCATTTAATTGCCTTGGTTTTGAAAGTGCATGCGCACTCGTTCTAATAACTACAGACCGATACGTGAAACCGCTACAATTCCGAGAAGGCGAAATAGACGTGCTCCATTAGTCGAACCCGAGATTCGAACTAATCCGACTCCGCCCATCGTCGAAATGGCGGAGGACAACCGATCCATGCTAGAACAACTACAAGCACCCACCGAGGGTTATGGAGAAGCTATCGTCGTCCCGGCAATCGTTGCCGATAACTTTGAGCTTAAACACGGCTTGATCAACTTGGTATCATCGAGCCAATTTTACGGATTTGAGAGGGACGATCCTCACTCTCATATCCGACGGTTTAACAAGCTCACGTCTACGATCAAGTACCGTAACGTTCGGAAGAGGCTATCAAGCTACTACTCTTCCCATTTTCACTCGAGGGCCGCCGATTTGGCTCGAAAAACTACCCCTCGATCGATAACCACATGGGAGAATTTAGTGTCAAAATTAGTGAGCAATTCTTCCCACCATCTAAAACAACAAGCCTAAAAATGAAATAACAAAATTCACAAAGATTTGATGAATCATTTAGTGAGGCATGGGACCGATTTAAAGATTTGCTTAGGCAATGTCCCCATCATGGTTTTTCGAGTTGCACCAACTTGATACATTTTATAACGGTTTGAATGAAACTGATCAAGACTCTCTCAATGCCGCCGCGGGTGGTAATTTGTTGACCCGATCAACGAGAGATGCCTTATCGATTATTGAGAACAAATCTAAAGTTCGTACCTCACGTAGCAAATCGGTTGCTGCCCGAGTGAGTGTTACACCATCGTCCTCGTCTTACGAAAATACGTCTAGCACCGATGCTAAGATTGATAAGCTTACGGATATGATTCAAGCTTTGGTTAAGATTAAGACCGCTAAGATTAATTCTTCTCCACCCGCTCAAGTCAAAGCGGTGGAAACGACTTGTACTACTTGTGGTGGCCCGCATGCTTACTACAATTGTACCACCACCGATGGTAATCCTTTTGAAGCTAATGTCGTAACCGGAGGTAACCAATACCGTCCTCAAGTTGAACCGAACCCTCGTGTTAGTAATCAAATGGGACCTCCGGGATTTTCTCAATCGAACAATCAGACTTGTTTTAATCAGAATCAAGTTCGTGGACCAAATGTTCAAAACCAATACAAAGCCCCACCAAATCAATACCCGACCCAAGGAGTCAATTACAATCAAGGATATCAAGCTCCAAGCTATCAAGCTCCACCTTTGCCTTCTAATGAATTCACAAACTACATTCAACACAATAATGCTACCATCCAAACTATGAAAACCCAGTTTCAAGTTTGAGAAATGAATTCAATCTTCATTAACTAGACAAAGCAATGAGTTTAAGAACGAAATTCGACTTCAGAACAACAAATTGGATGCTTCGCATAATAAACTTGAGAATATGTTAAACGCTGTTTTGTGTCAAATGAGTCAACCCTCGGGTTCTGTTCTCTCCCAAGTAACACCATTCCAAACCCGAAGGGAGAAATGAAATCCATAACCATTCTAGATGATGGGCCCTCGATGACTACTTCCTCTCCGGTGAGGAGTGTAGCACAAGAGACCGAGGTGACAAAGGACCCGGTAATTCCTCTTGATAATGGAAAAGCCAAATACGTCCAACCTCTGGTTGCCCAAGTTCCTTCTATCTCAGTCAAAATGCCAAGTTCTAACCTTACACCGTGTAAATCGATTCAATCACGATTCGACAAAATGAAAGTTGTTTCTGGAACAAAGTTTAAACTTACGACTGATATGATCAAAGCTGCTGACATGATTTATGAAAAGAAATTGGAACAAATTTCAAAGATATCAATTGAGCCTACACCGTCTAATTCTTCCTCGAACCAAGCTCCCGAGAAGCTTGGTGATCCCGGGAAATTTCTCCTTCCTTGCTCTTTGAATGATATTGAGGAATATAATGCCTTGACCGATTCGGTGCAAGCATAAGTCTCATGCCTCTTGCGATATATCATGAGCTTGGATTGAAGACTCTTATACCGACTGTATGACTATTGAATTAGCTAATCGAACAATTGCTCACACGGTTGGTGTAGTCAACGATGTTATGGTGCAGTGGATAAATTCCATTTTCCGTGGATTTCACCGTCGTTGATATAGAGGTTGACGCCCGAGTCCCTCTCACTCTTGGAAGACCATTCTTGAGAACCGCAAAAGTCCTTGTGGATCATTACCAAGGAACGTTAACGATCAGAAAAGGAAATGAAAAAATTGTGTTTTATGCCGAACAAACGTCAAAACCTCCACCCGATGACCATTCGATTCATAGCATCGGTGTGATTGATTTTTCTCAAGAAAGTGGTGATCCCATTTTACCGTCTAATCCGATTATGACCGACTCTTTCCCGTCTCTCACTACGAAAAGTGACCCCATTTGGGAAGAGATCGAGGCCTTCCTTAATGATGATTCGATTCCAGTTGAGATTAATAATAATACTACTTTTGACCCGGAGGGGACATTCTTTTATTTGAAAAGTTGTTATATAATGAGCCATCTTTTACCCTCCGGATGATCCGGATAATGTGAAGAAAGTTGAACCTAAACCGTCTCGAATTGATCTTTCAAGGTTTACGATTAAGAGTATGTCGACAATACGAGTGAACGGAAGAGAAACAAGAAAAGGAGTCTAACGGTAGTGGTGGAAGCTGCTAGCTCTAAGAGCACACCACTTGTCCCACCTCCGATTTCTAAGAAAATCAACCTTCCTTTGGTGGCAATCCTACTCCTTCTTACGAAATTATGGAAATTTCTTACGAGACATCTTTCGATCTAGAATCTTTCAAAACGACATTCACAAATCCCTTGTTTGAATTCGATTACGAATATAATCAAAATTTTGAAAATCAACTCTTTGACGAAGAAAGTGAGGAGTTCACCGATGAACTTGATCCAACCGACTCGATTTTTTCCGAGAATGAAGAAGAATACTATGATCCGTTTTTCCGAAGAAAGAAAAGGAAGTGAAGTTTTGACGGATGAACTTGTTGATCCCGAGGTCCAACATTATTTTTTATCCGAGAGTGATTCCTCTCCTCGTGAGGATTTTCATGCAGATGATACGTTGATTTCATTCCTTTCGAGGACAAGATTTTTAACCACAGGATACTCATCAAGAGGACATTCTTATCACCAAAGTTAACGAAAAAGGATCCTATCTTGGATGCCTTCATTGTTGAACCTTCAAATAACATTTCTTTGTACCATGGACTCCTTCTTCTATGGGGTCGTTTCTCTTTGATCCGCCATCCCTTCGTCCGCCCGCTAAATCGCCGGATGATGGTTCATGCTTTCTTGATACACCTTTTGTAAGTTTGGGAGGAGTTATCCCATTTGTGCTTGAGCCCGACACTTTCTTTCCCTCCCAACCCACCCATTCTCTTTCCCTCCGGAGTGAGGATACCATCTTTGATCCGGGTATCCCTTCCGCTTGCTTCCCCAAGGACAAATGAATTCGGGGACGAGTCAAGCTAGCGACTCGGTGACCAAAAATAGTAGCGCTTCGTGGGAGGCACCCCATGCTTATCTCTATCTTCTTTCTATTTTCTAATAAGTGACGTGAAGGGGTTAGCCTCTTCGATTTCTCGTGTTTGGTTGTTTGTGATGTTGTGTGTAGGATTTTCCCGATATGAAGACTCTCGTGCTCGAAGTTTGTCTTTTCTCCACTCGAGTTTCATGATCGATGCTTATGGAAATCCGATATCCTAATCTTATCGACTAACGTTTATCTTCTAGCATACTTAATAAACGGCTTTTAGATTTTCGTTGATACCCTTGCCTTTAAACATTGAGGACAATGTTTCGTTTTAGTCTGGGTGGGTAATCTTCGATTTGATTTGACCGCACTTGCTTATTCTTTGTCGTGTACTCATGCAACCCCGTTTTCCTTATAAAATGAAAAATTGTGCAAAAATGAGAAAATTTAAAATTTTTGTAAGCTTTTGCTAGTTTTATGATTGAAAAGTTCTTGCTAGTCTCTTAGAAGTTACTTTAAATATCGTTTTCTTGACATAGTCTTTGCTAATTGCTTAGACAAGAGGCTATAAAATGCGATTCTAGCTCACAAGGCCAAGAATTTGCAAGTCTCCTAAGTGATTTTATATATGCTGAAGCTTAAACAAGAATTTGCTAGTTTCTAATAAGTGACTTTAAAAATGCGAGACTTGAGATTATTTTGTGAAGCATTTGCTAAGTTAATATATGTTTTGACACCTTGTTGACTTTCATTTGGTGAGAGTAGGAATAGAATTACGACTTGACCGGGCGTGTTGAGCCCTAGCTTGTTCCCTTAACCATAGATAATCTAAAATTATCGGCTAAGCATCGCGGATCTCATTATTTGGGATTTTAAATTTGCGGAGATCGAGAAATGATAGAGTTACTTATGAGTTTAGATGCTAAGCGTGGAGTAGTTGGTTCTCTTTAGAGCCCATCAAAGGTACTTATGGCTTTTTGTTCCCACAAAATTGTTTCACCCCATATCATCTAATAAATAATTAGAGATGTTGAGTTTTAGGCGATAGTTAGTTCTTTATCTTCTTAAAAGAATCTTTGTTTTAAAAATTGGGTACACATCAAGGATCCGTAATAAATAAGTAATAAGTAAAGTTATGAGTCATGGTTCGAGATCGGACCCTTGGATCTTTAGCAGGGATTGGGTGAGGTTCTTGGTCTAACCAATTGGGATCCTCATTTCATGAAGCCTATAGTCTTGGAATTACCCGTGAAGCTCCGTGGTTCATAGCTCATATAAGTAAAAGTATAAATGCAAAAAAAAAAAAAAAAAAAAAAAAAAAAGAAAAAGAAAAAAAATTTAAGTGAAGTGAATAAAATTCCTTGATGTGGACCTCATTTTTGGGACAATGGTTCTTGAGGAAGATGGATAACTAATTAGCGACTTAGCTTTGTATCTTTATCGAATAAAATTATCGAAACGAGAAATTTGAAGAAATTCAATTCTCACAAAATAAAAAAATCTAGAGGAAAATAGGAAAATGGGAACAAAAGGTAATTACACAAGTAACTTCCATGGGTAGTGTTAGCATCTAGAATCATATTTAACAATGATTTCGATTTACGCTTAGTTTGGGGACTTGTGAAAAATCGGGACGATGTATTCTATCCGTATGGTCACTTCACGGCGTGTTGTGTTTCCTACTCCGTGATCCTAACGTGTCGTTTGAAAAATGTTGGAGTTATTGATCGACATGAAAGTTCAACAAACCGTCACTCATAATCGGAATGTGCTTAATCGTAATATCTATATGTGAAATTAAAAGGTAAACGGGGCGTTTTTAGAATTAAGACTTTCTTAATCTCTTTTGAGGAATCTTTGCTACTTCTTCATAGGTTTAGTAGAAAGAGATTGAAATCCTTGGTTTTAGAAGCGTGAGTTGATTGCATTGCGTGAGGACACGACAATGGTCTCGTCTGGGGTATTTTGATATGTGCAAAAACACATATCATTTCTTTATCAAATAAAACCCAAAATAACCAAGAAAGAGCCGTTTATTGCTAATATTCGTTGTTTTCTTGAGTTTGTGCTTGTGCAGGTACGGATATGTCAAAACACACAAAAAGAAGCTAAATCAGACGAAAATCCGAGCACGAGAGATTAAGAGTGCTAGAGTTGAGCCGGAAGATCAGAATTTTGCATTTGTGAAGATTTTATTCTCTGAGGATGATTTTTGAAAGATATGATCAAGTTTGAAGAATTGTCAAAATCAGTCCCCGAACTTTGAGCATTTGGCGAATCTACCCCTCAAGTTTCGAAGTTGCAAATTCAGCCCTTGGATTATTTGTAGAAGGCAAAGATTAGCCCTTGATCACATTTTCGATTTACAAGTTTGGTCCTCGGATTTTCAAGATATACACTTTTGGTCCTTATATTACTACTTGGGTCCTAAACTAATCCTAGTCCAATCCTTATTACACCTTTGGCCCAAAACATAAATCAAAAGCCCAAGTCCACTCCCCCAAACCCGGTCCAAGCCAATATACCCGGTTACCCATTATTTAACCCAAGTCAACCATTAAACCCGGTCAATGCAAAACGAAAAATAATAAAAAAATCCAATGGCGCCAAATCCACCCCCAATTCACCCAGCTCATGAACCCTAAATTACCCTTTCACTCAATTCACCAAATTAACCACAATTAAGGGTAATTCCGTCCTTTCCCTGACACATTATGACACATCTGACACATGGGGGATGCCATGTCACCAATCCGTGTGATACATTTCCAATCCTTGCTCCCTGATTGGTCGAAGTTATGTGGCATGTGCAATCCAAGGGTTGAGATCAAATGGGATACGTAGAGGGATGATCAATGGCTCAAAACGTCCAAGAGAAAGCACAGTTTGGGATTTCTAGATCCTTCCAAGACCTTGAGCTCAAGTATTTAAAGACCCCATTCGTTCACAATTGGATCATCTTTCCTTCTTTCTTATTTTCAGTAGTTTAAATATCATTTTGTAATGTTTTTAAGTTTTACTTTTAATTTTATGTAATTCACTCTTGTATTTCAAGTTTTTATTAATATAATTTCTTTTAATTTCTCAAGTTTTTTATTAGTTGTTTATGATTCTAATCTGTTTATTGCTATTGTTTAAAGCTTATTTCATTATTCCAAAACTGTTTTCAGCTTATTTCTCCATTAATTAAAAAATAAAAAAAAAATCAAAAAAAAAAATATTTGAAAAATAAAAAAAATAACTAAAGCTCTTATAAGCTCATCTTAAAACTATGCTACTGTTTCATTGAGCTCATATAAGCTTAATATAGCTTATTGTGAGTTTATCTCTGTTTGAATCTCAATTCACTCTCAAAGCTCTAAATCAGTCAACATTAGTCAAACTGCAGTCATCAACATCATTTGGTTCTGAATTGCTGCTACAATCATGGAATTGGGTTGAAATTCAGTTGGATTTGGGTTGATTTGGTGTGAATTGGGTTTGAATTGATTAGGATAGTGGTATTTGGTTCGGTAATATTCAAATAAGTCGGATCACTTGTAAGTACTTATCCTATTTCCATTATTTAATATAGTTAAGCATAATGCTTGTTTTTGAATTAGATGGTTGTTAATAGTTTATATCTTTTTAATTAGTTGTTATTAGGTAAATTTGATTCTGTTTAAGTGTTAATATAAGCTAATTCAAGATTCGAGATAAGATTGAGTTGCAAAACAGCTTAGAAACTAGTGTTTGGATCATTGTGTTAACTGAGCTAGAGGTTAGTGTAGTGTTTAAATATAGTCGCTATAGGTTCATTTAGGTTTGCTATAGTCACTTTAGCTTTAATATTGCATCCACATACTCTAAGTCAAAATTGCATGTTGTCGATCATGTAATCACATCTGTTTGAATCGGTTGGTGAAATCTAGCATATAGGTGTAGAAATAGATAAGTTTGCTTGCTTTAGTTTCATTTCATCATAAGTCATCATAATCGTTCATCATTTGGATTCAAATCTCACTTTAGTCAAAAATCTAATCTGTTCTAAAAAGTCAAAAGTTAGAAAAACATTCAGCACACATTGAGTGTGATCAGGCATACTTGCAGGTCTGGCACAAGATTCAATTTAGATCATTAAGACCTGAAACTTGGTTTACAGAGTCTTTGGTTGGTTGTTAAGAGTACCTAATTTCTAGTTTTTCCACAAGCTCTCTAGTTTAGCTGGTAAGATAGCCTAAACATAGAGGTTAAGGCCTGATTTAAGTTAGAAGCAGTTAGCATATAAACTTGGTAGATTGCTTAATTGAGGTTAGGAGTAGCTGGAATTAGTTTATATCAGTTAGCTTTAGTATAAAGTTAGCTTCTGTACTCATTTGGTAGCTTATTGCACCCTTTAGCTTATCTTAGTAGCTTATTTAGAAGTAAGTTTGCACTACAGCTTGTTATTCTTACACATAAGCATAGGGTTTTATATTTTTCATAAAATTATTTTAAACTTTTCTTGAATTTTTCATAATTTTTTCATTAGATTTTAGTATTTTTCCCAATTTAAAATTCTCAGGTTTTAGGACTTTTAAATAGCTTTTATTGCAAATAAATTTAAAAGTTTCAAAAAAATAATTTTCAATTTTCATAGATTAAAATAAATACAAAAGCAAAAAATAATTTTCTAGATTTTTCCTAGCTTATTTTGTAATTTTTAGCCATTTAATTAGATTTAAATAGTTTTAAATTGTAGAAAATAGAAAAATAATCGAGCAAAAATACAAAATTAGTTTTGAAAATTCTCTTTAGTTATTTTAGATTTTGAAAAATATTTTCATATTTTTCCTTTAATTTCCTACGCCTAACTTTCTACATACCCTAACTTTTGTCTACGCATAACTTTAGTGCTTTTATCCTACTTACGCGTAAGCTAAATCCTACAGTAACTCCTTATTGTTACGGCGTAACTTTTGGTGTTTTACGCATAAGTGCTACTTGGTTCTTGTCTTTTCTACGCCTAAGGACACTTCATCAACAAAGTTTCATTCGACTACAAAGATCCATTTTACCACACAAGTTAATCATCATGTCTCAACCACCATACTCTAACTATTTCCTCACACTTATAATCATCAACAACAACAACAATTAACTCCACAACATCAACAATGGAATCAACAACAAGCTATTTATCAACAACAATTTAATCGACAACATACTCCACAACTTGGTGCAATTCCACAACCACAAATGGTTCAACCACCACCAAGTCTTCAAGCTCACCCTACACAAACGATTTCAATCAACATCTATCACGAAGCACTATGAAGGAACCCACTTGGTTTGCAAAGATGTGTGAAGCTTTAGCGACCAACAATCAATTCATGAAGTGGATCACTGATAGACCTCCAATGCTCACTCCAGAAACTACGATCAATGGGTGATAAGGTTCTTTAGGTTTTGTGATCTAAAGAAGCCACATGGAAAGTTCTTAAAGAAGGTTATCTTGGAAGGTCCATTTGAGATGCCTCTCGTCATTATACCCGGAGATCCAGCTGCTTTCCACCAAGAGATGAACAAACCAACATTGCTCTCATTGCGGATTTAAATCCCACTGAACTTCTACACTATGAAGTCGATGAACTTGCAATGGAATACATCCTCTTAGGATTACCAAACCCAATTCTTCGTAGTGTTGATGCTCAAAAGACCGCACAAAAATATGGGATCATATTCGTCTTCTTATGGAAGGATACGTACTCAATCGGGAGGATTTGGAATCCAAACTTTACTTGGCTTATGAACACTTCATGATTGAACACGAGAGACACTAGAGTCCTATCATCATCGATTTTCGGACATCATCAATGATTTGTATAAACACAACATCATCATGCCACGAATTGCGGTGAATACTAAGTTCCCGAGTAGTCTTGGTCCGTAATGGGAGAAGTATGTCATCTTTCTCCGTCAAGCGAAGAATATGCATCATTCTACTTATGGATTGTTGTACGATTACTTGAAGCCTCATGAAAAGGAAGTTGATCGGGAAAGGATTCTCCATGCTCAAATTGCTAAACATCGCAACCAGGACAATCAACAACTTGCCTTGTATGCTCAGCGTAATTATCCTCTCAACCAACAACTCAACCAACTGCTTCAAACACACCTTCACAAAGAACAACCTCAACCTCCACAAAATCAATTGGTTCCATACAACAACAATGCTCAAGCATATGTCGGTGAAGCTACCGAGAAATCGATCCATTCAAGCATTGCAACAAGGATTTGTGATGATTGCTAATGCTTTTGGCCGTTACACCAACAAATCCAACAATCGTATTCGTTCCTCATCTAACACACGGACTCAAGTCATGTTGTGAATAATGGACGTGTTGAAGTTCGTAATCATGATTATGGTCGTCGGATGGGCGGTGGTCAAGGGTTTAATCTTGTGGGTAGGAATAACAACAGAGCTCAGTGGTGGAACAAGGAAATGCTCGAATCGGTTAAATGGTCTTAGATGCTACAACCGCAATGAGAAGGGACACACAGCTAATGCATGCCCAAAGCCAAGGACTAGGGCATTGCTTATTTCAAAGAGGCTTTACTTTTGGCTCTTAAGGATGAAGTGGTGGATCTCACGGACAAAAACGAGCTTTATGGCGGATGCGAGACTCGAGATGATGATATGGAGGACTTGCGAGGCTAATGCACCGTTATGTTGATGGCTAATATGCATGAGTACACATGAGTGAAACAGGCCGGTGTATGACACCGATGGCTTCTCTCGTGTGCCGAACAAACCATCATCATATCTCGAACTAATCTCTCCGCCAATATCTGAATCCGCACGGATCGACTGTTCAAAATGAGTCATCCACATCTTTTTCTCGATGATTTTCAAGTTAACCCGTAGTTACATTTGGCGATCAAGATGACCTTATGGTTTCCTTTGATAATCAAATTGACTCCGTGGTTATACTTGAGGATCTAAAGAATGATCATGTTGAGACTCGCATTGAACAAGATGATCCTTGCCTCATCCGATTTTGCTTGTTAATTCAAGACCATAAAATCAAAATGGAGGAATGTTATGCATTAAATCAATCTTTAAAAAGTAAAATGCTTTGTTAACCAAGGATTTTGAATGCTTACAAATGCAACTCAACTTTTTCAAAACTCAAGAAAACCGTGAAAAAGGTTTTGAAGCCGCTTTGCAAAATCTCATCAAAATGAAAAATATTTAGAGAGAGATATCGTGATCTAGCCGCCTCGAAGAATGCTTTGTTGTGCGAATTAGAACAACCTGAAACACGAACATAAAAGCAAATTAACGCTCTACCTTGGAAAATCAAAAGCTAAAGGCCGAGTTGTTAAATTGTCAAAAGCAGTTCTCCGTGATACAAAAAGCATTCAACGAATCGGGTGGATGACCTTCTTGAAGAAATTATCGGCTTGCAAACCAAACTTAAAGAGTTTAAAGCTGTTGTTTACAAACATGGTGAATCCGATGTGACTATTGAAAAGTTTACCTTAAAACCCAATCCAAAAGGATATGGAAAAATCTAGGCGATTACAAACCAAAGCTTTCACTAAAACATTCAAACCAACTCCACGAAGTTTCGGTCAGAGAATACAAAATTGATAATCTTGTCATGAGTATTGTTGAATATCATCGTCAAGAGGAATTAGATGCGAAGACGAGAGTCGATCAAAATTAAAAATGTTGTTTACAACAAACCTTTTAATTATAAAAGCGGTAACTTTCGTCACACCAAAGGATTCTTCTAACACCAAGGGTTATCATCAAAACACACGAGTCTTCATTGTTAATCCCAAAGCAAATTTGCACAAACTTATGGTCCTTTACCTTCCATTAGTGAAGTAAACTCAAAAGCGAAAATCGAAAAATCCTTCGATATTTTGACATTTTCATGGTGACCTCAAAATTTTACAACATGAGATAGAATATCGCTTACGAAATCAAAGTTGAACATTTTCAATCGCCTCTGCGCGAGAAAAAAGAGACATTTTTCGAAAAATCTTTTACCTAATGTTAAAACTTGAAAAGTTGTGCAATTTCTGGGAAAAGGATTTTCATAAGGAACTTGGGGTAATGAAAAGCGTTTTCGAGAAAGCGAAACATCTATTTCTAACACAAAGCATAAAAATAAAATGTTGAGAAAAGATGTTGATCGACTCTTGGAAGATGTTATCTGTCTTGATATCCATAATGTTGTGTTATTCTATTCTTTGCCATATGCATCGATCATATCTCTGCGATATTGTTGAAAGCTGTTATGCTGTTGAGAACACCGATAATGTGCTTCGGATCGAGTCTTTAAAAGCTGAAAATAAACGATTACTCACCGAAATTTACAATGCAAAACGTCGTCTTCATTGGTGTGAAAAGATATTCACAACCATCAACTTAGTTTTCAAAAGAAAATCGCTCATTGAGTGAAAAATCTTCGATCCTAAAATTGAGCAAGCTGGATGATCAAAACGTGTCTTTGAAAAGTCAAATCTCAAAATATGAACAAGAACTTTTAAAAGTTAAGCGAAATATGGTGTCATATTTGATTTACTCAAAAGACTCGACTTGAAGCATCAAACGAACTTGATCACGCTCACGAGAGAAGTCATGAATTTTCTTTGGTAACATTAGATTACGAAAATCAAGATTCGATTCACACCATCTCTAAGTTACGGAAATGTTAGGAAAGTATGAACAACTTTGCCTCTTGTGATTAAGAGATTAGCACCGGTCACACTTAGTAATCGTGAACCTAGAATTCCTTTGCCAAATCACAAGTTGCTAATGTGTTTCCCTCTTCAAACGAGAATAGTTTCATCTTTTCCAACGTCCGCACTTCACGACCTAGGAGCACTCAATCGAAGAATAGGAAGTTGCGACCTAAGAAAAGATCAATAAAGAATGCTAAAGTAGAAGAACACCCTAGGACTACGAATAAAAATCATGTTGCTTCCACTATAGATGTTGCGTCGGCAAATGTAATACAAATAGTGATGTAACGAATGCTAAACCGTTAAGTACTTTTGATATTGGTCGATGCACCTTGTGTTATTTGTCGAAAGAGTATGAATTCGATTGTCATGACAAATGTGTTGCTAAAACTATAATCTCTCGATTACGGAATCCTAAGAATCGGAATACCTCTAGGCCCACTAATCATTCTAAGTCGTGCTGGTAAACCACCTTCTTTAGATTCTAAGGCAACCATTGCTATCACTTGTAGCTCCGCTTCACCTCCTAAGAATGTAGTACCACCTAGTGTTTTCACTAAGACTAAAGCAAAGAGTAGTTATAGATGGCGAAATGGATATATAACACACTAGGATTTAGATGGATGCCTAAAATTCCCATGTGTGTATGTCTAACATACACCTTGGAACCCTCTAACATTTGGGTTCCACATCTACTCTATTCCATCCGTGTCATCATGTGTAATGCGGTGTCTGAGATCATTCTGGATTGTTGATAGCGGATGTTCCCGACACATGACAGCAACCTTAAAGCTGTTATCAAACTTTATTGCAAAGTTCATTGGCTTTGTCAGTTCGGGAGCGATCACTTGCAGACTATCATGGGCTACGAAGATTATGTTAATGGGAACATCGAAATCGGCGGGGTTTACTATGTGGAAGGCCTCGGTCACAATCTTTTTCGATGAGGTCAATTTTGTGATGGAGATTTGGAGGTTGCTTTCGTGGAGAAAACTTGTTTCATTCGTGATCTACATGGAAATGACCTTATGTCCGCTCGCGTAATTCTAGTCTCTACACTATCTCTATGCAAGACATGGTTGCTTCCTCTCCCATTTGCTTACTTTCAAAGGCAACATCTACAAAATCTTGGCTATGGCAATCGCTCTCACATCTAAACTTTCAAACCATCACCAACCTTGCTCAACACAAACTAGTTGAAGGACTCCCACGATTCCGATATTCAAAAGATCACCTTTTCTCGACCGTGAACAAGGGAAAAGCACTCGTGCTCATTTTCCTTCAAAGGTGGAACACGCTCTCGACATGTGCTCCATCTTCTTCACATGGTTGTGTGGCCCGATGCGTGTGCAAGCGATCAACGGCAAACGCTACATCTTAGTAATTGTTGATGACTACTCACGATGGACTTGGGTCTACTTTCTTCGTAGCAAAGACCAAGCTCCACAAATGATCATCACCTTTCTCACAAAAATATGAGTTCGACTCCGCAACACCGTCCGGATAATTAAAAGCAGACAAAGGCTGAATTTGTTAACAAAACCCTTCGCGAATTTTATGAGAAAGTGGAATTGACATCAAACATCTATTGCACGTACACCGAACAAAGCGGAGTTGTTGAAAGGCGAAACCGAATGTTAGTGGGCTGCAAGAACAATGTTAATCAATGCTAAACTTCCGGACTACTTATGGGCGGTATCTCTGCATGCTATACTCAAAACCGTTCTATGATCACAAACGCCACAACAAAACACCTTTCGAGCTTGTCCACAACTATAAACCGAACCTCAAACACTTTCATGTATTTGGATCCCTTTGCTATCCGAATAATGATCGTGATGATTTTGGAAAGCTCAAAGCCAAAGCCGATATTGGAGTCTTTATTGGATCTTGTCACAATTCTAAAGGTTTCGAATCGGAATCGTCGAACTAAGGAGGTAATGGAAGCGATTCATGCTCATTTCGATGAACTCACGGAAATGGCTTACGAGTATAACGACTTAGAACCGGTCACAACCGTTTAAACTTCCTCAACCCCCATCATCGGTGAAGAAAGCCCTCACTAACTCGTCAACAAATGGAAAGGTTATTTGCTCCTCTGTTCGTGACGATATTGATGAGCGTGCTCGGTGTGTATCCATTGTTTCATTGCACAACGATAATATTCCTATACGATACACACTGCTACAACAACTCTTGTTGAAGATGCACCTACACCGATTGACTCAACACACAGCTTGAACACACCGCTTCCACCAATGATGAACCGGTGATGATATTACGAATGAAGTACCCCACTGCAGATTTGATCCGTCGTTCTTGACCCGTTTGCTAATGAGGCTGCGCACGGATGTCGCGGAATCTTCAACAAACCATTTGAATCCTCGGAATCGCACAATGTATACAAACATCAACCCTACACATAGATGGACTAAAGACCATCCTCTAGCTAACATTATTGGCAACCCGAATCAACCGGTCGTTACGAGACAACGTCTTCGCTCGGATGGTGAACATTGCATTTATGCACTCACTGTCTGCCAATCGAGCCTAAAAACATTAAAGATGCAATGACAAAGACAAGCGGATTGAATCCATGCGGGAAGAACTCAACCAATTCAAACGTCTTGAAGTATGGGAGCGGTTGAAAGACCAACGGGGTCTCGTCATTGGTCTAAAATGGATTTGGAAAAACAAATTGGATCTTTGAAGGGCGTCATCCGAAACAAGTCACGTCTAGTTGCTAAGGGTTATCGTCGGGAAGAGGAATAGACTTTGAAGAATCTTTTGCTCCGGTTGCTCGTCTTGAGGTCATTCGGATATTTCTCGCGTTCATTTGCTCATATGAATATGACGGTCTATCGGATGGATGTCAAAGCGGCGTTTCTCAATGGACAACTTAATGAAAGCGGTCTATGTCGACCAACGGATGGATTCGTTGATCCTAAGTTTCGAACCATGTCTACAAAGCGAACAAAGCTCTTTATGGTCTCAAACAAGCCCCTCGGGCATGGTGCGATAAGCTATCATCTTTCCTCATTGCCAATAATTTCACCAAAGGCTCGGTTGACCTAACTCTTTTATACAATATCACGGGCACACATCTTAATTGTTCAAATTTACGTGGATGACATCATTTTTGGGTCTACACATAAAAGTTTTCAATCGCTTTTGCAAAACTAATGAAGAAAAATTTTGAAATGTCCATGATGGGTGAACTTACGTTCTTTCTAGGGCTGCAAGTTCATCAATCACCCCGTGGTATTTTCTTGAGTCGATCAAATATGCCCTTGAATTGTTAAACAAATTTGGAATGAAAACACCGTGATACTTATGCCACACCAATGACTCATACCAAGAAGCTGAATCTTTGATTTACATGGAAATTAGTTGACCCCACCAAATACCAGAAGTATTATTGGGTCCTCATGTATCTAACACTAAGCCGACACGATATTGTCTTTGCTGTTTATCTATGTTCCCGTTATCGATCGCGACCAAGCTGAAACCCACCTCTCTCGAGGCTAAAAGAATCCTCAGATACATCAAAGGAACCATTAACTTGGGGATCGGTATCAGAAGGATTACGGTTTTGAACTAATCGCTTTTAGGGCCGACCACGCAGGATGCTTAGACTCGAGGAAAAGTACTTGAGAGCTCTACAATTTCTCGGTGATAAGCGGTGTCTTGGCAATCAAAGAAGCGAGGATTGTACATTGTTGTCATCAACCGGCGAGAATATGTAGCCATGTCCGCGTGTTGTGCTCAAGTCATTTGGATGAGAACACAACTCAAAGACTATGGTTACGTATTTGATGAATCCCGATGTCTTTGCGACAATCGAGTGCCATTGCAATCTCGTGCAACTCGATGAAGACTCAAATCAAAGCACATCGATCTACGCTATCATTTCATCATGGACCACATAGAACATGGTGCCGTTGAATTATACTTTGTGGTCTTGAATACCAATTATGATTTGCTCACCAAAGCCTTGCCTCCCGCTAGGTTTAATGAGTTGGTTCACCGAATTGGTATGAGGTGTTTGACTCAAGAGGAATTGGATGACCTCTTAAAAGCAGTCTTAAAAACACATCAAACACCAAAACATCATTTGTAAATATTTTTTCAAAAACAAAATACAAAAATATAAAATCCGATAAAACAACAAAAATATTCTCCTAATCTATCTTTCTTTCAACATGGCAAGTACATTTTTTCCGTCAACACTTTAATCTTTCAAAATTGATATTTTTCCGATCAAGTGTTGAGGGAGAAAATAAACTCTAAGCATCTCAAAACATCGTGTACTTGCATGTTTCACATCTCGGTTGATTCTTTTACAAATGGTTCAAAGACACTCCTCGGACTTAAATTAACAACCTTTCATTATTTTCTCAAGTCGAGGGGGAGTGTTGTCAAGTTTCTTTCCTAAAATCTTCGTTTGGGTAACCAAAATGGAAGTTAAATGGCTTTGTATGAAAATGGAATAGGTGGAGGGACCAAAACTGTCAAAAAACTTAAAGTTATCTTAAATAAAACACCCCCACCTAACTATCACTTCTCATTTATTACTCATAACCTAAAAACCATCCTACGCCTTACATTGATCCAAGAAAACCGTGTTTTTGATCCTCATCTTGTAAGTGTTTTCGTGATCACAACATGTTTTTATGATAAGGTTTTGAATCTCATGTAAATCCTACGGCTAAAAGCGTGTTCTATGGTTGATTAGGTGTTCTACGCTTATGCGTATGAACACACAATCAATATGTGTGTGTTTGTGGTGAAATGATTTGTGTCAAAACATTCATAATACATCTATGATACCATTTTAACCATCAAAATCTACCCAGAAACACTAATTGATGATTTTTGAAAATTAGGGTTTATAAGTCGAATTGGGTGTTTTCAAATGTGAAGTGTTTTGGTCAAAAGATTGTTGGGTTATGTTCTTATGGTGATTAATTGATGATTTCCTTGCTTTATAACCACCGAAACTCTAAATAATCAACAATTTGGAATTAGGGTTTAAAGTTCATAAGTTTGGGTATTTTTGATTCACCATGAATTGGGTGTTATAACTGGATAGATATAGACTTCCTCAACTCTCTTAAGCTACTACGAAAAGTTTGGTGCATAATCCATGGCTAGATTTTATCGCGTAATTCTTAGAATTAGGGTTTAGGCTACTGTATGTAGTTCTACATAAGCATGTAACATGTGTTCTTGCCATGATTGTTGTTAAAATGAATCTATGTGTTAATATTGATAATATGATGGTTCTATTTCGGGCTTGTTACTCGTGAAAATCAGAATCAAGGTCATTTGCACTCTACGCATAAGGTTACCCTACGCGCGTAGTCATGTTACGTAAGAATACTCCTACGCATATGCCTACGCGTAAGGTTCTACAATGGACTACAGCGTATCACGTGAAGGATATCGTAAATGATGACCTCGCGCATAAGGTCAACTCTTCACGAGTAGCCTTACGCGTAAGGTTAATATATGCTCACGCATAAGCTCTACGCATAAGGTCTCCTTTTCTCACAGCGTAACACTTCACGCGTAAGTTAGGATACTACGCGTAAGTTTACAACTAAGCATATATCATTCTGCTCACGCATAACTTTGCCAAAACTACGCATAACCTCGGATTGACCTTCATGATGAATTGTTACTTGTACAAACTTGTAAATAAACTAATCATATCATCACGAATCCAAAATGTCACTAATAAACTTAAATCGTCGATATGTTGTGAACAATAAGTGATAAAATAAACTTTAAAACTTAAAGTTAACTAACTCACGAAACATTTCACGACATCATTGAACTATTGAACATACAAGTGACTTAGGACTTGTAACAATCATTATCACTGTACATTCAATAACTAGACAATAAGACCTTACATTGACTAACATTATGTCTTTCGATATGTTGGTTCTTTTGGCTAATGTTATTTGAGATCACGACATGGTGAACAAATGAATGTGGATGCACGAAGTTCTCTCCATTGCGATATCTATCCTCATGGCTATCCAATGAAGATAGGAAAGAACAATCTCCGTGTTGACTTTGACACCTCACATGCTCAATCTTCGTGTTTAATTGCTATTGACATTCTCGAGGACTCATCCTTATCGAACATGCTTACTCTCTGCAATGTTCACGAGATCTACATCCAAGGATTCACGGAACACTATGGAAAGGGTCGAAGGACAAGCTCTTTGTGGCGGTGACTCGAATCACAAACAATTCACCATTACACTGCGAGACTTAAGGGTTGTTCTCCTAATTCTCGATGTCGATCCGACCAAACTATATGACACCTCTTGAAGAGCTCACTCTCCAATTCTTAATCAATATCGGTTATGGCGAGGCTACGGGGAATAATCACCAAGCATTCTCACGTAGAGCTTAAGAGTATTCCTCAACCATGGAGAACTCTACATGATCATCACCAAGTCTCATTTCGGTCGTGATAGTGGCTATGAGCATCCCTAAGCTCATGGAGCGCAAATATTCGGTCTGGTCAACAAGAAACACATCGCTATCGAAGCTCGATTTGGGATGACATGATGTCATTCTCAACAAACTTGGCTCAAAGATTCCTACATCGGATATACTAAATTGTTGATCCAGAGAGCACTTGGACTTCATCGACATTCCCAAGAGGCTCAATGACCCCGACAATCACGACATGTTGACGGAACCTATTCTATCCGTCGTAATCAAGGAAACGTCTACAAAGAAACAAGGTGTGAATTGCGATTTCCTTCTAGCGAAGATGTCGAGCTCGAATCGTATAAAAGGTATCCGAAGGCGGTTAGACAAGGCAAAGTTGGTCATCTCGACGAAAAATCTTACGGACACACTGTAAGGAGAACCGTAAAAGGAAGTCTTGGAAGTGTCACAAGTACGAGATAGTCAAAGGAATGTTCCAAAGAAGAAACCTATTCCAAAAGAAACCCACCCCTAAGAAGAAAGTTCCTTCTCGAAGCCACTCCGATCCTTTCACTTGAACCAAAAGCATTTCGGGGACGAGGACTCGAGGCTCGACACGAGATGAAGAGATCACATACTACGAAGCGCAAGGATGAAAATCCTCAATACCAAAACCTCCAAGTCCTCAAACCATTAAAGGAAAAGGAAGACTCTGCACTTGTGCCTCGGGATGAAAGCTCGAAGATGAAGAAGAGCAAGCTGGATCAATCATACGGAAGAAGTTTCATATCGTCGAGACACCTTCAAAAGGTCGAAGAATTTGCTAAAGATCAAATGGGTGGCCGGAGGATCAAGTGGGCTGCTTGCTCCTCTCCGGATCTGATGCGGTTAATCGACCCGATAAGGATCGGTGCCACCACTCTTATGCAACAACAACGACTGTGGAGGACACTATTGTGTATGATTTTGAGAAGCAGTGGCGAGAAAGAAAAGTCTAAGGATGGCGAGGATGATTATACAAAGTTTCTTCTAGACAATCCAACACACTCAAAGGAAAACCTCGAAACTCCTAAGGACATGAAGTCTCCTCATGTCTCCTCATCATCGGATTCTTCGTCTCATTCATCACAACCACCATCAACAAAGACAACGGATCATCATTCAAATCCGTGAAGAAACCACCTAAATCTTGGATTTCTCGGACTCATAAAAGATTGTGAAAGTCTGTCAACAAGTCGAGAAAGAAGGACATACTACGAGAAAAATGAATTGGTCAATTGACCAAATTCGGTACTTAAATGATGAGAAAGACAAGATGGAGAAAGAAAGGGAATTTGTTCGAGAAGTTCATGAAGAGTCATCGAAAAGAGGAACTGAGCGAAATGATCGAAGGTTACACTAACAAGTACCTTGGGATATCGTTCCTAAAGTCCAAAAGGAACTAGAGAAGACGACGAAGAGATCATACCCACAAGTTTCTTCTGAAAATCCCCGGTGTGACTAGAGAAGTATTTTCGGACAACTCACCCTAACATCGTAGCATTGGTTAAACATACAATGGCCAAAGAAGTCGATCTCTCGAATACGATTTAATCGCTAAACTTGTGATGCAAATGTCAAAGCGATCCGAGCGCTTACTCGGATGAAGCTAAATTTTTCAAAAATCTACTTGATTTTCAACTTCGAGATCATCATGCATTTGAGTCGGTGATCAACCCAAATGACCAGAGAGATGGCGATGATAAGGATAAGGACTCGCACCTAAGCGTCGAAGCGATCCGGTAAATCTCGTCTATGCCATCTCCTCCACCACGGACTTCTTCTCAACAAAGTCTCCTCCACTTTCGGTCTTCTCCGATAAACCTCGGGACGATTCCGAGTTACCACCCCGACTCATAAAGCAGTGATTACTTTGAGTATACGGGTGGTGATGATGAAGAGGTCCTTGAGCCGAAAACAACCCACCTCACCCAAACAAGTGCGAGAAACCCGGTATCATCATCAAGGTCTTCCAAAAGAAGAAGAAGATGACTCGGCTGGAGTCGTATCATGGCTAGATGACGATAAAACCGAAGGGTTTGAATGGTTCTCCACACTTGTCAATCAAACTCCTACCACGATGAAGGTCAAGAATTGGTAGGCGGTTCTACATTGGAGCACATAAAACTTTTGCAAGAAAAGTTCCATGTGAAGAAAATGGCGAAATCGAGTTGAAGCGAATCAAGAATGAAGCGTTTCAACTTCTACAAGACGACTCGGCGCCCTCGGGGTCAAATATCATCTTGAGAACATCGCTCGAGCTATGTCTAACAACATGGATTGGCTCAATCCGGAAGCAAACATTGACTTCACACAAAGGAAAACCCTCCATACTACACCGATTGGACCAAACCTCTACCGACCATTGGCGAGCAAGCGAACCAAGGATTCCTTCCGATATTTTTTAACGAGACCTGGATTTTCTCTTACACGGTAGCGATGGTTCGTGAAAATCGCTACATCATTGACTCTTCCATTCCGGTGACTATTTACTCAAAGCGCATAGCTATCGAGAGCGTGCAAATCACTTGTTTTCGACAGCGTGCAAGCATACGACCAAGATGCATTGTATGGGATTCATCATTGGCACGAGCAGCGAAGAATCTACTGAAGTTGCACGGTTCGAAGTCTCAACATGCGATGTATAGTTCCAAGGACATCGTGGCCATCAAACATATTGATCTCAAGTCTAAGTGGGACTACACATTCTTGAAGAACATCATAGTCAAGCGACAAGATGAGCAGAATATGGATTCTCGAGGCTAACTTTGAGAATTTGTCCCTCAACGACATCGAAGACATGTACCTTGCCAAAGTACGGTCGTATGAGACAATTCTCATTGAAGTTCAATGTGAATTTATCAAGTCGGTTCTCATCTTCATTAGGCGCATCGTGATCAAAGAGCGTGTCAAAGATATCCGGATGGTTGTTGAATCATATCATAAATGTGTAAACTTCACTCCACAGCTTGATCTTCCCGACATCAACCGCTTACACAACTTACGCTCATAAGCAAACCTTTCGGCGTTGTTTACGCGATGAACTTCAAAGCGCTTAATGGCGTGTAGTGAGCTCCACAAATTCGGGATCATACCTTGAAGTTGGTTAGGGATGGATTGGCGTCAGGTTGAAGGATATCGCCTAAAATTTGGGAATCCTAAGCGCTGGAATTCTCGGGAAAGGAGGGATGTGAGGCGTATCATCACCATGATTGATGAGCGGTTGTTCGAAGAAGGATCGATTAGGGCGATTGGAGAGCTATGTTGGTGGGCGACCGGGAGAAACATCACCGGCTTTCAGCGCCTGTGCGCACTCTGGGAACATCAACGCACTTCTGGTACCCTTGAATTGGTTCCCTCATATAATTTTGGATGCATGATTATATATATCGATGGCTTGTGCACACATAACGATGTACAACCCGTAATTGTCAAGAAAGGACCACGTAGTGCGCCTCGGTGCCACAATCCTTATAAAAGGGAGCGAAAGCTTCTTATTTTTGAGTAAAACCTATCAAACCTTTCATTTTCAAGGTTTTGCTCAAAAACACAAGTACTTCCCATATGATTTTTCAAAACCTCAACCGTTTATATCACTAGTTGAGGGAGTATTTGAATTAAAACTTTGTTCACAAAATTGTTCATAGTGGTCATCTTCCCAACACTCGAAATGGTCATATTTATTCTCAAGCGTTCAAAAACAACATTTTATATGCCATTTTTGAGGGAGAAAATTGTGTGATAAGAAATATGTTGTACAAAATGCAAATGAATCAGTGTACCTCGGACTTCACCTACAATTGTGAGTACTAAGCTGTTAGTAACTCGAAAAGACTTGTCTGGGACGGGTAATAATTTCAAGATAGTTCGCTAGTGATGTAAGCGTGTCTACATAAAAGGACTTGTCGAGTAGAAAGTACCATTCGAGAACTTTTGATAGACATGAACTCGGCGGGTTTGACAACCTTCCAAGGTTTGTCTACACCTTCAAGGTAGTTATCGAGCCATTTGTCACCTAAAAGGCGACAATGTATCTCTTTAACTATTCAACGTAACCGTGTCTCGCGGGGATTGTCTATCTTTAGTGGATCAATTCAAAAGTGCGCTCTTTCCTCGTTGTGCATTTAACCATTAAAACTATTAAGCACATGTGGAGGGAGTATTTATGCAAAACATCATCTCTCGTGGTTCAAACATGTTTTCATTAACAAACCCTTTGAGAGATATTTTAACATACGATGGTTTTAATGGCAAACATAGGTTAGTCATAGAGTTATAAGGTGACTAAGGTTAGGAATAACAGTCCTATGATCCGCCTTGAGCCGGGAGGATCTACCAAGGACACTACCATTAGTTAGTGTTAGAAGTCCTTAGGAATGATTGTAAAAGGAGAAAATGAGAATCGGAGAAAGAAGGAGTTGAAGAATCAAAAGAAATGTAAAGTAAAGGGTGAAAAGAAATAGCCCTCCAGTTATTCAACTTAAGAGACACGGGTTCAATTCATATACTCTTGGTTGTCACTTAGTGACACGGTATTGAAGATTAAAAGTCGTCATGGACCCGATGGCGCATGCACTAAACCTTCTTAGCCACTCAAGTTTCTCTCAGCGAAGCTTGTTTCATTCTCGGGGAACCCTCGTAAACTATTGGCTTTCTCTTGAGATCGTTGGTATTGAAGAAGGAGACCCTCTCCTAGTCTCCGCTCGGGAAAACCAAAAGCACTATTGAGTCTAGAGCCACGAGATTCATCAAAAGATCTCTTAGGAACACTTGAAATTTAATCACTTGATGATCAACAAAAGATCATCGATGGTTCATATCGAGTCCTTCACGGATCTTAGCAATCATCGAGAACATTTATGAGAGGTTCACATCGTGATCCTCGGTGATTGAATGGAAACTCTGCCGGTCAACATCAAGCGACCACGGCGGTCACTCGGTAACTCCCGTGGATTACGGTCTGATCGTGAGGTGATGCTTGGTGTACCTCGGCGACTCATCGAGCTGTAGATGTACTTTGGTACATCGCGTTATCTCACTTGTGGGACTCAGTTCGAGAGCGACCTTTGTAAATTAGAGTTGTGTTTTCACACTATCTCGTTAACACTCTCGAAGTTCAAACTTGTAAGTCTGGAAACCGCTTATTACTAACCATTTGAAATGTTTTCTTCTTATGGAAGCTCGGGCGGGATGATCGTCTTGATTCTTCTCATGCTCACGCCAACATCATCACTAATGGAAGTTCTATTCGATTGCAACACAACAATCAGAATGATTCTTCATCAATCAAAGAATCTACAAAGTCAAAGACTTACAAAACCTCATCGATATTGATTTCCAATGTCAAAGGCGTGTGAGCATGTTGAAGAATGACGTGGAGACACTAGAAGCGAAGCGGAGACACGAAGCGGTGATGCGAGACAACAACATACTATCACTTTCACCACAAGAACAATGATCAAAGAACAAAGTTAAAGATGACGTCAAAGCATAAGCATTCAAAGATAACTATCTCTCTACCTTTGGGAGATTGTTCGAATCAAGGCAATTCCTCTCACAAGAAAGAAGAATTTGAGAAGGCGTCAATGCTACTATTACATCAACGCCTTCACCGTTTACATTCATATATACTTGAGGGAGATTGTTGGAATCACTCTAAGCAATATTTCAAGTATTTATATTTCATATGTAATAGGTAGCTTTATTATGGCCTTTATGTTTGTTTAAGGTCAAGCTTATGTAGAAGGCCCATAAGCAGGCCCAAGCCCACATAAGAAAGGATGGGAACTAGGGTGTTGCCTCAGCTTCCCTCTATAAATCTCTTGTAAACCCTCATTTGAGGGTTGGTTGTTAAAGTTTTATTTTCACATACTCTACGCCTAACCGGTCTTCATATTAGCGTGTGTGTGTGTGTGATACTTGTTCATCGACCTTTATCTCTTCTATTATAACTTGTGTTTGTAAAACTAGTGACCTAATAGCTATAGTCACTTTAGCTTTAATATTGCATCCACATACTCTCTAAGTCAAAATTGCATGTTGTCTGATCATATAATCACATATGTTTGAATCAGTTGGTGAAATCTAGCATATAGGTGTAGAAATAGATAAGTTTGCTTGCTTTAGTTTCATTTCATCATAAGTCGTCATAATCAGTTCATCATTTGGATTCAAATCTCACTTTAGTCAAAAATCTAAATCTGTTCTAAAAAGTCAAAAGTTAGAAAAACATTCAGCACACATTGAGTGTGATCAGGCATACTTGCAGGTCTTGCACAAAATTTTATTTAGATCATTAAGACCTGAAACTTGGTTTACAGAGTCTTTGGTTGGTTGTTAAGAGTACCTAATTTCTAGTTTTTCCACAAGCTCTCTAGTTTAGCTGGTAAGATAGCCTAAACACAGAGGTTAAGGCCTGATTTAAGTTAGAAGCAGTTAGCATATAAACTTGGTAGATTGCTTAATTGAGGTTAGGAGTAGCTGGAATTAGTTTATATTAGTTAGCTTTAGTATAAAGTTAGCTTCTGTACTCATTTGGTAGCTTATTGCACCCTTTAGCTTATCTTAGTAGCTTATTTAGAAGTAAGTTTGCACTACAGCATGTTATTCTTACACATAAGCATAGGGTTTTATATTTTTCATAAAATTATTTTAAACTTTTATTGAATTTTTCATAATATTTCATCACTGTTTAGTATTTTTCCCAATTTAAAACAGTTTTTAGGACTTTTTAAATAGCTTTTATTGCAAATAAATCAGAAAAGTTTAAAAAAAAATAATTTTTCAATTTTCATAGATTAAAATAAATACAAAAAGCAAAAAAATAATTTTTCTAGATTTTTCCTAGCTTATTTTGTAATTTTTAGCCATTTAATTAGATTTAAATAGTTTTAAATTCGTAGAAAATAGAAAAATAATCAGAAAAATACAAAATTAGTTTTGAAAATTCTCTTTAGTTATTTTAGATTTTTGAAAAATATTTTCATATTTTTCCCTTTAATTTTCATAATTTTTAGTATTTTAAATTAGTTTTAAAGGTTAAAATTAGTTTTTAATTCGAATAAATTCCAGAAAAATCCTAAAAATTAGTTATAGTTTTCTAATTGCATTTTTAGAATAAAAATAATTTTAGATCATTTTTAGGACTTAGTTCAGACGTAGTTGCATTTTATTTACGTTTCGTTTATTACGTTTTAGTTAATTCTCGTAATTAGGATTTCCCGTAGATTAGATTCCCTTAATTACTTTCCCAATTCCCGTAGTTTTTAATAAAATCAAATTCAACAAATCAAAACATCGAGCATTAAAATTCCAAACCAATAACGACGTTGGCAATTCACGCCTCGTTGAGAAACGATTCGGGTTGACTAATCCGTATCACGATTACACACGGGATTTGATTTAATATTCTTTTTCCTAAAGGAATTTTGAATCTATCTTCGTGATTATTTTTGATATCGGTATTGTGGTTTTATCCATACACACATACCCTAAGACTATACTTCGACGAATCACTCTCTCTAATCTCCGAATAGGAAACCAAAAATGCACAATTGGGTCTAGAGCCAAGAGATCATCAATAAATATCGTTAGGACAAACAATTAATGAAGACTTACTGTTTCACATAATGTGAAAAGTAAGAATATATTTTGAGAGTCCTACGCATTATCCTTGTGGTATTGCCGGAACATCCGAGTGATATGTAAAGTATTCATGATGAAGATGGAAATCCTTCTAGAGCCAACATCAAACAAGCTCTTGGTAGGTGATATGAGATCTTCTCAAAAGATCAAACTTGTGACAACCTGGATAGAAAGCGATGAGGCGATTCACTTTTGAATCAACCTTGGTCCAGAAATGATTGACGGATACCTTTGAAAACCGGTCGTTGTGCTCAACAACTCTTTTATCTAGCACATCGACTGTGTATTAACTTTTCAAAGTAAAAAGGTATTTATGATTGAAAATTGATGTTTTCCGTAAAACCTTCATTGTATTGTAAAACTCTTTCTATTAAGCAATACACGATTATTTTTCAAATTATTTTTTATCAATCAGTGAATCTCATCACTCATTCCGTGCTGTCTTCTTTGAGACATTCCAGTTTGAGAACGGCTTAATTAGTTGCGAAACCCTATCAAGGAGATTCTTCAGAATTCTACCTGATCACAGGCAGTACTTGTACTGATCAACGAGGAACCGTGGTTCTTACAACCCCATTCATCGAAAGTGATCAAAGACACTTTCGCTTTTATTGCTAAGCGTTGATTGCGGGGACACCCGGCGGTTGCGGTGATCGTAATTGAGAGTCAATCCATAACCGCATGCTCACATCACACTCACATATAAAGAAATCATGATAAGTGCATATCTTCATATCCACGGCTCGATATTTTCAAACCATGCTTCGCACGGCCGCA
The DNA here is from genome assembly GCA_022545495.1 of Chrysanthemum lavandulifolium. Lineage (NCBI taxonomy): Eukaryota > Viridiplantae > Streptophyta > Magnoliopsida > Asterales > Asteraceae > Chrysanthemum > Chrysanthemum lavandulifolium. Next base: position 219,645,676 of record CM040239.1, on the reverse strand, counting down.
AATATCATGAATCAACAAAGGTTTCGCTACTACGATGAGAAGATATCATGATCCAAAATGTGAGCATGTCGGTCCAAAAGTTACAAATTCACATATTGGCAATACAACAAAGAATGAGTCAAGAGATTTAATGTGGCTGATGATCTCTAAGAAGGCTCAAAGAACAAACAATCCGTGGATCAGTCAAAGACCTCCACTTGAAGTACAACACATGCAGAATATGAAGAATCAAAGGCTACGAGCTACAGAGCAAAGAACTTAAATCAAGAATTCAAGAACACCAAAATTTAATATTTGTTTGTAATTGAGGTGACCTCCCTTAGGGGGAGATTGTTAGGATTTAGAAAATCCGGTAGTTAAAGACTCGGTCACCTCAAGTATATGTATTCGTTAGAAAGCTCATAGTCGTAGTCATTTAGTGATAGTTAGTAGTTAGTTAAGTAACACCGTGGAGGACGGAAGGGTCTTTACCCACTGTATGCCTGATCCACATCCCGTAGGAGGCGTTTCATGTAACACACTATAAATACCCTTTGCCTAGCAAGGCAAAGGGTTGGAGCTTCATAATATATCATTCACTTTCTCTGACTAGAAGTTCCCATTTCTCTCCACGTTCTCTCTAGCTCAAACCTCATTCGAATCTGTGTGTGCTTGATTGTGTGTTTGTGAAAATCAATATGTTACAAACCCGCTATTAGGGAAGTGCCTTCCACAGTCCCTAATGATAGCACTGGGAAACTCCCACCGGTGCTTTAGGGGACACTAATGGATAAAGACTCAGAGGGAAAGAAAACCCCCGTTGATATGGAACTCATCACCAAATCCACTGATCCTAGTAATGACACTGGGAAATACCCATCAGTGTCTGAAGGGTCCTTGAGGGACAAAGACTGAGAGGGACAAAAACCACCAGCTGATACGGAACCCATACCCACTTCTGGTTTTACTTCTGTGGTAGATGTTCAAGCTTTTCTTCAATCTGATATAGAGCTTAAAAAAGAAAGTGATGAGGAAGTTTTCGCTGTTGGTGATGATATGGACACTGATGTTCAATCCACTTAACAAGAGCATCAGTCTCCTCCAAAAGAGCCTAAAGAGTCACCCTTTCAGGCTGATGATGATTCCTTTGACTCTGCAGCGTCTTCTTGCCCTAAAGAACTAAAGAAATATGATAATGTTCTTCCTCTCACGAAAATACAACTGGTCAAATTCTTGAAGAAGGCTACTCAAAGGCTTTAGGATGTTGTTACTGATGAAATCTGGAATCAGCATGTTGAAGCTGTTGCTAGTTATGCTGACCTCAGGGCTTCTGTTGTTGAAAATTTCAAAGATAATGGTGAACACAGGGAAATCATGTACCAATCTCTTGAAACCCTGGATGATCACTTGAAGAAGTTTTTCAAGGCTTTTCACGATGCTCACACCAATCTTGAAAACATCAAAGAATCTGTCAAAGATGACCCTACACTAAACAAGAAAGTTCTTGAGGCTACTGACACATATGTCAAGAATTCATAAAGCCTCACTGAACTCATTCAAATGTTGAACAACTCAAATGTTCAGGGTCTCAGTTCATCAGTATAGGAGATCAAGTCCTCTCTAAGTCTGTTGGAAAAGCATATGGCAACTTGGGATAAGTCTTCAAACTCTATGGCATGAAATCTTGGGCCTAGAATGTCACTAATCAAAACCTCTCAGGAAAATGTTGAAGTCAAGTTAACTGGTCTTCATCAGGACACTTCGGATATCAAGTCAATGGTATCTGAAATTTATCAGGCCTTCAAGGGTCAAGCTACTCCCTCAACTTCAGTGCCCGAGTAAACTCTTGCTCTCATTGAGTTCCCAGCAACAGTTGAGGGCGGGAGAGTCACTGAAGTTGGTGCAAGTGAACCAACTCCTTCTCACACTGAGGGAGGGGGTATAATGAAGCTGAAAATACTCCACCAACTCCAGTTGTTCCAATCTCATCACTCGAACCTCAAATCACTGAAGCAACTCCATCATCATTAGTTCCTCCTAAAGACAAAGGCAAAGGCATTCTCACAACACCTGAGCCTGAGCAACAACCTCAACTGGTATTTGCTTCCTCAGCAGTCAGACCGGACCCTAATGAACCTATCAGGGTACCTTATGAAATCAATGGCAAATTACATTATCTGAATGCGAAAAGAATTGGAAGCTTATCTCGAAAAAGAAGAATTGATAAGGAAAGCAGCTGAAGAAGAAAGGATAAGCAAACCTTCTCTGATCAAGGTTGTAAATGAAGAAGTTGAAAAGCTTGGAATTGATCCAAAGGCACTGGCAGTAAGACAAGCTAGTAAAAAATTCAAAAGGGCTCAGGATGTTGAACTGCTAGCTCTTAAGAAGAAAATGGATGAAAGGGTAAAGAGGATGGCTGAACTGAGGAAGAAAAGGATTGATCATTACAAATGGGTAATGACAAGAAAAAAGAGGCCTGAACCTATATCTTATATCAAGATTCATCCAAACACCAAGCCTGCTATCCTCAGTATCTATAGAGGAATTGACAAAAGAACCTTCGATGTTCATGATCCGTTTAAATTTTATGACTTTGGAATCACTGATCTGGATGAACTGGGTCCCATCATCCTGAAGAAGAAGAAGAATACAATTGTCAAAGATCTTATGGACTCACTAAGCAAAAGATATGAAAGACTGAAGAATATTCCTGAAGATCTTGGCATTCAATCTCTTCTTCCAGCCCCAGTGAATCAACGTGCCCCCTCTCAGTCCTCTAGAAGAAAGAGTAAGACCTTGGAGATGGAACCAGAGGTCAAAATTCATGGCTTAGACTGTAATAGATCCCTCCCTGAAGGAGTTAAATTTGTGAACCACCTAGCCATTGAAAAACCTGAGAGAGGTCTTTTCTTCACTGATGAATTTAGCGATCCTGCCTTCCAAAGGTGGAGCGATATTGACATGGCGAGGCCGAAGCAATGGTTGGCTTTTTGGTGATGGGCTCGATTCAAAGTCAAGAAAATATAAGGTTAAGTCATGACCCGAGGATCAAGATAAATGCACACCCTGATCAAGAGAAGCTAAAGTCCAAGAAACCAAAGCTTGAAGCCCTTGGATACATGTTGGATTAAAACTACATCTGTTGTACCACCACTATCTTTTATTTTCTCGTTATAACTTTAGGACCATGTAATATATTTTAATGAACAATGTTGTTTTATGTTATTTAGTGTCCTTTAGTTGCTTTGTAGAATCTTTAGTCTGAGAAGAAGATATTTGCTCACTCACACTGAACTAAAAAACACTTAGGCTATATTTATATCCAAATAAGGGGAGATTATTGAGTCAGTGAATTCCCAAACTCCCTAAAACAAGGATTTGAAGATAAAATAACCGAAGTGTTTAATAACCTTGAACGTAAACAAGTCATCGAACGAACAGTTATTCAGTGAGCAATCTTTAAGAAGTTCAGGACGAGCCTAAGAAGAAAGGTTCTCCATTCAGCGAGGCGAGACTCAGTGAATGATACCTGAGCCAAAGAAGAAGATGATGGATTCAGTAAGTGATGAAAATAGCTCACTGAATCCCCAAACTCCTCACCAACTACGAAGATTGATGACGCAAATCCTGAAGACATGAAGACTGAAGATAAGCAGGGATAAATTTGAATGGATAAGGGAGTGTCCTTATTTTACAAAGGTCAACTTACCCTGATTGGATAAAAGATCAAGAGTGTGTCAACACTGACACAAGGAAAGCAGACTTGTTCTTTACTAGAAATAGTTTTGTGTAACAAAGACAAAATACGTAAGGTATTTTTTCATCTGAAGCTTATGTCAGTTTTGTCTTTAAGGAAAACAGTTGTATCTTATACTTGTATAAATAGCACCCATAAGGTGGAGTAAAAGGGTTAAGCTTGTGCACTTAATGCTTAGACATTCATAAGCCCTTTTACTCTTCCGAATACAACTAAGTCCCTGAGGTTAGCTCAGTTGGTTAGCATAGTTGTACTTAAGCTTAGCTTAAGTTTAGTGAGGAGTACACCATACTTGTCATTCAATCCCAAGTGTTGTTCCCCAAACACATGAGTAATATATTCTTTGATTAACTTTATAATAAGGATATAAACGTCAAAAAATCTCTTGTCTATTTTACTTCACGTTTTAACTTGTTAAACTGTTTTTCAAATAACATTGCTAAGCCATGGAGCTTGAATAGATTAACTTTGTAGTTAATTCTAACCAAGTTAAAGGGAACAACAATTATGCTTTGGTGTGAGTTACGCTTGGTATGAGTTCACGTCAATATGTTTTGGATTTATCTTCCATTGGTTCTCTTTTGGCGTGAGTTGTATGTCGAGTCTATACCTTTGATACGAGTATTCCACGAAAACTAAGACACGTTGTCCTTTGAAAAATCATTTGCTTTGAGAGATGTATTCTGAGATAAGTCGTATACTATTAGGTTGTGCCAATGATGTACCATTGTGCCTATAATCTTATACCGTTGTGCTTTGCTTTGTGATAATGCTGCGTTTTGTTTCTAGATGCCAGTTGTAACAATTCGCATTTTCAGGTTACTATTCTTACAAAATATCTTACAAAATATCTCACTAAGAGAAGTAAAGTTGAAATTCTCTTCTTAAATATCTTACCATTCTAGGTTTTGACAGCGCTTACGTGCTCCGTCAAACTTATCACTCATATAATATACTAATATAGAGTATATTAACAAGTTTTAACATATTTACAAGTTTCATATTTTTACGATACCCGATTTTAAGTTTCGTGACTTTACGACTTACAATTAGCGATTACCGAAACCAAAACTGACTCTGTAAAAGCAAGATAACCTCAAAACTCATACCTGGTCATCCAAGATAGACCATAGATGAAATTTTAGTGATTCACCAAGCATTGGTGGCTTGATGATAAGTCTTGAATTTATTAGATACATGCATGTGTCATAACTTACTAACTAAGACTTGAAAATATCTTAAAACTTAACCTCCTCACTACACCTTCCTAACCTCCTCAAGACACTATAAATACCCCTCTTCCCTCTTCTTAGTCATTCATACCATCAAAAATACCAAACACACCTTCATTTGCTAATTCCTTTCAAGTATTATTCAAGAGAACAAGTGCTATATCAAGCTTTAAGTGATCCAAAGTCCTAGTGTTTATTCGGTGATTCCATGGTAAATTTACTAGCTACACAAGGTGATTAGGGGCTGAATACATAAGGTTATTACAAGGTTAGATCAAGGTTATCAAGGGTTAGCAGATTGGAAGTTAGGGTTTTTGGTTGAAGAATTAAGCTAGTGTTCTTGTTCTTAGTTTCCCTTGTATATGGCCAAAAGTCGTAAGGAAACCTATGCTCATCATCCTTACTATGTTTTCATAATCTATATATGCTATATCTGTCTTGTTATATTGATATCATGATGTACAAATCCTTAAAACAAGTCTAAACTTATAGATCATTTTATGTTATCATTTATAAATCAAACAAGTAAACTAGTAGGTTATGCTATGATAAATGACTAGAAATATATACTTATAGACTTGAAAATATTATATAATGATAGAGGATCTTACAAGGATGTAGCAATTTGAATCACCCAAAACGAGTACACGAGTCATAAGTTATGATCAAAAGAAGTTAGCGAAACTAAGAAAACTAAAAACTACCAATTAGCTTACTGCCGAATCTAAGTAATTTTTAGAGGCACTTCTGGTCCGATTCATCAAAAAGTTAAAGCACGAAAGTTGTCCGGAATGATGTTTTACATTAACCATGTAAGAAATCGGCCTGAAAACACCAATCAAGGGCATTTTTCTGCCTCAAATGGTAAGACAGTTTTTCGGCGTCAAAATATAGTTTTCACTTGTCAAGTAATTAGGAACCATGTAACCACCTAATCTATATGCCACAATCAAAGCGAATGATTTTTCATACTAAGTACTACAACACTAGGGAGCTTCATATGAGGGGTTTAACGGGTAAATCGGTCGACGAGTTCTTTGGATTTACGATTTAAAGTGTCTGGCTCCTCGAGACGTTTACTACATGACCTCTCGGATTATGATGGCCCGAGCGGTGAGTACGAGATATACAAACTAAAACTATTTCATAAAAACATACACAAAACCTAGCAAGTACTACATCATGATCAATATAAGGACGTATATAGGCTTGTTTATACTTTCACATTGATATTTCAAAAACTAAGACACGATATCATATTTCTAGGTTATACGTAGAGACTTCCCGGCTTATCCATCAATTTCATTATACGATTTGATATCATTAGTTCACGGTAAGTTTCATAGCCCCAATTTTAATTATTTTATACTATTTTTGGAGAGATACATGCCCAAACACTTGCTTTATACTTTCACAAGTACTCTAAACTTTTAAGGACTACCGTGAGTTCGTAGCCCCATTTTCTATCATTTAACTGTTTTTTAAACTCTTTGGGGGAGATACATGCTCAACTACTTTTATTAACAACCACGATTATTTGAAAACTGTACGTTTATCTGAATACATGCTCAACTACTTTTATTAACAATCACGATTATTTGCAAACTATATATTTATCTGAACTGAATGTTGTATTAGAACCAAGTAACACTATTGTCACACTTAAGTCCCTATATCACAAACCATTAATCACTAGTTGAGTGAGCGCGAATACTATGAATAGGACTATTGGAATTGATAAACCCCGTTAGTGTTGACCCAGTTAAGGAAAACAGACACACTATATTTGAGAACACTAGGTATAACGGCAAATCATGAATCATTTGTTGAACTAATGGACTTGGTACTATAACGATCTAATGGACTTGGTATGATCACGATCTAATGGGATTGGTAAGATCACGATCTAATGGACTTGGTATGATCACGATCTAATGGACTTGGTATGATCACAATTTAAGGGACTTGGTATGATCACGATCTAATAGAATTGGTATAATAACGAACCAACAGACTTGGTAAGATTATGAAAGAAACTAGAAACAGAAACTTACGGTTTCAATGTCAAGAACTTAGTGAAATGGAAACACCACCTATATGTGATATTGTATTTAGTACAATAGTCATACACTCGGAATATTTGAAGTTTAATTTTAACAGGATTTATTTGTAAAGTCTTACACAATATTTACTTATAAACCTATGAACTCACTCAACCTTTGTGTTGACACTTTTAGCATGTTTATCTCAGGTCCATAAGGCATGAGGTTGGCAAGGATGGAAAGGAAGGTCACGAGTACAAAAGATGACTATAAATTTTATTATCATTCAAAAACTTATTTGTAAACCGTGAAACTACTGGGACCTCATTTTTGTAAACTCTAATATTTGTATAATTCGAATGATAAATGTTTTAAAACGACTCAATTAGAGTTCTTTTTCTGTTGTTATAACTGTTGTACCATGAAGTAACACCTAGTTTGAGTTCCGCTGCATTCACGACACTAGGGGTGTTACACCAGTCATGTTAGTTGTGATTCTTGCGTTGCTTCACTTTGAGGTGAGTTCATGGCCCCTACTTTTACTTGCTTTTAATCGTTTTGGGGGAGAATACATGCTCGTATTTAATTAAATACAAATGCTTGATTGTTTTGAATACATTTATATGTGGACACAAGTGCTTGAAAATATATTAGTGTAAAACCCTTTTGATTGGACCTGTAAATGTTTTTATCGATTTAGAGAAGTTATTACGTGGTTAGGCTAATGTTAGTATCCCAAATTGCCCATTCATGAACGGTTAGTTCCTACAGGAAGCGCGAATTTTATATATAGATCTATCGGGGGTGAAGCCTTGTCCAGAGTTGGTAGCGCCAACTGGTCGGACGTATAGCATGTCGGATACGGTGGTTAGGGATCAACACCGTTAGGGGCTTGTATATATATTTGTAAGTCGAGTGTCAGTTGCATGACTTAGCCTGCGTAATACATAACTTGTATGATTTTGATTTGGTCCAAGTTGTTGTCTTATGATTATTTTGCGGATATTGGTTTTGATATTGTGAGCTAGGCATGTTATGTCTTGATTAAATTCGGCTTGTTTGTGAAAAAGGATTTGCACTTGAAAACCTTGTGGTCCATATTACTATTTTGCTTGAAGGTAAACTTTGTTTTCACAACATATTGGGCGTCACAATGATCGAAAGTCTCTTTTGAACTCGCGATACTTTTATGCAAACCTATGAACTCACCAACCTCGTGTTGACACTTTTATCATGTATTTTTAGGTATTGAGGCGATAGTATACTCTTGGAGGCGCTTGGGCAATGGTATGACATAGTCATAAACTACTCTGATATTTATATTTGGGACCGCTTTATTATTATGGACCTGTATTTCCACACTTGTTAGGTCACTAGTTTTACAAACACAAGTTATAAAGAAAGGAGATGAGGCAATTGAACAATAACCAAACACACACACACAATAATATGAGACGGTTATGCGTAATATAGTGAATGAAAGGAAAACTTGAACAACCAACCCTCAAATGAGGGTTTACAAGAGATTTATAGGAGGAAGCTAGAGGCAACACTCCTGGTTCCCATCCTTTCTTATGTGGGCTTGGGCCTAAGCTTATGGGCCTTCTACATAAGCTAGACCTTAAACAAACATAAAGGCCATAATAAAGCTACCTATTACATATGAAATATAAATACTTGAAATCTTGTTTAGAGTGATTCCAACAATCTCCCTCAAGTATATATGAATGTAAGCGGTGAAGGCGTTGATGTAATAGTAGTGTGGACGTCTTCGACATTCTTCTTTCTTGAGAGGAATTACATTGATTCGAACAATCTCCCGGTGTAGAGATAGTTATCTTTGAGCGATTATGCTTGACGTCATCTTTAACTTTGTTCTTTGATCATTGTTCTTTGTGGTGAAAGTGATAGTATGTTGTTGTCCGCATCGATGCATCTCAGTGCGCTTCGTTGCTCAAAGGTGTCTCGTCATTCTTCAACATGCTCACGCTCTTTGGCGTTGGAAATCAATATCGATGAAGTTCTTTAAGTCTTTGACTTTGTAGATTCTTTGATTTGATGAAGAATCATTCGACATTGTGTTGCATTCGAATAGAACTTCCATTAGTGATGATGTTGGCGTGAGCATGAGAAGAATCGACACGATCATTCCGCTCCGGAGCTTCCATAAGAAGAAAACATTTCAAGCGGTTAGTAATAAGCGGTTTCCGGCACTTACAAGTTTGAACTTGAGGGTGTTAATGACATAGTGTGAAAACAAAACTCTAATTCTTACAAAGGCCGTTCTGAACTGGAGTCCCACAAGTGAGATAACGCGATGTACGAAGTTCATCTGATTCGGATGATGAGTTGAGGTACACAAGCATCACCTCACGATCAGTAGATCTGTTTGAGACACACTCCCGTAATCCACGGGGAGTTACCGAAGTGACTTCTTTGTGGTGTTTGATGTTGACCTGGCGGGAGTTTCCATTCAATCGAGGAGGATCACGATGTGAACCTCTCATAAATGTTCTCGTGATTTCTAAGATGCGTGAAGGACCCGATATGAACCATCGATGATCTTATTTGTTGATCATCAAGTGATTAAATGTCAAGTGTCCCTAAGAGATCTTATGATGAATCTCGTGGCTCTAGACTCAATAGTGCGTTTTGGTTTTCTGGCGGAGACTAGGAGAGGGTCTCCTTCTTCAATACCGGCGATCTCTAAGAAAGCCAATAGTTTACGAGGGTTCCTATGAGTATTAAACAAGCTTCATTGAGAAAAACTTGAGTGGCTAAGAAGGTTTAGTGCATGCGTCACCGGGTCCATGACGACTTTTAATCTTCAATACCGGTGTCACTAAGTGACAACCGGTAGTATATGAATTGAACCGATTATGCGCCCTAAGTTAAATAATGCGGAGGTTGTTTCTTTTCACCCTTTACTTTACATTTCTTTTGATTCTTCAACTCCTTCTTTCTCCGATTCTCATTTTCTCCTTTTACAAGCATTCCTAAGGACTTCTAACACTAACTAATGGTAGTGTCCTTGGGTAGATCCCTCCAGCTCAAGCGGATCATGGGACGGTTATTCCTAACCTTAGTCACCTTATAACTCCATGACTAACCTATGTTTGCCATTAAAACCACGGTTGTGAAAATATCTCTCAAAGGGTTTGTTAATGAAAACATGTTTGAACCACTATGAGAGATGATATTTTGCATAAATACTCCCTCCACATGTGCTTAATAGTTTTAATGGTTAAATGCACAGTGAGGAAAGAGCGCACTTTTGAATTGATCCACGAAGATAGACAATCCCCGAGACACGGTTCGTTGCATAGTTAAAGAGTTACATTGTCGACTTTTAGGTGACAACTAGCTCTAATAACTACCTTGAAGGTGTAGACAAACCTCGAAGGTTGACATACCCGTCTGAGTTCATGTCTATCAAGAGTTTCTCGAATGGTACTTTCTACTTGGACAAGTCCTTTGCGAGACACGTTTACATTACTAGCGAACTAGCTTGAAATTATTACCCGTCCAGGACAAGTCTTTTCGAGTTACTAACGGTTTAGTACCGTCAATTCGTTGGTTAAGTCCGAGGTACTGATTCATTTGCATTTTGCACAACATATTTCTTATCACACAATTTTCTCCCCTCAAAAATGGCATATAAGAATGTTATTTTTGAAAGCGTTTGAGTAAATATGACCATTTCGAGTGTTGCGGGAAGATGACCACTATGAACAATTTGTGAACAAAGTTTTATCAAATACCCCTCAACTAGTGATATAAGCGGTTGAGGTTTTAAAATCATATGGGGAAGTACTTGTCTTTTGATCAAAACCTTGAAAATGAAAGGTTTGATAGGTTTTACTCAAAAATAAAGCTTTTCTCTCCTTTTATAAGGATTGTGGCACCGAGGCGTACCACGGGGTCCTTTCTTGACAATTACGGGTTGTACACTATTATGTGTGCACAAGCCATAGACATATATAATCACACATCCAAAATTATATGAAGGAAGCAATTCAAGGGGTACCCGGAAGTGCGGTGATGTTCCCAGAGCGCGCAGGCGTTGAAAGCCGGTGATGTTTCTCTGGGTGGACCCCAACATAGCTCTCCAATCGTCAGGCGATCCCTTCTCGAACAACCGATCATCAATCATGGTGATGATCGTCTCACATCCCTCCTTTCACGAGAATTCCAGTGCTTAGGAGACCCAACTTTCAGCGTATATCCTTCAACTCTGCACGCCAATCCATCCCTAACCGACTTCAAGGTATGATCCCGATTTGTGGAGCTCACTACACGCCATTAAGCGGTTTCTTTGAAGTTCACTATGGTAAACAACGAAAGGTTTCTTTGATGAGTGTATATTGAGATAGTTGGTTGAGATCGGGAAGAGTAAGCATTGGAGGAGTGAGGTTGACACGCGTCGATAAGATTCAACGACCATCGGATATCTTCAACACGTTCTTTGATCACGATCGTCTAATGAAGATGAGAACCGACTTGATAAATTCATGTTGAACTTGATCGAGAATTGTCTCATACGACAATACTTTGGCAAGATACATGTCTTGATGTCGTTGATGGACAAGTTCTCAAAGTCGACCACGGAGAATCCATAGTCCTGTTCATCTTGTCGTTTGACTATGATATTCTTCAAGAATGTGTAGTCCCACTTAGACTTGAGATCAATGTGTTTGATGGCCACGATGTCCTTAGAACTATACACCGCATGTTGAGACTTGAACCAGGCGCACGTAGTAGATTCTTGGCGTTCGTGCCAATGATGAATCCCATACAATGCATCTTGGTCGTATGCTTGCGTTTTGAGAGAACAAGTGATTTTCACGTTCCTCGATAGCTATGCGGTTTGAGTAAATAGCGGCGGGAATGGAAGAGTCAATGATGTAGCGTATTTTCGCGAACCATCGCTACCGTGTAAGAGAAAATCCGGTCTCTATTAAAGAAGTATCGGAAGGGAATCCGTGGTTCGTCTGTTTGGCCAATGGCGGTAGGGGTTTGGTGCAATCGGTGTAGTATGGAGGTTGTCCTTTGTGTGAAGTCAATGTTTGCTTCGGATTGAGCCAATCCATGTTGTTAGACATAGCTTGAGCGATGTTCTCAAGATGATATTCGACCTCGAGGCGCTTTCGAGTTGTCTTGTAAAGTTGAAACGCTTCATTTTTGATTCGCTTCAACTCGATTTCGTCATTTTCTTCACATGGAACTTTTCTTGCAAAAGTTTTGCGTGCTCAATGTAGAACCGTCTACCAATTCTTGACCTTCATCGGGGTAGGGAGTTTGATTGACAAGTGTGGAGAACCATTCAAACTCTTGGTTTTATCGTCATCTAGCCATGATACGACTCGGTGAGTCGACTTCTTCTTTTGGAAGGCCTTGATGATGATCTTGGTTTCTACACTTGTTTGGGTGAGGTGGGTTGTTGTCGGGCTCAAGGACCTCTTCATCGTCACCACCCATATACTCAAAGTAATCACACTGCTTTATGAGTCGGGGTGGTAACTGGAATCGTCGAGGTTTATCGATGAAGACCGAGGTGGAGGAGACTTTGTTGAGAAGAAGTCCGTGGTGGAGGAGGTGGCATAGAAGTAGATTTACCGCATCGCTCGACGTTTAGGTCTGAGTCCTTATCCTTATCATCGTCATCTCTTGGTCGTTTGGGTTGATCGGTGACTCCTTGCATGATGATCGAGTTGAAAATCAAGTAGATTTTGAAAAATTTAGCTTCATCCCGAGTAAGCGCCCGGATCGCTTTGACATTTGCATCACTAGTTTAGCGATTAACTTTCAGTTGAGAGATCGACTTCTTTGGCCATTGTATGTTTAACCAATGCGGCGATGTTAGGGTGAGTTGTCCGAAAATACTTCTCTAGTCACACCCGGGCGAGGTCGAGAAGAAACTTGTGGGTATGATCTCTTCTTTGTCTTCTCCGGTTCCTTTTGGACTTTAGGAACGATATCACGAAGGTACTTGTTAGTGTAACCTTGATCATTTCGTTCGGTTCCTCTTTCGATGACTCTTCATGAACTTCGAACAAATTCCCTTTCTTTCTCCATCTTGTCTTTCTCATCATTTAAGTCTCGAATTTGGTCACAAACCAATTCGGTTTTACGTAAAAGTATGTCCTTCTTTCGACATGTTGGACAACTTTCACGCTTTTTTCATGAGTCGAGAAATCCAAGATTTAGGTGGTTTCTTCACCGATTTGGATGATGATCGGTTGACTTCGTTGATGGTGGTAGTGATGGTGAGATGATGAGTCGATGAGGAGGAGACATGAGGAGGCTTGGGGTCCTTAGGCGGTTCGAAGTTTCCTTCGAGGCGTGTGGGACTCCCGAAGCAACTTGTCATAATCATCATCTTTATCTTTCTCGGTCATTAGTTTCGGGGTTCTCAAACTCATATACGATAGTATCCTCTACAGTTGTTGTTGTTGCGGAAGAGTGGTGGCACGGATCCCTAAGGGTTGATTAACCGTATCGAGGATTTGGTGAGGTGGGAGACCACTTGATCCTCCGGGGCCACCCATTTGATCTTTAGCAAATTCTTGACCTTTTGAAGGTGTCTCGGCGTTGTGAAACTTCTTCTGTATGATTGATCCAGTTGCTCTTCTTCATCTTGAGCTATCATCATGTGGCATAAGTGCGTGAGTCTTCCCTTTCCTTTATTAGTTTGAGGACTTGGAGGTTTTGAGTGCGAGGATTTTCATCCTTTGCGGTTTGAGTATGTGATCTCTTCATACGTGTCAAGAGCATCGAGTCCTCGTCCCCGAGCTGTCTTTGCGGTTCGGTGAAAGGATCGAGTGGCTTCCGAGAAGGAACTTTTTCTTAGGGGTAGGTTTCCTCTTTGGAATAGGTTTCTTCTTTGGAACATTCCTCGACTATCTCGAACTTGTGACACTTCCAAGACTTCCTTTTACGGTTCTCCTTACGGTGTTCGGAAGATTTTTCGTCGAGATGACCAACTTTGCCTTGTCGATCGCTTCTAGATATCTTTTGTACATTTGAGCTTTCGACATCTTAGGTTAGAAGGAAATCAAAGACAACACCTTGTTTCTTTGTAGACGTTTCCTTGATTCGATAGATAGAATAGGTTCCGTCAACATATCGTGATTGTCGGGGTCATTGAGCCTCTTGGGAATATCGGGATGAAGTTCAAGTGCTCTGGATCAACAATTTAGTATATCGATGTAGGGAATCTTGGAGCCAAGTTTGTTGAGAAATGACATCATGTCATCCCAAATCGAGCTTCGATAGCGATGTGTTTCTGATGACCAATGCCGAGAATATTTGCGTTCCATGAGCTTTGGGTGCTCATAGCGCATCACGACCGTAAATGCAGACTTGGTGATGATCATGTAGAGTTCTCGTGGTTGAGGAATACTCTTAAGCTCTACGTGAGAATGCTTGGTGATTACTCCGTAGCCTCGTCATAACCGATATCGGTTAAGAATTGGAGAGTGAGCTCTTCAACGGTGTGGCATATAGTTTGGTTGGATCGACATCGAATTGGGAGAATGACCCTTAAGTCTGCAGGTGTAATGGTGACTTGTTTGTGATTCGAGTCACCGTCGCAGAGTTTGTCCTTTGACCCTTTCCATAGTGTTCCGTAGCGTTGGATGTAGATCTCGGGAGCAGTTGCAGAGCGAGTAAGCATGTTACGATACGGATGAGTCCTCGTAATGTCAATAGCAATTAAACACGAAGATTCGAGCAAGTGAGGTGTCAAAGTCAACACGGAGATTGTCTTTCCTATCTTCATTGGATAGCCATGAGGATAGATATCGGCAATGGAGAGAACTTGGTGCATCCACATTTATTTGTTCACCATGTCGTGATGCGAAATAACATTAGCCAAAAGAACCAACATATCGAAAGACATAATGTTAGTCAACAAAAGGTCTTATTGTCTAGTTATTGAATGTACAGTGATAATGATTGTTACGAGTCCTAAGTCACTTGTATGTTCAATAGTTCAATGATGTCGTGAAATGTTTCGTGAGTTAGTTAACTTTAAGTTTTAAAGTTTATTTTATCACTTATTGTCCACAACATATCAAACAATTTCAGTATATTAGTGACAATTTTATTGGATTCGTGATGATATGATTAGTTTATTTACAAGTTTGTACACGTAACAATTCATAACGAAGGTATGATCTCGGCTTATCGTAGGATTGGTAAAGTTATGCGTGAGCGGGGAATGATATATGCGTAGGCGTAAACTTACGCGTTGGATCCTAACTACGCGTAAGAAATGTTACAGCGTGGGAAAAAGAGACCTTATGCGTGGAGAGCTTATGCGTAGGCATATATTAACCTTACGCGTAAGGCTACTCGTAAGAGTTGACCTTGCGTAGAGGTCCTTTGTGCCACGCATATCCTTCACGGGATACGCCGTAGTCCCATATGTAGAACCTTATGCGTAGGCGCTACGCGTAAGACCAATCTTACGCATAACAAGCTACGCGTAAGGTGATCCTTATGCGTAGATTAAAAAACCTTGATTACGAATATTAAGTGTTGCAAGCACGAAATAAAGCATCACATCATCAATGATTAACACATAGCATTCATTTTATGATGATCAAAACACAATTGGACATTTTTTCGATTCTGGCGTAGAAACTCTTAGCGTAGTTTAAAACCCTAAATCTACGCTGTATGAATTTTAGCCATGGATTATGCACCAAAGTTTTTCGGTATATCTTAGGTATTGTGAGAGCATATTGACCAAGTCTTAACACTTAGTTTGCAGTGAATCTTTAGAACATTAAACCCTAATTCCTAATTCTGAATCAATTAAGGTTTCTGGGTGGTTATAAGGCATGGATAATATCAATTCAACATCACATAAGCATAACACAACAATCTTTTTTACCACAACACTTCTCATTCGAAAATACCCAATTCGACTCATAAACCCTAATTTTCAAAAATCATCAATTCGTGTTTCTGGGTGGATTTTGATGGTTAAAATGGTATCATTGATGTATTATGAACATTTTGACACAAATCATTTCACCACAAACACACACACATTGATTCGGTGTTCTTACGCATAAGCTTAGAACAACTAATCACGCGTAGAAAACGTTTTAGCCGTAGGATTTACATGAAATTCAAGACCTTATCTTAAAAACATGTTGTAATCACGAAAACACTTACAAGATGAAGATCAAAAGCACGGTTTTCTTGAGTGAATTTTAAGCGTAGGATGGTTTTAGGGTTTTTGCAATAAATGAGAAGTGAAAGTAGGTGGGAGGGTGTTTTATTAAAAGGGAGTTTAACCTTTTGACAGTTTTGGTCCCTCCACCTTTTCCTTTTTCAAACAAAGCCTTTTAACTTCCATTTTGGTTACCAAACAAAGTTTTTAGGAAAGAAACATGACAACACTCCCCCTCGACTTGAGAAAAATAATGAAAGGTTATTAATTTAAGTCCGAGGGTGTCTTTGAACCGAGAAGTGTACCACCATTTGAAAAAGAATCAACCGAGATGTGATAACATGCAAGTACACGAGATGTTTTGAAACAGGTTAAAGATTATTTTTCCCCTCAACACTTGATCGGAAAATTTTGAATTTTGAAAGATTAAAGTGTTGACGTAAGAAATGTACTTGCCATGTTGAAAGAAATATAGATTAGGAGAATATTTTTGTTGTTTTATCGGATTTTATATTTTTGTATTTTGTTTTGAAAATTATTTACAAAAGATGTTTTGGTGTTTGATGGGTTTTTAAGACTGTTTTAAGAGGTCATCCAATTCCTCTTGAGTCAAACACCTCATACCAATCCGGTGGACCAACTCATTAAACCTAGCGGGTGGCAAGGCTTTGGTGAGAAGATCCGCCAATTGGTATTCTGTACCCACAAAGTATAATTCAACGGTGCACTGCTCCACGTGGTCCTTGATGAAATGATAGCGTAGATCGATGTGCTTTGATTTCGAAAGTGTCGAAGCGAGTTGCACGAGATCGCAATGGCACTCCGATTGTCATGAGACATCGGGATTCTATCAAACACGTAACCATAGTCTTTGAGTTGTGTTCTCATCCGATGACTTGAGCACAACATGCGGACATGGCTACATATTACTCGCTTCGGTTGATGACAATGATGTACAATCCTCGCTTTGATTGCCAAGACACCGCTTTATCACCGAGAAATTGTAGAGCTCCCGAGGTACTTTTCCTCGAGTCTAAGCATCCGGCGTGATCGCGTCTAAAAAGCGATTAGTTCAAAACCGTAATCCCGGATACCGGATCCCAAGTTAATGGTTCCTTGATGTATCGGAGGATTCTTTTAGCCTCGTAGAGGTGGGTTTCGAGTTGGTCGCGATCGATAACGGAGCATAGATAAACGGCAAAGACAATATCAGTCGGCTAGTCGTTAGATACATGAGAGACCCAATAATACTGATATTTGGTAGGGTCAACTAATTTCTCATGTAAATCGACATCTAACTTCTTGGTATGAGCCATTGGTGTGGTATAAGTGTCACAGGTTGTCATTCCAAATTTGTTTAACAGTTCAAGGGCATATTTGGACCCGATGATGTGCCCGGTTGGTGCAAGTTTTAAATTTATAAAGGTGAATTACCAATATTACCAATAACACATACGAGCAAGTATACTCGTCCGTTATAGCAAGATTATGAAGGTAAGTCATCCGGGTTGGTGGATGGTCCATTCGACATCCATCCAGGATTTGAGTGAATCGAGCACAAGTTTGAATTAACGAGTCTAGCAAAACATGAAACAAAACAAATAGATATAATGAATTTCAGATGATTAAAAGCTACACTTGCTTAAACTAGTGTCATAACATAGATTAATGTGATTGTGTTAACTACTTAACATGTTGGTTGTGATAATTAGTTGAAAACTAATCTATTGTTCTTACAAGTTAAACCTTCGTCAAGATTTTAGTTCATAAAAACAAGCTTTAAGTTTAACCAATCAATTCAAGATCAATTCAAGTTTCATAAGTCTACATTCATAAACTTAAACACAAAAACATCTGCTTGCTCATCAAATTGCTTAAGAAATGGTCAATACAAAAGGTAACCGATCATAGATAAAAGGCTACAATTGATTCTCAACAACTAATCTTACGACCATTTAGATGTTTTCAACCAATCCAATTTGATAATCAAAAAGCGTTTCTATTACAACCACACCTTAGTTCCTTTGTATAATCAAGAATAATGGGTAAAAACAATCATCCATAGACAAAATGATTATGACTAGTTGAATAACACGAAGTTCTTCGACCCCAACGATTACTACCAATTAGCCAAACTTGATTAACAAATGTCACTATGAAACTTTAGCACAATTGGATCTTAGAATTAACTTGAAATTGAATTAAAACATGTTAACACAATCACTAACTAATCATATGATAATCAACATCATTTAAGCAAGTGTATAAAGAAACTAGCCACTCATAGCAAACATGAACATAAACTCATAATTTTGATCATTAGAAAACATGATTAAAAGTCTTACAATGCTTGGAATAAGATTATAAATGATGAACTAATGATTCCCAAAGGATCGTGGTGGACTTCTTAGTGTTTTGGCCTCCAAAGGTGGAACTTCTGGAACTCCAAACTTCTCTGGATTTCTAAGGACGAATTTAAAGAGGTTAAGGCTTGGTTTGATGAGTAGAGAGCTTTGTAATTGAGGTGTGTCTCATATGCTCACAATTAGCCTCTATTTATACTAATTCCTAGGCCTAGGGTGTTAAATGCTTAACTTGGCCTCCAAGGAGTGAGGAAGGGACTAGAATACACCAAGGGAAGGACCTAGAATCGTTTGGATGCAAAGGGAAGCTTAGTGATGAAGATTTGACAATCGCAGCTTTTCCAACCGGATCGGTCATACGACCAACCGATCCGGTGGTCTTCAATAATAACACGCCGACCGATCCGGTTGCGGGTTGCGACCGATCGGTTGGCTATGGCAAAAATACTAATTCGACCAACTTCCAACCGATCCGGTGAAGGTGTAACGGATCCGGTTGGATCTTCCGAGATCTGAACTAGATCTTCACTCTTCACTCGACTTGTAGAACTTGGTTCTTCAATCACTAAGGTCTTCAAAGGTACTTGGGATTTAGCTTTATCGAGACGGAATCTTCGATTAGTCGCATATTTCACATTTTCCTCCATTTCACGCACTTGGTTATAAATACTAGACAAACATCTCTAGATACGATTAAGTACTAAAATCATGTAAATATAACCAAATAACGAGATATAAAAGTACACATAATGCTACTAAAACATGCACAATCCGAGTGTTATCAAATTCCCCACACTTAAACTTTGCTTGCCCTCAAGCAAATCTAGGAAAAACATCCACCGGTACTAGATCGTGATAATGAAAATGTGATGCAAATCAACCAAGTATAAATACGAGAGAAGATTCATCAATTATGCTTATAAAGGTGAAACATCAAGATGTTTGACAATATCCAATGATTTTCTTGCATGATAAATATTTCAAAACACCTCACGAAAAATAATGGAATATAATTCACTCAATCACTCATTTTTAGTGGAGTAACAAGATAAATCACACTCATTGCTCAGTCGTGATTAGATTATTACCATAAGCTTGTACAAGAAACAAAACTCCACCGATGTGGCGTGAGCACCAAGTAAAAACATCTAAAGAGGGCTTTTATTCGGGTTATAATGATATGGCTAAGGGTTAAGGGCATGGATAAGGCATGGGAATGTTAATGAAATTGGTGTTAAAAAAAATGAAATCAAGTCTAATTCTCATGTTGCTAGCTATCAAACATTCCACGAACCAAATAAATGATTATAGCTTCTATTTCTTCTTTTCCACTTTCCACAGCTTTTCGCTTTGCCATGATAATTATTCTACGAACATAGAACATTGGCTATTATTTCCATACTTTCAACACAAATTATTTTTTTTTTTTTTTTTTTTTTTTTTTTTTAAACTCATACATAATGCATAGCTCAATCAATCACAAAGGATGTGGTACTCATAATCATTTGAACAATCTTCACTTTCCATGAAACTAGCAACCAACCTTTAGACATTGATAAGGATAGGCTAAGGTTTAAAATGTAAAATCTTTTGTATTTTCGGGTGAAGCAAAATGAAAGGATGGCTCGAGAAGGTGTAACTAGGGGTATCTAGTGCTAAAAATGAGCACTACAAATGGGTCCATGTGGGTGGTTAACTAACCAATGAGGCTAGCTAATATATCATTAGATGTAAAATGGAAGGCCATTTGGGTTAAATCCTAAGGTGCCTCTTTATCACACGAATTCACTTATTTCGCATGCAATCTCACTGCGGTCTAGTAATGATTTACAAGCACAAGTTCTAGAATAAATAAAATCACCGGCACACTCATAACAAAAAAATTCTAAGCATAAAAGATGTATGCTAATAAGACATAGGCTCAAATCCTCGCAATTTAGTGGAAAGGGTATAATATGTGTTAGCAAATGTTATCGATCCCAGAATGTATTGCAATAGTAATCGGAACACATCTCGAAGTTTCAAATATTACCAATTTTACCAGTGGAATGATCCAGTTATTCTAATAGATAATCCTAAAAGTGCGAAAACAACTAGATCACAAGGGCAAACAAAATTTAAATTTAAGCATGAAAACTCTAATTTTTCCTATTCACCCCCCAAAGTTAGACATTGTCCTCAATGATAAACGAACTTCAAAGTATAGAAATAGGGAAAAATAGAGATGAAACCAGATATGTCAACGATTTTATCGACTTAAAATCTTCTTCATTCCAGCGCCCACCGGAGAAATCATCACCGCACACAATCTTATAAACAAACAAAAGGTTTTATTAAAGGTAGCACCCCCCCACACTTAAGTTAAACCAAAGGTTTAAAACTTTGGGAGTGACCAGAAAATCAAATGAAACACACGGGTTGCCTCCCGAGAAGCGCTTGTTTTATTATCGAGTCATCACCGACTCGAGTCTTCCTAATTTATTCATTTGCAAGGCGACTTTGAACATTTTGTAAAGTTCGGGATGTACATGAATTCTTCACCAAGTATCTTCAATATCGTCCCAGACGAACTCGAGAGTTGGTTTCCATGGAGCAGTTTGTGGAATTCTTCCAGAAATGGTGCTACAAAAGTGATAGTTTCAAATTCATTCTCATGGTGTCTCGAGGACACCGCCAGAATCGAAACTTCATTCGTTTGCTCCTTGTCGTAATATAACTTGATTCGGTGTCCATTAACAATGAAACTTCCACCTTGTTTGTCATAGAGTTCGACATACCCGGATGGATATCCATGTTTAACGACATATGGTCCAAACCATTTTGGTTGTAACTTAGGAGCTTTAATTTGAATTTCATGTTAAAAGCGTAACTTTATCTCCGGCTTTGAATTCTTTTCAATTCGTAGCTTTTTATCATGATAAGCTTTTGTTCTAGCTTTATACGGTTTGGAGTTTTCATAAGCTTGGAGTCTTAATTCATCGAGTTCGTGCAATTGCGTAAATCTTTTCTCTCCGACTATTTTGAGATCGGTGTTACATTGTCGAGGCCCAATAAGCACGATGTTCAACTTCGAGCGGCAAATGACAAGTCTTCCCATACAGAGTCTGCAGGAGTTGTACCAATTGATGTTTTATAAGCCGCATCTGAAATGCCCACAGGCGTCATCAAGTTTTCTTGCCCATAAAGACGGATTGTCTTTACGATTTTTCCAGTATTCTTTTGAGAGCTCTGTTGGTATTTTCGACTTGACCACTAGTTTGTGGATGATAAGCGATCGCAAATCGATGTTGAACTCCATATCTTTTCATGGTTTTCCATTTGTTGATTGCGAAATGAGTTCCACGATCTCTTATGAGTGCTTTGGGAATTCCATAACGAGCTAAAAGCTTTTGAGAAAATTAACGACGACACGAGCATCGTTTGTTGGTAAAGCTTGACTTCGCCCATTTGGACACGTAATCTATAGCAACGATAATGTATTCAAATTTGTGGGATTTAGGAAAGGTCCCATGAAATCTATTCCCAAATATCGAATATTTCACACACTTGAATGCTTGTTAATGGCATTTCATCCCTTCGAGAGATTGGTGGTTCTTTGACAAGCGTCACGTTTTGAACAAGTGTATGTGCTTCTTTGAATATTGTTGGCCAATAGAATCCAGCATCAAAAACTTTCTTAGGCGTGGTGGAAGGACCATAATGTCCCCAGTAGGGCCGTGGTGACATTCGTCAAGAATTTTACGAGTTTGGAACCAAAAATACATCTTCGGATCATCCCATCGGACACATTTTGAAAAGATATGGCTCTTCCCAAAAATAGTATTTGAGTTCGAAAAAATTTGCTTCTTTGAGCATGAGTTAGTCCTTTTCTCGAGAATTCCTCCGTGAGGTAGTTTGCAAAGTCGACAAACCAAGGATCGTCATTTCCGTCGATGGTCATAAGAGTTTCATCGGAAAATAATCAATGATTTCTTCTTCTTTCAACTCCTCAAGATTAGGATTTTCGAGACGGGATAAGTGATCGTGACAAGATTCTCTACTCCTTTCTTATCTTTGATTTCGATGTCAAATTCTTGGAGTAACAAAATCCATCGAATAAGGCGTGGTTTAGCGTCTTGTTTGGTGAACAGATATTTGAGTCTTTGAATGATCGGTAAACGCATCGCTTTTTAGAGCACAAGATATGATCCGAATTTGTCAAAGCAAAAACGATGACTAGTAATTCTTTTTCGGTGGCGGTATAATTTTCTTTGGGCACTATTCAAAGGTGTCTTCTTGGCAAAATATATAGGCCGAAAGTGTTTTCCTTAGCGTTGTCCTAAGACGACCCAACAAGAAAATCGCTTACGTCGCACATAAGTTCGAAAGGTAGTGACCAATTAGGTGAAACCATAATTGGAGCACTAGTAAGTTGAGATTTCGATGATTCGAAAGCTTTTATGCAATCAAGATCAAGTTAAAGATAGATTGTTTCTCAAGAAGTTTTGTCATCGGACGAGATATTTTGGAAAAATCTTTGATGAATCGTGGTAAAACCAAGCATGTCCTAAAAACTCCTAACGGCTTTGGCGTTGGTTGGTGGTGGAAGTTTTGAGATGACATCGACCTTTGCTTTGTCGACTTCCATTCCGGCACTAGAGATTTTGTGGCCAAGCACAATTCCTTCGGTTACCATAAAGTGGCATTTCTCGATTGAGAACAAGATGTGCGACTTCGCATCTTTCGAGCATTTTATCAAGATTAGAAAGGCAAGCTTGAATGAATCTCCAAAGATCGAAAATCATCCATGAAAACTTCCATGGAGGTTTCTAGCATGTCTTGGAATATGGCGATCATACACCTACGAAAAGTCGCGGGTGCATTACAAAGACCAAAAGGCATACGCCGATATGCGTAGGTTCCAAAAGGACAAGTAAAGGTGGTCTTTTCTTGATCATTAGGATCGATGGGAATTTGGAAATATCACGAAAATCCGTCGAGGAAACAAAAGAATTTATTTCCGCTAGTCTTTCAAGCATTTGATCCATGAATGGGAGCGGAAAGTGATCCTTTCGATGGCTTTGTTTAACTTACGATAGTCAATACAAACACGCCAACCGGTGACAGTTCAAGTTGGAACTAGCTCATTACGCTCATTAGTTACAACCGTCATTCCTCCTTTCTTAGGAACACGAATGAGCAGGGCTTACCCAAGGACTATCCTCAATTGGGTAAATGATTCCGACATCAAGAAGTTTAATGATTTCCTTTTAACAACTTCTTTCATGTTGGGATTTAATCTCGTTGACGTTCTACCACGGTTTAATCCTTCTTCAAAATTGATTTTGTGTTTGCAAAATTAGGACTAATTCACGGGATATCGGATGTTTTCCAAGCAAAAGCTTGTTTGTGATTTTGAGTACGGAAACTAAACTTTCTTTCTCATCATCCTCGAGCAATGAAGATATGACTCTTTGGAAGAAGTGAGTTCTCCTCCGATAAGCATATTCAAGATGATTTGGGAGAGGTTTGAGTTCGAGATCCGTGGGTGGTTCTTCGGTAGAGGATTTTATTCGCATCTTGTCATTGAAAGTGATTTCCTCAAGATTTTCTTCCTCTTCCTCTATTTCTTCTTCTTCCGGGTTATCTTCTTGAATTCTACTTTCATGAAATCATCAAACTCTTTGTCGAATCTGTTTCATTGATTTTTCGAAGTAGTCATGAATGGATCGGATTCGTTAAGTAATGCATCTAATTCCTCATCGGTGACTTAGTCCATAGCATCAACGTTAAAACAAGTGTCATCCTTTGGAATGTGGGTAGCGCATTGCTTTATCGATAAGAAAAGTGATTCGATCTTCCCAACTCCAAGGTTGAGTTCTTTTCCTTTAACTTTGATGATTTGCGTCGGTGGTATTTAGGAAAGGTCTTCCTAAAATGAGTGGGACTTTACTATCTTCTTCCATTTCCAAAATTACAAAGTCCACGGGAAAATGAATTTACCGACTTGAACAAGCATTTTCTCGGCTATTCCCGGGATATTGATAAGAATGATTTGCCAATCGGATGCTCATTTTGTTGGTTTCAGTTGTTGTTGCACAACTTGGAATAGAGTGAATAAGGCATCAAATTGATACTTGCGCCAAGATCGGCTAAAGCATCACATTTAACGTTATTCCAGTACATGGAATCGAAAGCTCCGGGATCTCCGAGTTTTGGTGGAATTTTGTTTTGAACTATGGTGAGCATTCTTCGTTAAGAAAAGTTGTCGATATTTGCTCAAGCTTGCTTTTGTTATTAAGAAGTTCTTTCAAAATTTCCGTAATTGGGCATTAGGCTATAACATCAATGAGAGGAACATTGAGTCTAACATCTTTGATTATTTCGATAAACTTCTTATAACGCTCTTCCATCTTTTCTTTCTTTAGGCGTTGAGGATAAGGAATTTTGGTGTATACGCCTGACGGATGGAATGTCTTTCTTTTGGTGGTTTGAGTTGTGTTTGGTTCTTCGTTTTCATCCTCACTATCAACGGTGACGAGTGTTAGGATTAGGTGGTGGATCGTGAGAGACCACTTCTTGTGAAAATAGCATTGATATGTTCATTTCTTGTTTGGGGTGGACTCGATGCGTCTTATCATTTGATGGTTTGGGATTGGATTGAGTGTTACTTGGCAATGAACGGATGGTCTAGAAGAATGTTGGTCGAAAGTCGCTAAGCTTGTTTTCAAGATCTTGGATAGATGCTTGATGATTTTTACATCCTTGCTCAACTTTGGCTTTGAGATTGAAAAATTGATTTTGATAAAATCATTTGCGGATTTTGACCGACCACGAATTCTCTAATGGTTTTTGAATTCGGTTTCTTACATCTTTTGTCGGAACTTTGGTGTGGTGGATCGTCGGTTCGTGGTTGAGAATCACGGTTGTCATCCCTTGGTCGGCGATCTTGCCAATTTCGCATTTCGACCGTATTAGTTACTACGATATCCTCCTCCACGGTATCCTCCTTGAGCGTAATTTGCTTCTCCTTCTTCGGTCCACCCATAGGTTTATCGTCGTACTCGGACGATGGGTGATTTCCTCCACAATTGTTGCATCCGTCTCGCATGTCTTTCATTTCATCTTTGATATCCTTGTATTGCGAGTTGATTTGTGAGGTTAACTTCCATCTTCTCCATGAGTTTTGAGGTATCGGTGTTTTCGACAAAAGCAACGGTTTTCGGAGAGGTTTGGTTTTGGAATCTTTGGACCAATCTAGTTTGAGAAGTACTCGATCTTGAGTAATTGATGTGCATCATTGGGAGTTTTATAGAGAAAAATTCCTCCAAACATCAAGGATGCCTTGAGAGATTTCATCTAGTCCATGGTAAAAGATTTGGATAATGGTTCCTTTTGATAATCCATGTCCATGACAACTCTGGCAAGTCTTTCATTGAAGCCAAGCTTCGACAAGTGATTCGTTTGGGTTTTGGTTGAAAGCACAATTTCTCCCATTAATCGATCAAACATGGCGGTGGAAAGAATCGGCTCACAAAAGCTTGCCTCATCTCCTCCCAGTATTGATGATTCCGGGTTAATTCATTGTACCATACTTTAGCATCTCCGGTGAGTGATGATGGAAAAAGTTTGAGTTTAATGGCATTGACATCGGTGTCGCCATAACGGAACATGCCGCAAATTTCGATGAATTCGGCAATGTGCTTATGCGGATCGGCTCGCGCACGGCCATCGAATTGTCGGTCTTTGATCATAGAAAGGTGATGTCCCTTCACGGTGAAGTTGTCACCAAGGTTAATAGCAACAATAGCACTTTCGGGAGTTGGTGCTACGGTTCGGTTGGTTCCCCACATGGGTTGATCGTCCGCCATGGGAAAAGGTAAATTGGTGAAAGGGTTGTAAACAACTTTGGCTTCAATGAGGTTATCAAATGGTGGGTTTGGTACTCTTGGCACACGATTTTCTAATGGTATGAAACGTGTTCTTCTTCTTCTTCGAATCAAACGTTCGGGGTTGGTAAGAGGTGTAATTGGTTCTATTCCACGCCGCTCAGTGTTCATACAATGTCCTAGAGAATCCGGGCAATATCTAAACACACGGACAAACAATGAAAGCAGTTTTCGGACATGATTAGGTAACCGGATTGGTTGCGGGATGCGACCGATCGGTTAGACAAGCGAGTTATGGGTAAACTTATAACCGATTCGGTTGAGGACAACCGGATCCGGTTAAGGTTTCACAATAATTTTTTTTTTTTAAATCGGTGAGGAAATTCAAAACTTGTTGAAACACAATCAAATCCCGTGGCGCCTAAAACTTGATGTGCCCGGTTGGTGCAAGTTTTAAATTTATAAAGGTGAATTACCAATATTACCAATAACACATACGAGCAAGTATACTCGTCCGTTATAGCAAGATTATGAAGGTAAGTCGGGATGGATTCGCGAGGATTTGAGTGAATCGAGCACAAGTTTGAATTAACGAGTCTAGCAAAACATGAAACAAAACAAATAGATATAATGAATTTGAGATGATTAAAAGCTACACTTGCTTAAACTAGTGTCATAACATAGATTAATGTGATTGTGTTAACTACTTAACATGTTGGTTGTGATAATTAGTTGAAAACTAATCTATTGTTCTTACAAGTTAAACCTTCGTCAAGATTTTAGTTCATAAAACAAGCTTTAAGTTTAACCAATCAATTCAAGATCAATTCAAGTTTCATAAGTCTACATTCATAAACTTAAACACAAAACATCCACTTGCTCATCAAATTGCTTAAGAAATGGTCAATACAAAAGGTAACCGATCATAGATAAAAGGCTACAATTGATTCTCAACAACTAATCTTACGACCATTTAGATGTTTTCAACCAATCCAATTTGATAATCAAAAAGCGTTTCTATTACAACCACACCTTAGTTCCTTTGTATAATCAAGAATAATGGGTAAAAACAATCATCCATAGATAAAATGATTATGACTAGTTGAATAACACGAAGTTCTTTCGACCCCAACGATTACTACCAATTAGCCAAACTTGATTAACAAATGTCACTATGAAACTTTAGCACAATTGGATCTTAGAATTAACTTGAAATTGAATTAAAACATGTTAACACAATCACTAACTAATCATATGATAATCAACATCATTTAAGCAAGTGTATAAAGAAACTAGCCACTCATAGCAAACATGAACATAAACTCATAATTTTGATCATTAGAAAACATGATTAAAAGTCTTACAATGCTTGGAATAAGATTACAAATGATGAACTAATGATTCCCAAAGGATCGTGGTGGACTTCTTAGTGTTTTGGCCTCCAAAGGTGGAACTTATGGAACTCAAACTTCTCGGATTTCTAAGGACAATTTAAAGAGGTTAAGGCTTGGTTTGATGAGTAGAGAGCTTTGTAATTGAAGTGTGTCTCATATGCTCACAATTAGCCTCTATTTATACTAATTCCTAGGCCTAGGGTGTTAAATGCTTAACTTGGCCTCCAAGGAGTGAGGAAGGGACTAGAATACACCAAGGGAAGGACCTAGAATCGTTTGGATGCAAAGGGAAGCTTAGTGATGAAGATTTGACAAGCTGCGACTTTTCCAACCGGATCGGTCATCGACCAACCGATCCGGATGGTCTTCAATAATAACACGACCGATCCGGTTGCGGGTTGCGACCGATCGGTTGGCTATGGCAAAAATACTAATTCGACCAACTTCCAACCGATCCGGTGAAGGTGTAACGGATCGGTTGGATCTTCCGAGATCGAGAACTAGATCTTCACTCTTCACTCGACTTGTAGAACTTGGTTCTTCAATCACTAAGGTCTTCAAAGGTACTTGGGATTTAGCTTTCTTGAGGCGGGAATCTTGATTAGCGCATATTTCCACATTTTCCTCCATTTCCCGCACTTGGTTATAAATACTAGACAAACATCTCTAGATACGATTAAGTACTAAAATAACGTAAATATAACCAAATAATGAGATATAAAAGTACACATAATGCTACTAAAAACATGCACAATCGAGTGTTATCAATCGACTCGGGAAAATACCACGGGTGATTGATGAACTTGCGGTCCTAGAAAGAACGTAAGTTCACCCATCATGGACATTTCAAAATTTTTCTTCATTAGTTTTGCAAAAGCGATTGAAAACTTTTATGTAGACCCAAAATGATGTCATACACGTAAATTTGAACAATTAAGATGTGTGCCCGTGATATTGTATAAAAGAGTTGGGTCAACCGAGCCTTTGGTGAAATTATTGGCTATGAGGAAAGATGATAGCTTATCGTACCATGCCCGGGGGCTTGTTTGAGACCATAAAGAGCTTTGTTCGGTTTGTAGACATGGTTCGGGAACTCGGGATCAACGAATCCATCGGTTGGTGACATAGACCGTTTCTTTAAGTTGTCCATTGAGAAGCGCCGTTTGACATCCATCGATAGACCGTTATATTCATATGAGTCGCGAAGCGAGAAATATCCGAACGACCTCAAGGCGAACAAGCGGAGCAAAAGATTCTTCAAAGTCTATTCCTCTTCCCGACGATAACCCTTACAAACTAGCCGTGACTTGTTTTGGATAACGTTCCCTTCAAACATCAATTTGTTTTCCA
The DNA here is from genome assembly GCA_022545495.1 of Chrysanthemum lavandulifolium. Lineage (NCBI taxonomy): Eukaryota > Viridiplantae > Streptophyta > Magnoliopsida > Asterales > Asteraceae > Chrysanthemum > Chrysanthemum lavandulifolium. Next base: position 219,616,507 of record CM040239.1, on the reverse strand, counting down.
AATCCATTTTAGACCAATGACATAGACCCATGTTGGTCTTTCAACCGATTCCATACTTCAAGACATTTGAATTGGTTGAGTTCTTCTTGCATGGATTCAATCTAGTTCTCTTTTGTCATTGCATCTTTAATGTTTTTAGGCTCGTTAGCGGGGCGGTGAGTGCATAAATGCAATGTTCACCATCGTGTGAAGACGTTGTCTCGTAATGGTGGTTGATTCGGGTTGCCAATAATGTTAGCCGGAGGATGGTCTTTGTCCATCTATGTGTAGAGGTTGATGTTGGTATACATTGTGCGATTCGAGGATTCAAATGGTTTGTTGAAGATTCCGCGACATCGGTGCGGCGATCTCATTAGCAAAGCGGGTTGAAGAACGCATTTGGATCAAAATCTGCGGTGGGGTACTTCATTCGAATATCATGTTGGTTCATCATTATTGGAAGCGGTGTGTTCAACTATTGTGTTAGAGTCAAGCGGTGTAGGTGCATCTTCAACGATAGTTGTTGTAGCAGTGTATCGGTATAGGAATATTATCGGGTTGTGCGGTGAGACAATGAGATACACCTAGAGCGGGTTCATCAATATCATCACATAACGGAGGAGCAAATAACCTTTCCATTTGTTGACGAGTTAGTGGGGCTTTGTTCGGTGATGATGGGGTTGAGGAAGTTTAAGCGGTTGTGACCGGGTTCTAATTGTTGTACTCGAAGCCATTTCGTGAGTTCATCAAAATGAGCATGAATCATTTCCATTACCTCCTTAGTTCGACGATTCAGTTCGGAAACCTTTAGAATTGTCACGGTATCCAATAAAGACTCCAATATCGACTTTGGCTTTGAGCTTTCCAAAATCATCACGATCATTATTCGGATAGCAAAGGGATCCAAATACATGAAAGTGTTTGAGGTTCGGTTTATAGTTGTGGACAAGCTCGAAAGGTGTTTTGTTGTGGCGTTTGTGATCATAGAACGGTTTGAGTATAGCATGCGATGAATCGACACGCCCATAAGTAATCTGGAAGTTTAGCATTGATTAACATTGTTCTTGCGACTTCCACTAATGTTGGTTTCGTCTTTCAACAACTCCGTTTTGTTCGGTGTGTCGTGCAATAGATGTTTGATCTCAATTCCACTTTCTCATAGAATTCACGAAGGTTTTGTTAACAAATTCGGTTCCTTTATGCATTCGATTATTACGGCGGTGTTGCGGAGTCGACACGTATCTTTGTGAGAAAGGTGATGATCATTTGTGGAGCTTGGTCTTTGCTACGAAGAAAGTAGACCCAAGTCCATCGTGAGTAGTCATCAACAATTCCTAAGATGTAGCGTTTGCCATTGATCGTTTGCGCATCGGGCCACACAAATCCATGTGAAGAAGATGTAGCACACGGCGAGAGTTGTGTTCCACCTTTGAAGGAAAATGAGCACGAGTGCTTTTCCCTTGTTCACAGTGAGCAAAGGTGATCTTTTGAATACCGAAATCGTGGAGTCCTTCAACTAGTTTGTGTCGAGCAAGGTTGGTGATGGTTTGAAAGTTTAGATGTGAGAGGCAGCGGTGCCATAGCCGAGATTTTGTTGATGTTGCCTTAGAAAGTAAGCGGATGGGAGAGGAAGCAACCATGTCTTGCATAGAGATAGTGTAGAGACTAGAATTACGCGAGCGGACATAAGGTCATTTCCTTGTAGATCACGAATGAAACAAGTTTTCTCCCTGAAAGCAACCTCCAAATCTCCATCACAAAATTGACCCTCGAAAGCAGATTGTGACCGAGGCCTTCCACATAGTAAACCCCGCTAATTTCGATGTTCCCATTGACATAATCTCCGTAGCCCATGATAGTTGCTGAAGTGATCGTTCCAATCGGCGGTGCCAATGAACTTTGCAATAAAGTTTGATAACAGTTTAAGGTTGCTGTCATGTGCCGGGAACATCCGCTATCAACAATCAGAGAATGATCCGTATCACCTGCATTACACCGCAGGCGACACGGATGGAATAGAAGTAGATGTGGAACCCGAAATGTTAGAGGTTCGAAGCGTATGTTAGACATACACACATTGATAATTTTAGGCATCCATTTAAATCCTAGTGTGTTATATATCCATTTATGCCATCTATAACTACTCTTTGCTTTAGTCTTAGTGAAAACACTAGGTGGTACTACATTCTTAGGAGGTGAGCGGGAGCTCTTGTGATGGCAAAGGTTGCCTTAGAATCTAAAGAAGGCGGTCTACCAAGCACGGACTTAGGCGATTAGTGGGCCTAGAGGTATTCCGATTCTTAGGATTTCGTAATCGAGATTATAGCTTTAGCAACACATTTGTCATGACAATCGAATTCATACTTTTTCGACAAATAGCACAAGGTGCATCGACTAAATATCAAAAGTACTTAACGGTTTAGCATTCGTTACATCACTATTTGTATTACATTTGCAGACCTTAACATCTATAGTGGAAGCAACATGAGTTTTATTCATAGTCCTAGGGTGTTCTTCTACTTTAGCATTCCTTATTGATCTTTTCTTAGGTCGCAACTTCCTATTCTTCGTTTGAGTGCTCTAGGGCTGTGAAGTGCGGACGTTTGGAAAAGATGCAACTATTCTGTTTCAGAGATGGGGAAACACATTAGCAACTTGTGATTTGGCGGTGGGAATTCTAGGTTCACGATTACTAAGTGTGACTGGTGCTAATCTCTTAATCACGAGTGGCGGAAGTTGTTCATACTTTCCTAACATTTCCGTAACTTAGAGAGTGTGAATCGATTTTGATTTTCGAGCGAATATTTCCAAGCAAAATTCATGACATCTCTAGTGTGAGCAAGATAGTGATCAAGTTCGTTTGATGCTTCAAGTCGAGTCTTTTGAGTAAATCAAATATGACACCATATTCTGTTTAACTTTTAAAAGTTCTTGTTCATATTTTGAGATTTGACTTTTCAAAGACACGTTTGATCATCCAGTTGCTCAATTTTAGGATCGGAAGATTTTGCACTCAATCGAGCGATTTTCTTTTGAAAACTAAGTTGATGGTTGTGAATATCTTTTCACACCAATGAAGACGACGTTTGCATTGTAAATTTCGGTGAGTAATCGTTTATTTTCGCTTTTAAAGACTCGATCCGAAGCACATTATCGGTGTTCTCAACAATAACAACAGTTTCAACAATATCGGAGAGATATGATCGATGCATATGGCAAAGAATAGAATAGCACAACATTATGGATATCGGACAGATAACATCTTCCAAGAGTCGATCAACATCTTTTCTCAAGAGTTTCTTTTACGTTTAGTATTAGAAATAGATGTTTGTTTTCTCGAAAACATTTTCATTACCCCAAGTTCCTTATGAAAATCCTTTTCCCGAGCAATTGCACAACTTTTCAAGTTTTTAACATTAGGTAAAGATTTTTCGAAAAATGTCTCTTTGTTCTCGCCAGAGGCGATTGAAAATGTTCAACTTTGATTTCGGATCGATATTCTATCTCATGTTGTAAAATTTTGAGGTCGACCATGAAAATGTCAAAATATCGAAGAATTTTTCTATTTTCAGTTGTGAGTTTACTTCACTAATGGAAGGTAAAGGACCATAAGTTTGTGCAAAGTACATTTTGGGATTAACATTAGAAGACTCGGGTGTTTGATGATAACCCTTGGTGTGTTTGAAGAATCCGTTGGTGTGGAAAGTGACCGCATTTTTATAGTTAAAGGTTTGTTGTAAACAACATTTTTAATTTTGATCGACTCTCGTCTTACGCATCTAATTCCTCTTGACGATGATATTCAACAACACTCATGATAGTATTATCAATTTTGTATTACCTTTGGAAACTTCGTGAGTTGTTTTGAATGTTTTTGTGAAAGCTTTGGTTTGTATGTCACTAGATTTTTCCATATCCTTTTGGATTGGGTTTTAAGGTAAACTTTTCAATAGTCATTCTTGATTCACCATGTTTGTAAACAAGCGTTTTAAACTCTTTAAGTTTGTTTTGCAAGCCGATAATTTCTTCAAGAAGGTCATCTACCCGATTCGTTGAATGCTTTTTGTATGCGAGGGCTGTTTTTGACAATTTAACAACTCGACCTTAGCTTTTTGATTTTCCAAGGTGAGAGCGTTAATTTGCTTTTTATGTTCGTGTTTGATTGTTCTAATTCGGACAACAAAGCATTCTTCGAGGCGCTAGATCCATGATCTGTCTCTCTAAATATTTTTCATTTTGATGAGATTTTGCAAAGCGGCTTCAAAACCTTTTTACGGTTTCTTGAGTTTTGAAAATTTGAGTTGCATTTGTAAGCATTCAAAATCCTTGGTTAATGATGCATTTTACTTTTTAAGGATTGATTTAATGCAACACATGCGACAATTTGGGATTGTTGGTCTTTAATTAATGAACAAGATCCGGATGGGGCAAAGGTTCATCTTGTTCAGCGTGAGTCACAACATGATCATTATTTAGATCCTCAAGTATAACCACGAGTCAATTTGATTATCAAGGAAACCATAAGGTCTTCGGATCGTCAAATGTAACTACGGGTTTATTTGAAAATCGTCGAGTATGAGATGTAGATGACTCATTTTGAACATTACGGCCGTGCGGATTCGAGATATTGATGGAGATATTAGTTCGAGATATGATGATGGTTTGTTGGTACACGAGACAAGCCATCGATTTCCTCTGAACTGTTTCACTCATGTGTAACTCTTGCATATTAGCCATCAACATAATAAATTGCATTGGCTGCAAGTCCTCCATATCATCATCCGAGTGCATCGCCATAAAGCTCGTTCTTTGTGTTGTGAGAGATCCACTGACTTCATCTTTAAGAGCCAAAAGTAAAGCCTCTTTGAAATAAGCACGCCCCTAGTCCTTGGCTTTGGGCATGCATTAGCCAGTGTCCTTCTCATTGCGGTTGTAGCATCTAAGACCATTTAACCGATTCTCGAGCATTTCCTGTTCCACCACTTGAGCTCGTTGTTATTCCTTCCCACAACATTAAACCCTTGACCACCGCCCATCGGCGACCATAATCACGATTCTAAACTTCAACACGTCCATTGTTCACAGCGACTTGAGTCCGTGTGTTAGATGAGGAGTGAATCGATTGTTGGATTTGTTGGTGTAACGGCCAAAAGCATTAGCAATCATCACAAATCCTTGTTGCAATGCTTGAATGGATCGATTTCCTCGATCGCTTCACGACATATGCTTGAGCATTGTTGTTGTATGGAACCAATTGATTTTGTTGAGGTTGTTCTTTGTGAAGGTGTGTTGAAGCGGTTGGTTGAGTTGCTAGTTGAGAGGATAATTTTGTTGAGCATACAAGGCAAGTTGTTGATTATCCGGTTGTGTTGTTTAGCAATTTGAGCACGAAGGATCCTTTCCGATCAACTTCCTTTTCATGAGGCTTCAAGTAATCGTACAACAATCCATAAGTAGAATGATGCATATTCTTAAGCAGCGGAGAAAAATGACATACTTCTCCCATTCGGGACCAAGACTACTCGGGAACTTAGTATTCACTGCAATTGTGGCATGATGATGTTGTGTTTATACAAATCATTGATGATGTCGAAAATCGATGATGATAGGACTCTAGTGTCTCTCGAGGTTCAATCATGAAGTGTTCATAAGCCAAGTAAATTTTGGATTCCAAATCCTCTGATTGAGTCTGAGATCCTTCCATAAGAAGGCGAATATGATCCCACATTTTTGTGCGGTCTTTTGAGCATCAACACTACGAAGAATAGGGTTTGGTAATCCTAAGAGGATGTATTCCATTGCAAGTTCATCGACTTCATAGTGTAGAAGTTACAGTAGGATTTAAATCGCTGTGATAGCAATGTTGGTTTGTTCATCTCTTGGTGGAGCAGTTGGATCTCCGGGTACAATGACGGTAGGCATCTCAAATGGACCTTCAAGATAACCTTCTTTAAGAACTTTCCATGTGGCTTCTTTAGATCACAAACCTAAAGAACCTTATCACCCATTGATCGTAGTTTCTGGAGTGAGCATTGGAGGTCTATCAGTGATCGACTTCATGAATTGATTGTTGGTGCTTAAAGCTTCACACATCTTTAGCAAACCAAGTGGGTTCCTTCATAGTGGTCCGTGATGGATGTTGATTGAAATCGGTTGTGTAGGGTTGAACTTGAAGGCTTGGTGGTGTTTGAACCATTTGTGGAGGTGGAATTGCACCCATTTGTGGAGTATGTTGCTGGTTAAATTGTTGTTGATAAATTGCTTGTTGTTGATTCCATTGTTGATGTTGTGGAGTTAATTGTTGTTGTTGTTGATGATTATAAGTGTGAGGGAAATAGTTGGAGTATGGTGGTTGAGACATGTTGATGAACTTGTGTAGTAAAAATGGATCTTTGTAGTCGAATGAACCTTTGATGATGAAGTGTCCTTAGGCGTAGAAAAGACAAGAAACCAAGTAGTACTTAAGCGTAAAAACACCAAAAGTTACGCGTAACAATAAGGAGTTACGCGTAGGATTTAGCTTACGCGTAAGTAAGATAAAAACACTAAAGTTATGCGTAGACAAAAGTTGGGCGTAGAAAGTTAGGCGTGGGATTACCTTGTCGTGAGACCAAGTTTCGCGTAAAGTGAATCTTATGCGTAGGATTTCTACGTGTAGCTTATGCTTATGCGTAAGTTTAGGGTTTTGCCAAATTATCTTTTACACTTCACAATGCAAAAGATATCCAAAGTCGACGTATTTTCGGACTTATCCAAGTAAGAAAACACGGAATAAACCGGAAAATGAAGATCAAACCAAGGAAAAATCTTACGCGTAATTTTAGGGTTTTGATCGCGTAGAATTACTCGTAACTTTGATTTTACCCAAATGTGTTTCTAAACCAGATTTTGTTATGGAATAGCTTCAATAGTACCAAAAGAACACAAATATGTGAATTTTGATGTACCAAAGCGCTAAGCAGTTACTGTAGAAGCGACACCCACGAACAAAAACAAGCTTAAAAGCGTAGATCCACGCGTAAAGTTTGAAACTTTTGCCAAAACAAGTATTTTAGCACCTCAAAACATTGAAAGTACAAGAATCTTGGATTAAAAAGTGTAAAAAACGAGTTTTTAAGAGAACCAAAGATGGCGTTATCTTTACGCGTAAGACCCAAAACCAAAAAAACTTCAAAAATAAAGTGTACACCCAACTATTTGGCGATTGATACCACTGTTAGGTCACTAGTTTTACAAACACAAGTTACAAAGAAAGGAGATGAGGCGATTGAACAAGAACCAAACACACACACACAATAATATGAGACGGTTATGTGTAATATAGTGAATGAAAGGAAAACTTGAACAACCAACCCTCAAATGAGGGTTTACAAAATATTTATAGGAGGAAGCTAGGGCAACACTCCTAGTTCCCATCCTTTCTTATGTGGGCTTGGGCCTAAGCTTATGGGCCTTCTACATAAGCTAGACCTTAAACAAACATAAAGGCCATAATAAAGCTACCTATTACATATGAAATATAAATACTTGAAATATTGTTTAGGAGTGATTCCAACAACACTAAATTAGGTTGTAAACCTATATTTATATTGAATAAATGAGTTTTCTTAAGGAATATCCGTTATTCTATATTTGTGTTGTGATACCAATTGGAAGCACCCATGACTTGTATGCATTCGCTGAACCCGATTTTTGGGGGTGTTACAACAAGGTCTGCAAGTGCATCCATTCCATAGGAAAACTCTTGTAATCATTATATTCCGCTATAATCGTTCGGTTAGCATATCATTTACTTTATGAATTATACTTTAATCGTTCGAATATGATATCGTGTAGTATTCTTTGAGATTATGGGTTGTTTATGATAATATAATGTTTTGACTTGTTTATATCATTTGTTTACTTTTTCATTGCATGTTGATTATGTTTATCACTTGATACCCGTTTATGTGCTTGATTATGTTTTAATCTATCATTCAACTGAATCTATGTTTATTGATCAAGTCTTGTTTTGTTTTATGTGGAATTGTGTTAAGTGGATAAATGAGTTTTCTTAAGGATATTACATATAACTTATCTTTATGACTAGATCACTAGTACTATAAGTAATGTCTTGTTCTACTATTGGTTAAGTGAATAATATACTAAGAGCATCTTAGGACTATAGATAAAGTTTTGTTTCCTTTATTAGTTTAGTGGATAATATGCTACTAGTATAAAGATAACTTTGTAGCCATTAGTTTGTGAAGCCTCGATGAGCTAGGTTGAAAATAAAATAACCTATGTAGATTATAATCAGCGGTGATACTTTATGCGGGTTTGGTTGATTGTGACATGATTAACCGATTATAAACCTCGAGTTTAGGGAGAAGACCCACCTAGCTTTTATTAGAAAATCGACAACGAAAGTAGTACAATCATTGCTGCGTAGAAAAATCTTGCATTTATTTAATAACATGGCTAATCGTTTTCTTATATTTGGCTTGACCTATTCTTTATTGCTTGTTTATCTACTTGAGTGTGTTATTAGTTTTATTTATTCGCTTTATTAAACCAAAACTCGTGCTATTCTTTCAGGCTAAAATCCCCTTATTGCATTAGTTTAGGATTTAATTAGGTTAATTTAGATAATTAGAATACCTGTAGATTAAGTAATAACGCTTACTCTTAGTGATAGACACCTAACTTACCAACGAACCTACAATTGATCGGATACACTGCCTATTATTGTTAGTTAATAGGTAAAGTGGCAAAATATAAATAATAAAACTTGATAACAAATATACCTATACTAAACGACACATCACTAACTCTCCAAATGAAGCCATCATAGAATGCAGAAGATGTTATGAACATGTGGAACTTGGGATCACGCTTTCGAGGTATCACATACACAATGGATAAGCCAATGCTAGACTACGAGGTTACTTGCCATGACTCAATTGGACATTTAAATCGTGATGTTGATTTGCTATTTTACATCTAGTGGTCTTGTTTTAATTTGTCTCAAAATAATTGTTTCTGAGACAAAACATATAAATTGAGGAAAACATATCATTTACATTTATAGCCTTATTAAATTTCAATATTACATCAATTTCCTCACTTTGTAACTATGTCAATATCATTTTAAACTTTTGTAATTACATTTGTATCTTTACCAAATTTTGTAATTACATCAATATCCTTCACAAACTTCTAAATTCCATATATATATATATATATATATATATATATATATATATATATATATATATATATATATATATATATATATATATATATATATATATATATATATATATATATATATATATATATATATATATATATATATATATATATATATATATAGAGTGATTCTAGAGCAAAGTGTAATTAGAGAGAAAAGTTAGGGTCGAATTTGCAAACATCTCAAACTTCAAGGGTAGAAAATGAAAAAAAAACAGAAGTAATCGACACTCCCTTTCACACAGACACTCCCGTTTCACACACTCACCATCACCACCGTCTTCCGTCGCCACCGTCTTCCGTCGCCACCATCTCCATCTCCACCACTCAACATCACCACCATCATCTCCATCGCTCCACATCGCCACCATCAACTCCACCGTCACTAGATAATGAAAATTAATTACTATACCTCCTGGTCTTAGTGTTGCGTTCTTATTAATAGATTGATTGATTTGTTAGACCTAATTTGATGCCACGCCAGCAATATTAGGTTTACTGAATGTGTAATCTCATTGATTTGTTTTGATTGTTAGTTTTGTTTTCTTTGAATTAGTTAGTTTTATGATTGACCTAATTAGAGGCCACTTCAGCAATCAGGTTGAAGCTCTCGTTAGGTTTTGGTGAAATGGTGAACTTGTTGTGATGACGTCACTAATCAATGGTGCAAGAGGTAAGTAGTGACATGCGATTAAGTTTAGTGAATTGTTAGGTCTAATCAATGGTGTAAGAGGTAAGTGGTGACATGGGATTAAGTTTAGTGAATAGTTAGGTTTTAGGCATTTGTTGAGTATCAGTATAAACATTTTAGTGCATCAATGTGCATCTGAGTAAAATAATATGTTATAATATATTAGAGCATCAATGAGGATGATTAGAGCATCAAATGTTTATGATTAGAGCATCTCATAAAACGTTAGTGTTTCAAGTGTGAATGATTAAAGGATCGTGTGATAAATTACGACATCTATATAGTATGATTAGAGCATTTGTTTGTTTGATTCGTGCATCAGCGTTTAATGAAAATAGCATATGTTTGTATGTTTAGTGCATCATTGTGAAAATTCTGTTTAGTGCATCAAAAATATGTTTAGTGCATCCGTGAACATACTAGAGCATCGGTGAGTGTGGTTAGGGCATCAATGATTATGATTAGTGCATTGTTAGACATATTAAGGAATCGGTGTCTCTGTTTAGTGTATCAGTTTGTAAGTTTAGTGCATCGTTGGTCATAGTAGGGCATCCATTTGTATGTCTAGTGCATCATTGGAACTACTTGGGCATCTGTTTTTATGTTTAGTGCATCAATGAACACATTAGGGCATCAATGAGTATAGTTAGTGTAATGCATCAGTGTGTATGTTTACGTCTTCATGTAACCTCCAAAACTTCAATTGTGGTTCATTGATCTTGAGGATGTGTAACCTCCAAGACACATATCACCACACATTCTTTGAAATGCTTGGAAATTGGTCGTTTTGTGATTATTTTAAAATCGAAGCAATCGAATGGGCTTGGGAGCTTCTTACTACAGCAAGTCATAATCTCACTGTACTCCAACATCTTTAATTCTGATTGGTATTTGTAATTTGGTCATTTGGCAACTATTTTATGTTATTCAGGTTTATAAACTACCGAGTGATCGAATGTATGTTACTTACTTTGATGGTGATGAAAACTTGGTCTTCAAGCGGATAATGAAGCTAGAGATATATGACTTAAATATCTCGACTAAAGCGTGTTGCCTTTTGGTTGTAAAGTGAGTTTATTCACCGTTTTTTATTGAGACATTCTATCTTATCGCCTATCCTTCTTTAATACAATATGGAGCAAATAACGGTTTCTTGATCTTAATTATATATCCGTTTTATTTGAAGCGGGGACAACCGGGAGATGGGTGATGAGGGACCATGTGGGCCTTGTGAGATACACTTTGATAGAGTTGGGGACGTGATCTGCAGAACTTGTTAATAAGGATGACCCAACATTGATTGAGATATGGAATATTGTGTTCATTCAAGTATGATTTAAATGCTTACTTTATCTTTTAAGCATTTACAAATTTTGTATCTAACGATCTCACATTATATCTTGATGTCTATTTTGCGGTTTAACAGGACGATGGCTCATTAGATTCTTTGCCTAATAAACACGTGGACACTAGCATGGGTCTCGAAGATTGACTTCAATTCTTCAAAATAAGTTGAGCAATTATGATCTTGATGTGTTTGTACCTTTATTTGAAGCTATATTTGAAACTATAGAAGGTTAGATTTGTATATATTCCATTTATCTTACTCTTGTATAAATTTTACTAGATATGCGTACTCATTACTCACAAGTTTTATGAAGGTTGATAATGCTAGAGCGATATAGAGGAAAATCGGATCAAGAGCGAGGGTAATGTTAGGAATTAGAAATTCCGGTATTAAAGAGTCGGTCACCTCAAGTATATATAATCGTTAAAGCTCGTAGTCATAGTTCATTTAAGTTTAGTAGTATTTAGTTAAGTAACACCGTGGAGGATGGGCGGGTCTTTACCACCTGTATGCGATCCACGGCCCAAAGTGTGGCGAGTTATGTAAGACTATAAATACTCTCTACCTTCCAAGGTAGAGAGTTGGAGCTCATAATAATATCTTTCACTTTCTCTCACTAAGTTCCCTAAACCTCTAACTTTCTCTCTAGAATTCCATCTATATGCTACTTTGTGTTATGGTTTGATGTGTATGTGAAAGTTATATCTTACAATTGGTATCAAGAGCCATGGTTAGATCATATCTTGCACATCTTTGGATTTATAGTGGTTTTAGGTGGTTTTGAGTTTGAAAAAGTTTAGTGGTTTTGCATCATTGGTTGATTTCTTGTGTTAAAGTTTGAATTTTGTTGGTACTTTTATGTTTAGAATCATCAAAAGTGTTTAGGTTTTCATTTGGTAAGCTTGAATCATCTTGGTTGGGTTGTTTTGGATTGAAAAGTGATGTTTATATGGTTTTCAAGCTAGCGACTTAGTTCAGAATATTTTTCTTGGTAGCGACTTGCTTCACATTTTGTAGCGACTTCGATGTTGGAGCTAGCGAGTTAGATCTAGCGAGTTAAAATACAAGTAGTGGAATCTCCACTATGGGTAGCGACTTGTGGTAGCGACTTGGTCGATGTGAGTTGCTCTTTAGCGACTGTGTCTCTAGCGACTTGTGTGGCAATTCTTTGCCAAAATTTGGCTAGCGACTTGATGCATGTGAGTTACTACTTAGCGACTTGCTTTCTATCTAGCGACTTGGGATTCTAGCGACTTGGCTGTCCAGCGAATTAATTAGTAGCGACTTAGTGCATTTGTTTCTAGCGACTTAGAGCATTATCATCTAGCGACTTGAGTGATTGTTCACAGTTTTCTCTTGATTTAGTAAAATCCGTGAAAGAATCTATTTCCGGTTTAATCATAGAGTTATAAAATCCCGTATAATCTGTTAACATGTCTACCAACGTCCCCTACCGTCATCTCCACTATTGCGAGGATGTACAAACGGTGGCTCGGATACTCGTCCACCCATGCAGCAGGCCGACTACGATTCTTGGGCTCAACGAATCGATTGTATTGCCTTGGAAAGGAAAATGGTGTCAACATTCTCAAATCCATTGATGAAGGACCATATCGGGTTGAGGCGACTAGAGACATACTTGATACTAATGAAGATGGTACTCCTGTTTACGGAATGGACGGACCTAAGATGTATGATGAGCTTGATGATAAGGAGAAAAGAGATTCGATCACGGATATCGAGCTTCAAACATTGTTCTTCAAGGTCTTCCTAAAGACATCTACAAGTCGATCAATCATAACTGCTTGATGCAAAGCGGTTTGGGATAATGTTAAGATGCTTCTCTCGGGGTTCGAAATTAACTATGGAAGGCAGAGAATCCCAACTCTATGACTAATTCGAGCACTTCAAGATGAAACCGGATGAGAGTGTCTATGAGTACTATGTGAGATTTCATAAGTTGGTGAATGACATGAGAAACATCAAAATGACTATGCCTAACATTCGAGTTGAACTCAAAATTTGTAAACAATATGAATCCGAATGGCACAAGTTTGTCACCTACTGTGAAACTCACTAAAGGTTGAAGGATACGAACTATGAGCAACTCTATGCCTTCCTCCTTGAATGAGAGACATGCCATGTTTGAAAAGAGGATTCTTGATCACTCAAAGGTCGGGAGAAACAAGGTCTACAAATGATTCAACCGCCTTCTTCACGAGATAATGGGACTTCCACCAATGCTTCTCAAGTTGCACCCATGATTGATGATAATCACAAACCCATTTCGATCCAAGGTTCAAGCAACACGATGCAAATCTTGTCATGGAACATTTCATCACTCAACTAACACTCATGGTTAAAGAGAACATGACACTTTCACCTCGCACCAACAAACTCCACACACTGCAATGAGATCCGAACCGCCTCAATCTTCACAACCATGCGTTGATAAGAGATGGGAAAATTATGGGCAACCGATTCGGAAAGACAAGATGATCGAGGAGAAGAGGTGAAGGCTGGGAGAGGTTATGTTGGCAAACGAATCGAGGAAGAAATGGTAACCAAGGTCAAGCTAAGCCAATAAAATGCTATAAGCGTGGTGGTGAAGGACACATTGCCGAGGCGCACATCTCCAAAGCGTCCACGAATCGCGATTACTTGGAGATAAGATGTTCTTGGCACAAGCTCGGGACAATGGTCTGCGTTGGATGAAGAGGAATTGTTGTTTCTTCTTTGAGGGCAATGCCAAGACCTATGATGCGATGTAGATGAGCGACTTATCGGGAGATAGGTCACAATCATCGAGCGCCTTTCAAGTCGCCGACGTGATGCATACGACTCGATGTAGATGATGGACCCATCGCACACACAATCTTTATGGCTAGCATCTCTCCAATGGTTTCTCCCAAGATCTCTTCTTCACCACAAGCTGGCCCGTCCAAGGACAAACTCATCTCGGAGGTATTAAAACTATACGATGATGTCGATGTGCAACGGATGCATGACAAAGTACAATCAACTGAAACTAGTGAATCAAATGTTGAAAATATGGGTAATAACAATATTGTCCCATACGATCAATCGTGAAACAAAGTGAAAGTGAAGTTGTACCAAGTGATGCATCTTCTGCAGTCAACAATGACTATGTCTTTGATGAATACACGCATGTGCTCTGATGATTCCATAATTTGAACTAAATGCCTATAAGGAACGTGTTGCTATTTATGAACAACGTGCAAAATTTGAGTTGACCACTCGTGAAGCGGAAATGGATGTCCAAGTGAGTACAGTGAATTAGAAAAGTAAGTTTAGAGAAGAAGTATTGAAACAAGAATTAAATTCCTTGCAAGAAAACTTTCTAAAACATTAAACAAAAACAAGAACTTCAAGAAAATGTGAAAATGCTTAAGCAAGAATTTAATGCAAAGGAATCAAAACTCTTGAGAGATTTTTCTAATCAAAACTTTGAAAAACAAACTTGAAAACAAGTTGTACATACAAGGAAACACCATTCGTGACCGCTCACATGGTCACCAAACATCGGTCTTAAGCGATAAGCATAGCATTCCCCTTGTTGAGGAATCGAATCCGGAGGTAATTAAAAAGGCTAGAAATGCTCATAAGGTGCTTTATGATGGTGATGAAATCCTTAAGCCTAGGCGAGAAACCTAGTTGCGTTGAGTGCTGCGAGAAGATAAGAAATCAAATGAAATCACTAGGGAAAAGATGAATAAGAAACAAAATGATCCCAAATGCAAAGAAAAACATAATTATCTCTCCTCATGATTACAAGAAGGAAAAACTGGATTTCATTGAACAAGTTTAAGCCTCGAGACTTTGTTGACTCCAGAACAAGTCTTCGGAAAAAGATTTAGATAAGCGTAAAGCGGAAAATATTGTTGAAACTAACCCTCCCTTTGGAAAATGCCTAGAAACAGCGTGTATCCTCCTAATACACCAATGCATCTTGTACCTAGAAATATTGCCACTAAAAGCAAGACATTAATTAGCCAATACGTGATATTTCAACTATTTGTTGATTTTGAGAAAACTTGCAAGAAAAGGATCACACCCATGGGTATAAGCAAAGGAAAGGGTTTTGAACAAATGAAAGAATGTTATTTGGTGAGGTCATGCCCTTCTTTAAACTTCTAAAAGATCACTTTGAGAGTCTTAAAAGGGATAGAAAGCGATATTAGGGAATGGAAAAGGAATTTGATGCAATGGTTGTTGAAGTTAGTGACTATGAGCGTGTTTGAAATATAATGAGATTGAGAGAAAGAACTTGCATACATTAAATGAGAATCTTATTCTTGAATGTGTTGCTCAAGATGTGTTTTCAACGCTTCAAATTGCTCTATTAATGCTTCCAAATTTCATGAATTATCTGCGGTACTGAAAGTCTCCCATGATCGTGTCATTGAGCTTGAAAAAACTAACTCTAAACTAAATGAGAAAATTGAATCGGATAATCACAACAATTTGGTTAAACATTTTCTAAACTAGAAGTTGAGTATTTTAATCTACAACTAAAATATCAACATCTCAAAGAAAATGTCAAAACTTCAAATATCAAGACATCCTCGGATGCTCGAGTTTGATCGCGTTTTCAAATTAACAAGCGAGATGAACGATTCAAGCTCGATGTAACACGATCGAGAAAGTTGAAAGCCCAAATCTCTCAATTAAAGGGTCAAACAAACAATATGACAGCTCCCAAATGCCTCCTTCTTTAGATTCTCGAATTCTCAAACGTTTCATCTTCAAAACTTAGTAAATGCTTTACAAAAGGAAAGCGAAAGTTTTCTAGAAGAAAATGAAAAGGTTAAGCGTCACTTCAATGAGTTGTTTGAATCAATTAAAGTCACTCGTAACAAAACAACGAACAAATAACTTCATTGCAAAGGAAATTGAGAATCGAAGAGTCGGGGTAAAGGGAAAATGCCAATGATCAATGAGGAGAATGTTGTATCTAAGGTTCATTCTAGTAATCAATATGCTTTGTCATGACATATGTCCCCTCATCTAAGGAACAACAAACTTGCCATTCAAACATATTTCTCATCCCTTAAGGATTGCTTAGAATGCTGCGTGAGATTGTTGAAGAGGATAAGCTAGAAAC
The DNA here is from genome assembly GCA_022545495.1 of Chrysanthemum lavandulifolium. Classification (NCBI taxonomy): domain Eukaryota; kingdom Viridiplantae; phylum Streptophyta; class Magnoliopsida; order Asterales; family Asteraceae; genus Chrysanthemum; species Chrysanthemum lavandulifolium. Next base: position 219,600,133 of record CM040239.1, on the reverse strand, counting down.
CTCATGATAATGCAATTGGACATGCATGCTTATATGCCAAACGATCTCAAGAAATCTTAGAATGTTTGATCACAATATGCCCAAAGACATTAGGTGAGAGAGTTAACCCTTTGATTCCATGCTCAATGCCTAAGGCCAAATATGATATGCACTCGATTCCCAATGTTTTGAATGTGAGCGTAGTGTACCATTGAGTAGCTCGATTCTAGATTTGTCAATGCTAAGAAGAGAACTCAGTGTACCTTCAGGAGTACAAATCTCGGTACCTCTAGGGTTACTGAATGTGAAACTTAGTGCACACGCATGTAGTTCGAGATCAAACACATCTAAGCAATTGGTGCAAAGAGTAGTAAACCAAACTAATGTTCCCATTCCCTCTACAGGAGTAATCGGTGACATTAAAGGGAGCGGGTCAAAGTCTCAAGACAATACAAGGAATGATAGGACCTCAAGCTAAGAATGTGCCTTTGGAAAGAGAGAAGAACAATCTAGGAACTTTAAGTTTGAATCGAATAAAATGAATCGTGTTGATTCTAGTATTAGCCATAGGCGTCTTTGTAATTAATTGAATTCGATACTATTTGCAAACCTTGTTCTAGTGATCGCTTGAATTACATTTCTAATCATGAATGTGATGTTAATGTTACGCCTAATGATGTTAATCGTCAGATTAATATTGTTAATACTAAAATTCATGCTAAGAAGGCTAAAAGGAAAAACGCGAAGAAAGTTAGAAAACAGTGGAAACCCACAGGAAGAACATTCGGTAAAATAGGCTTTTATTGGATACATTGGTCATAAGACTAATCGAGATAATGCCCACTAGAAAATGGATGCCTCTTGGTAGAACTATTCCCTTAAGAAGTGGTCACACTGTAAGCAGAACTATCTGAACACTAGTATTGCATCTATTCACAATGATTCCATTACCTCACTTTCGATATGAATGCTTCTATTTCGATGTGGGTGGTCCAACCATTGTAACTAACCAAATGGAACCCATTCTTGCATGGGATCCCAATTATCCGATTATCCATTCTTGTCATGTTCAACCGCAGATCGTTCAAATCGTTACGTGGTACACGGACTCAGTGTTCCAAGCATATATTTGAGACCCAGTCACGGCTCATGAACTTCGTGAGCAAATTCATCGGACTGTATTAGATTTGGTAATGATCATTTCGGTGCTATTATGGGTTATGGAGATTATGTTGTTGGTGATAGTGTCATCTCTAGAGTGTATTATGTGGAAGGTTTAGGTCATAACTCATTTCTCCGTTGGTCAATTTCGTGACTCGATCTAGAAGTAGCCTTGAGAAAACATACCTTTGTTAGAGATCTTAATGGTAAGGAATTGTTGAAAGGAACTCGTGGCTCAAACCTTTACACCATCTCTATCGATGACATGATGAGGCATCTCCAATCGCTTGTTATCTAAGGCTTCAAAAACAAAGTCATGGTTATGGCATCGTCGTCTCAATCACTTGAACGGCACCATCAACGATCTTTCGTAAAAGACTTAGTTGTAGGTTTACCTAGACTAAAGTATGAAAAGGATCATCTTTGTTCAAGATGTCAATTGGGAAAAAGCAAGAAGTATGCCCATAAACCCAAACCTACTAACTCATCACTGAAGTTCTTCATATGATTCATATGGATTTATGTGGACCAATGAGGTGCGAGAATATCTTTGGGAAGAAATATGTATTAGTTGTGGTTGATGATTACTCTAGATTCACTTGGGTCAAGTTCTTAAGGACAAAGGATGAAACTCGATATCATTATCAAACTCATCAAGCAGTGCGAGCTCGACTAAACAAAGCGCCGAATTGTCGAGCAGCAATGGGCGAGTTTGTCAACAAACAACTTAATGAATTCTATGAAAGTGTTGGAATCGGTCATCAAAGAAGTGTTCCACGAACTCCTCAACGAGCGGTGTAGTTGAAAGACGAAATCGTACTACGGTTGAAGCCGCTAGAACAATGTTGATTTACTCAAAGGTTCCAATGTTTCTACGAAATTTGAAGCAATCGCCACCGCATGCTATACACAAAATCGTTCCCTAATCCACACCGTACATGGAAAAACTCCATATGAACTTGTCCACAATGAAAACCTAATCTCTCTTTCCTTCGTGTGTTTGGTGCATTGTGCTATCCAACTAATGAGGGTCAAGACTTAGGAAACTTAGGGCTAAAGTGACATTGGAGTATTTGTAGGATATGCACCAAACAAAAAGGGATACCGAATCTACAACAAAAGAACCCGAAATATCATGGAAACAATTCACGTTACATTTGATGAGTGACCGGTCAAATGGCTCTGGACACTCAACTCGGGACCCGCACTTCAAAAGCAGTCCATTGGTTCATCCCTTGTTCCAAACTCCTCTCAAGAAACTCCATATGTACCTCCATCCGAAGATGATGTAAAGAAATTGTTTGATCCTATGTTTGATGAACTGTATGATTCAATTACTAATGAGGTCTTGATCCCACAACAGAGGTTGCTCATATTCCGATGAATGAAGTCAATCCTTAGGTCTCAATATCTTTAAGCCAAGAAGCACCTTCGCTTGATCCTTGATCTCATCAACAAATCATCATTCTTCAAATGTACATCATGGAAATGTTTACGGCATCAATGATGAAGTTAATCCTTTGCTACTCCACGAAGATGCTCCATTTGAAAACATATTTGCTACTCACGAATCATCATCGAACCATCTTCTTGAGGAGACATCGACTCGACTACCTCGGTTCCTCGACAAATGCCACATGAACACCTCGGAAAATGGACTCACGATCATCCATTAGACAACATCATTGGTAATCCCTCTCGTCTGTATCAACCCGAAACAACTTGCAACCGATGCCTTATGGTGTTTCTTCAACTCCGCACTATCTAAGATCGAACTAAAAGATGTTAAAACCGCCATGAATGAAGACAATGGTTCAATGCTATGCAAGATGAAATTCATGAGTTTGATCGTCTTGATGTATGGGAGTTAGTACTGCTCAGGCGTGCTATGATTATAGCTCTAAAATGGATCTTCAAAGTAAAACTTGATGAGCATGGTGATGTGTTGAAGAACAAGGCTCGATTAGTTGCTAAAGGATATCGTCAAGAGAGGGTATAGACTTTGAAGAATCTTTTGCTCCAGCTTGTCGAATCGAGGCAATCGAGAATCTTTCGCTAATCTTGCTAGTAAGAACATGGTAGTTTATCGGATGGATGTAAAGACGGCATTTCTAAACGGAGATCTTAAAGAAGTCGTCTCGCCGCCCAACTCAAGGATTTGTGAATCAAGAGCATCCTACTCGCGTTTATCGTTTGAAGAAGGCTCTTTACGGTTTAAAGCAAGCTCCGAGGGCATGGTATGATACAACATCAAAGTTTCTTCTATCAACCGGATTCATCAAAGGAGCATTGATCCTACATTGTTCACCAGAAGTCGTGCAAACATTTGATTCATGTTCAAATTTATGTTGATGATATTATTTTGCCTCGGTGACCCAATGGAATGTGATCGTTTTCAAATGAAATGAGTTCAAAGTTTCAAATGTCAATGACGGGACAAATGTCATTTTCTTGGGATTACAAATTTCTCAAAGTCCGGAGGCATTTCATAAATCAATCTAAATATGCAACAGAGATTTTAAAGAAATTTGGATTTGATTCAAGTGACCTGTTGACACCCCATGATTGACCGAACCAAACTAGATGAGGACCTCTCGGGGATCATGATTGATCAAACGAAATATCGGAGTATGATTGGATCACGATGTATCTCACAAGCTAGTAGACCAGACATCTTGTTCATTGTTTGCATGTGTGCTAGATACCGAGCTAAGCCTACTAAAAAGCACCTTGAAGCGATTAAACGGGTCTTCGGTATCTCCAAGGAACCATCAATATGGGACTATGGCACAGAGAGGACACGGTATGTCACTAACGGCCTATCGAGATGTTGATCATGCGAGGTTGTCAAGATACTACGTCAAGTACATCCGAGGTGCTCGGTTTTGGGTGATAAGCTTGTGGAGTCGGTCTTCAAAGAAGCAAATGAGTACTTCTATTTCTCTACAGAGGTCGAATACATAGCCATGTCATCTTGTTGTGCTCAAATCTTATGGATGAGATCTCAATTATCGACTATGGCTTTGAATTCAACAAAATCCTCATCTTGTGATAATAAAAGTGCTATTGCTCTCATGCAACAACGTTCAACACTCAAGAGCAAAGCATATCGACATTCGACATCATTTCATCGAGGGAACAAGTGGAAAAAGGTGTGGTGGAACTATATTTTGTGAGTCGAATATCGGTTAGCGGACATCTTCACCAAAGCTCTTCCAAGAGAACGTTTGAGTTTATTCTTCCACGTCTTGGTTTGAAAAGCCTTCAACAGAAACTCTCAAACGTCTTGAGGAGGAAGGCGGAGTAAAGGTCTATCTTCATCTATCTCTTGTAAATATTTATTTGAAAAACAAAATACAAAATTATAAAACCTTCAAAAATCAAATAGAAAAATATAAAACTTTCAAAATCCATAAAATGTGAAAAATTGAAAAATCTTCAAAAATTATTGTCATTTTTGTCATGTTTCTTCAGGTTCGATTATATCTACGGTCTTTGTGCTATCATTCAAAGAATGACACGGGACTTTAGATGTTGTTGAATATTTTATAAAAAAAAAAAAAAAAAAAAAAAAAATCAAAAATTATTTTTGGGAGAAAGAAAAAATTGTTTATTGTCATTTCGAGCAATAACCGGTTTTAAAAGAAAGAACGAGCCATGTTTTAACATGTTTTCACATTCCATGCTCGATTCTATAAACATGTATCTATTGAAAACCAAATGCTTTGAAAAATAACTCGGTCTCTCTTTGATAATCATGGACTTATTTGTCAAAATCTCTATCTCTCAATCAACAACCTATGTCATTGATTGAGGGGAGAATGATTTCAATTAAATTAAAAGTTATTTGGCATTAAATTGTTTTCAAAAGATATACATGCATGTCTTATCAATGGAGTTTAAAGTCTTAAAATCCGATCCTTATCGTTCAAACGCTTTCACAATCAAGTCACAATTCTCCTTAAAGCTTTCAAATCAATTTAAATCTATACGAGATCACAAATCTCAAATGTTTTGATAATTGTGATCGGGGAGAATAATGATTTAAATTGGATTTAAAGCGATAATTGGTAAATGGTTTCATAAGAGTGTACATCTTGTCCTTCCACATGTGACAAACGATTTCAAATTTTACATGCACATGTTGAGGAGCATCTATATTAAACCTTTGATTTGAAACGTGATCATTCATCCCAATGTGCGGGTTCCTCTAGTATGTGCAAAACTCTTTTCAAACCTCGAGGCACATATTGAGGGGAGCCAATTTATGGAAACCTCATCCTTCCCGAATGCTATATCTACTTGATTTGATGTAGGAGCGATGTTGATATCTTTTAGAAAATGGTAATCAAAAGTTAATTCTTTCTCTTGCCTCCGTGTGCAAAACATTTTCAAATACTTGATGCACATGTTGAGGGAGTTCTCGTTCTAAAATATCAAAAACAATTCGGTACAAAATGCTTTGATAATATATCACAAGTATCCGAATTGATTTTAAAATGGTTTTCAATTGGATCCAATGGCGGTGAACAATTCCAAATTGACCGACCAACTTTACTTCATGTACGGTGATATAAGGATGATAAGGTTAGGTATGTGTTCCCATGATCCGCCGAATCGGAGGGATCTACCAGGACAATCCACTAGTTAGTGTAGAAGTCCTTAGGTATGATGATAAAAAGGAGAAAAATGAGATATGGGAAGAGTGCGGACTAAGGCGAGCTAGTCTTGGAATAAACCCAACAAGGTTCTAGCTATGAAGTCTCGGTAAGCACTAAAGGGGTTGAAGAATTAAAAAGAATTGAATGAGAAAGGGTGAAAACAAATAGCCTCCATTTATTCAACCATAGAGGCGTAAACCGGGTTCACTTCATATGCTACGATGGTAACATCGGTATTGAAGACAAGACGTCATGGACCCGGTGGACTGACTTGCACTTCACCCTTCCAAACCACTCAAGTTCCTCTTAAAGGGCTTGTTTCATTCTCACGGGAACCAACATTATCTATCGACTTTCTCTTAGAGATGGTTGATATTGAAGAAGGAGACCCTCTCCTAGTCTCGACACGGGATCCAAATATGCACAAATTGAGTCTAGAGCCACGAGATCATCAATAAATCTCATTAGGACACTTTCAATGAAGACTCTGCATTTCACACAATGTGGAAGAGAGATTATATCTTGAGTCCTCGCATTATCCTTGTGGTATTGCCGAACATCCGAGTGATGTGTTTACATATTCACAATGAAGATGGAAAGCCTACGGAGCCAACATCAATCAAGCTCTGGTAGGTGGCATGTGAGATCTATTATATAGATCAACCATGTGACAAGCTGACGAGAAACAATGGGGCGATTCAATCTCTTGAATCAAACCGGTTCGGGTTATGGATTGGCGGATACCTTTGAAAACCGGTCTTTGTGCTTAAAACTCTTTTCTTTAGCACATCGACCGTGTACTCATTTTTCAAACCAAAGGTATTTTTATGATTGATAATTGATTTTCAATAAAACCTTCGTTGTATTGCAAAACAATTTCTATTGAGCAATACACGATTGTTTTCAAATCTCTTTTCATCAATCGGTGGACTTAAAATTATTTGGTTCACTCACTCCGTGTTGTCTTCTTTGAGGCGCTCGGTTTGAGAACAGCTAGAACACCGCGAAACCACGTCGAGGAGATTCTTAGGAATCCTACGATCACAGGCAAGACTTGTCTTGATCAGCGGGGAACCGTGGGCGTGTACCTCAATTCAACGAAAGTGATCAAAGACACTTTCGTGCGATTTATTGCGAGGTAAGGTTGACACGGCTTATAGGGTTGTTGCTGATCACATTAGAACTCTTTCATTTGTAATTGCAGATGGTTCACGTCCAGGTTAATCATCAAAACTAGTTTACTGCAATTACTTGTTTTTCTTACCTTGGAATAAGAAATTTGGTTAGTATTGCCCCAAAATTTCATGTATTTGTAACACTATTATATTTTCAGGCAATAAAGACCGTGAATATGTCTTGAGGCGCATTCTTCTACGAGCTGTATACTACGGAACAGAAGTTTTGAAAGCAAAACATGGATTTCTCAACGGGTAAATGCGTATAATCTTGTATAAGTATATTACATCATGTTGCAATTAGTATTTATCTTCACAGTGACGGATCATTCCTGTTTATGCTGGAATTAGGCTGGTAAAGGTTGTGGTGGATGTGATGGGTAATGTTTATCCTGAGCTGAAACAACAAGAGGCGCACATCAAGAGGATCATAGCAGAGGAAGAAGAAAGCTTTGTAAAAACGTTGTCGCGTGTAAGTTTGATCGTATTGAAGCTTACATTCCTAATTTGTGTGTATCTTTCGTATCTAACAATGTTCTTCCGATGTCGTCTTCCTTTTTCTTTTTTTAACACAAAATCCTCTCATCTGCTTATGGTTCTATATTATTAGGGAAAAAGGATGTTTGATAAGGCTGCTAAAGTTGTTAAAGCTCAGGGGAAGAATATATTAAGTGGACATGCACGTTAACTACAATTTATATCTGATTTTCCAATGCTATTAGTCTTTCATTTTCCTATATTATTATCTTATAAGGGGAAATAGCATTATATAATTCTCTTAGTATCAAGTTTTACTTGTAGTACTATCTAATATCATTGTTCTATTTTATGCAGGATGCCTTCATTTTGTATGGTACTTACGGATATCCACTGGATCTGATCCAGGTGAGTATCACGGATTTCTTTCCTTTTCTTTAGAAACCTTATATAAAATACAACAATTTTGTATTTTATATATTATAATTCACTCAACAGGTGATGGCAAAAGAAGAAGAGTTGATAGTTGATGTTGACGGTTTTAATAATGCTAAGAATGAAGAGAAAGAAAGATCCAAGAACTCCAAGAGCTCCAAGAACAAGGTTAATAGTTTGTTTTTTAATCTTAGTCACTTGTAAAAAAAGATTATAATGTCTAACGCGTACAACTGAAAAAGTACATTGCTAACTTATGCAAAAGAAATCTTATTTTATATGGAGTATCAAATATCTCAACTAACTGTCCTTATCTAAGAAGAGGAGGTATACTGGATTTGAGCTTTTGAGAATTAAAGAGCATGACCCTACCTATTGAAGTTAATTGCAATTTCATGCGAGCCAAAGGGCAACAGGTTTGCAGTTATTCATGGTAATAACCCAAATCCCGATCTCAATTGTTACTCAATAAAGGAATGTAAAGTGTTAAAGCTCATGACCCTCAAGCAAAGACAGGCGAATGCTCTTTTCTAGTCACCAAATGGCCAATTTGTTATTTTGTCTGGGTTAAAGGGGTTTAATGGTCAATTGGAATTCTTCAACGTGGAGGAGCTTGAAACTATGGCTACTCAACAGATATTGAGTGGTTCCTACTGGAAGGTAACTTTTAGATGATAATGGGTAGCTTATGCTCTACATCATGTAATTCACATCTTTTCTTGATTGTACGCAGATGTTGAAGAGGCTGTAAATATTTAAAACACAATTTGGGTGACTTCCAAGTTGATAAGTAGTAGGGCATCCATTTGTATTTTTAGTGCATCTGTTAGTGTGATTAGGGCATCTGTTAGTATGATTAGGGCATCACTCGAATGGTTACAACATTTGTTTGTATAATTAGTGCATCCAAAAAATGTGTTACGACATCTCTTAGTATGATAAGAGCATCATGTTAAGTTAGGGCATATGTTTGTTATTTTTAGTGCATCGTTGGTGATTAGATTGCTCCTAAACTTCTGTCCCTTCTCATTTCTCATGTTAGAAAAGAAAAACATGTTCTTTTATTTTGTCCCATCATCCTTGTCCCCCTTTTTGGAGTATCATACAAAACTTACATATTAGTTGACATGTAGTATTTGCAATCCTCATAAACTTTTAGATTTGTAGTTCCATATTAACGTTGACACCCAAAAGAGTAGATGTTCTCTTAAAAGAAACTAACTTTTATAACGGTAAAATACGTGATTACTTATTTATTAGGTCATAAGTAAGTATGATTAGTGCATCATTGGACAAATAAAGGCATCAATGTGCATGTTTAGTGCATCCATTTGCATGACATGTTTAGTGCATCCATATGCATATTTAGAGCATCTGTTTGGACATATTAGTGCATCCATTTGCATGTTTACTATTTAATCAAAAAGTAAATCGAAATTGATCTTTTCTTCGGTATCTTTGAAAAACTAGGAAAAATTGGCATGTCAAGTGTGGTAAAGCTGTAAAAGAGGCTCGAGGGGTAGACCGAGTACTCCCCCTTTGCTGGAATCAAGAAAGGAGCAGTTCTCAAGAAGCTAGGGTCTTTAATTATATTCAAAGGAAATACTCATCGAATTCTTTTAGTCTATTGGGGCATACGACACCTATCCAGGCCGGATCTTTGTTATTAGTTGGCCCGTTTATAGATTACTGGTGACAGATAATAGAGAGAAAACATCAGCTAAACAGAAGGCGGCTGCATAGGATTCTGATTCTTCAGTGTCGTGGGTTCCGTCGACTGCTATGGAACAAGCTTAATGGATCTAGAAGTCTCAAAATGAGAAGGATGCTAAAGGCTAGTCATAGGCAGTCAATGCATGTATAATGGTAACAAACAAATTTCTAATAAGCACTATCATGTATTAGGTGAAAAAATTATGTTTAAAAGTAGCTGAACATGAGTCCAACAAGTACTGAACCAATTGGATTTTGTTATAACGTGTTATGGTTCAGTTTTGTACCAGTTGTGTAATGCTAAGAGAATGATACTTGACATCAGTTTTGTACCAGTTGTGTAATGCTAGGAGAATGATACTTGACATTGGGTTGACATTTGGGTTTTACTAGATTCTTACTCGGCAATCATGTTAAATTCTTACTAACAATAGCTACTTCACTTGGTAAAAATGTGAAAAATCATATATGTAGAATGCAAATGCATATATATATATATATATTTTTCCAGAAATAATTTAGGTAAAGATCTGGAATTCCCACGGATTCACTTATCAGCCATGGTATCTTCATATCTGTCTGTCTACATTGCAACTTTTCTTCTCATTCAATGTATCATTGTTAAATCTTTATAAATCCACATATAAAGAAAATACTTTATAGCAGTTTGTCACCTTATTGAACTAAAGTTTATACAAACTAAATATAAGTCATGATATACTTATATAAGCTTTCCCTAAACACTCTTTCGAGGTAAAAAAGACCTAGATACATGGTATTAATACTACTAAACTATAATATATGATTTGATGATAACATATATGATAACATGTATGATATCTAATATATATTTGTCAAAGTGTCTTTATCTTCGTAGTTACTACAAAACATAGTCACCTCCTTTACTAAATTCGGTTTCAACTTACACAATCTCCTCTATTCTCATCTGACCCTCGATCAAAATCATGTAGTGTGAGCGCGGTCTCTCTCGGGCTTGTATCTTGTAGTGCTGGAGAGTCCTTTAGAATATTATATGCACCTTGTTGCTGATCCTGGTTTCCAGTCCAAACCATTTTAGGAAAATCATCACACGCCCCATTTGTTATAGCAAGTAGAGGCTCACTGGAATTCTCGACCATTTTGGGCTTGGTGTCATTAGGAGACCACTTGGCTAGCTCCCTGCAATCAGGCTTGAACTTGGGCATATTCTTGAAATGTCATATCTACTAATGTCAAAGTTGGTTACTATAAGCTTCTGCCGCTTCCTCTTGTGTACCTATATTATAGGACGACTACTACTATATGTCTTAATTGACTAATTTAGGAAGAAAATACTTCAATAACTGAATGTCGAATATTAGTGCAATGAATGAACTTACTAAAAAGTACCAAGATATAGTCTTTATTTCCTGCAACTCTTCCAATTCTAGCTTGCCACCTTCCATGTTGATGGTGCTTGCAAATTAAACCTTCGTAAACCAAACATAAATTTGATAATTTATGGCATCTTCCAAAATTACATATGCAGTAATGTTATACGAAAAAGTTGCTTTGTTCGATTAAAAAATCTTGAGAAATATCTTCTCCTTCACCTTCAGGGGCATAGAGCGCCTTGAACGCGATTGTTGTTGTGTTGGCTGGTAAAAAAACAATCAATAATGAACATATATAACCATTTTAAAAGGTGTATCACAGTTATATCAGGAAGTAAACTAAAATATGTTCATAGAATTAGGGCATCAACACTTACATTTAATGAATAAAAGTTGAAAACCGTATGCAATATAACAGTGCATCACAGTTATATTGTAAGTAACGACAATAAATTCACAAAAATAAACATAATATCAGTGTTAAACGGGGCATCACAAGCATCACTGTATGAAATTAATGCATCACAATTAAAAAAAATATCATCTAGGCATTTTATCAAACACTTTGCATACAGTTTTTGTATACACATTTTCAAGTCTTTTTTTTCAAAATTTGTTTACAACAACTAATCCATATAGTGCATCATATCACAAAACGCATAAAATCGATACATCTATGAACAAACCTAATGCTTACCGAATAAAATTTCAAAAAACAAAACTTTAAGTCATAATGAAAAATAATAAGTACAAATAAACAATAACAAACACATATTTAAGCTTTACAGTTGATTTTAAATAGCAAAACGACCAAAATTATAATCAAAATCAGTTATAAAACTTACTTTGATCTTCGATTAGAGAAATTCTCATGATGTGGTGTATACTCTGATAATACCGTATCTGTTGTGTTGATTGGATGGATGTGGAGCGTGAATCAGAAATGAAAAAATATAAGAATGGAAAAAAGGATAAGAACTATGGAGCGTGAATCAGAGAAAAAAAAAGAGTAAAAAATGAGAGGAAATAGGAATTTTATATGAGAAGGTTAGATATATGACGAATTTATATAAAAGCCCCTGTAATTTGAGGAAAGTGATAAATATAACTTCGAACTTGGGAGGATAAAAGGAGGGAATGAAAGGGAGTGATTTGTACACTTTCTCACTTTTCCACGAGATCAAATTTTCAAATGAACCAATTTCTATATATATATATATATTTTGTAAGCGACTCAAACTTGAGGGCAAAATTTTAAAAACACAAACAAAATAAAGGGAACATCATATCACGATCCATAAAAGAATTCACGAGATCCATATCTCATTTCTCTCTATAAAAACAAAAACACACACAAACACACTCCTTTGTGTGTATCAATTCTGACCATGTCACCGGTCACTTCCGTCAACTGCGTCGGTTCAAAGCTTGCCGTAAAAGTAACGACTCCGGTGGTTAGCGTGGTGACAACGCTTACCTACGAGTCACCGATCAAAAGCGATCAAGTTTCTATGTTATTCGATAAAAAAAGTCAGATTGAACAATAGTAAGTCTATAATTATTAACTGGTCAATTTCTAAAATTATTAATTATATCAGAATTGGTATCATTGTGAATCTGTGTAAAATTAGGGCATCTATGTAGATTTATCTTAGGGGAACTTTGTGTATAGAATGACATTTTAGGGAGTTTGTGTAAAAAAAATATGTTACAACATTTGTTTGTTTGAATTGGTGCATCAAGTTAGGTTTGAAGTTTATTGTTTTACTAACCGTGAGTTAAACATTTATGTCTTTAAAAACGTGTACATAAATCACATATTGTTGAATTGGTAAATTATATCATAATCTGTATTATCGTTGATTTATGACATATTAAGGCATTAATGTGTATGATTAGTGCATCCATTTATATTTTAGTGCATCGTTGGACATAACTTGGGCATATGTATTTGCTAGTGCATCGTTGAACATATTAGAGCATCAATGAGAATGATTAGGGCATCAGTGAGTATGATTAGTGGATCACCAGGCATATTAAGTCATCAGTGTGTATGTTTAGTGCATCATTGGTCATAGTAGGGCATCCATTTGTATGTTTAGTGCATCATTGGTCAAAGTAGGGCATCCATTTGTATGTTTAGTGCATCTTTGGAAATAGTTGCACATCTGTTTGTATGTTTAGTACATCGATGAACATATTCGGGCATCACTGATTATGATTAGTGGATCATCAAACATATTAGGGCATCAATGAATATGATTACTGCATCATTGGACATATTAAGGCATCAATGTGTATGTTTAGTGCATCCATGGTTGAGTTATGCATGATATGATTTCTCATACTGTGAGTGGCTCAAATTTATTTTTTAACCATAATATTGTACGCTAGGCAAATGATAGTTACTATATCTTGAGTGTGTTAAGATCGAACGATTTAAAGTATGTTTATCTCGCGCTATGACAAAATATATTCATCCTATTCATCTTAACTATGAATGAGGAAATGGATTGAGAAGATGGAAATAGTTGCAGTCAGTTTATGGATTTATGGTTAAAAAAATATAAGAATCATTTGAGCCTTTTGGTTACATGCCACTTTAGTTTGATGTGTCAGTCGTGTCATATATCTGAGTATGTTAACAAGGAATATATTATCTAGATTTTTTTATAATAAATTGTTTAAAGAAGTATTGATAAAAGGGCTGTATGAAATTTTGACAGAACCATCAAAGTCACTATCAGCTGCTGATGGATTCAAAATCTGCTCCAATGAAGAAGGTACCTGCACGGATGACCGGGAAAGGAAGAAAACAGAACCAATTCTTGTTGAGGAGAGAGAACTTACCGTGCCTGAAATTTTAAGGCCTTCAACATTCGATTTGTCAGGCTAAATGGTATTCTTTTTACTCGCACAAGGTACATTATCTTAGATGAATTGCTTTCAGATATATATTTTCTATTGGAGTTGGCAAAATGAGGGGTGGGTAGCCCGAGTTGAAATGGGTTCAGGTCAGAATGTGATAATGTGGTAATGGGTGGGTCAGGCAGGTTGGGATGACCTTACCTACGCTGATTTTTCCCCTTTTTAAATTCCTTAAGTTATCAGTGTATTAAACATAATTCTGAACTCTCATTACAGTATTATGATATTATCATATTTCTAATATAATGATATACGTTGTTGTAAGCATTTAAAGTCACTTTTGACCCTTTTGACCCATTTCATTCAAAGTTAGTCTTTAGAGTTTTCCCATCGGACCTGTTGGAGGTAAAATATAACCCGAATCAATTTATTTCTATGTAAAACGGCTGAAATTGTAGCCCCTGATTCCTTAAAGGCTTGAAGCATAACTAAGATGTTTCAGTGTTACTCTATAGGTTGGAGACTTTTGAGGAGGTTTTCTCTGTGGCCCGGGGAGAGTTTCTTCGATTACTATCTTCAGGAGGGGATGAGTTAGTGAACTTTGGCTCAGATCTCGGTGAGTGTAAATTTTTCATAACTAGGTTCATAGCAATCATGGTTTTCACTGTCCACAATGCAAACAAGGAAGCTGAAAATCAATCATATGTGGAGATTCTTAAGCGTTCTATTGTGCTTCAGAATGCATTTAGTGCAATATTTGATTTCATGGCACTCATAGTGGAGAGATGCTTCCAACTGAATGATCATACGCAAGCTTTTACTTCACGGCATTATGATTTTTGTTGAGTGTCTTGCCTGTTGTCGAGGATGTTGTGGGCCCCACCTTAATGGAGGAGAGGCAAGCTACAGCTAGATCTTTATTCTTGAACCATTTTGTTTCTTTTCTCAACAAGATTCTGTCTGAGATGGTTAATGGGAATGAAGATGATTGATCTCCAAACAGTCAAGTTTAATCACACAAGCTAACCACTTGTGAATGGTCAACCGTAATAAACTTAAAACAGCTCAGAAAGCAATACAATTAAGATCAGAGGAATATAGTGGATTCCTGGGTCGTTAAGTCCCACGGAGGATGAATGGTGTTTAACACAGACGGATGTCGAATAATCACTAAGGATAGTGATCGGTAAGGATTTTGAGTTATTTATACCTAAAGAATAAGTTTGTAAATTACAGGGGCTTAAATGCAAATTAAAGAAAATTAAAAGCTAAAATATATTAAATAAACGCTATCACTATTTTTACAATGATGTTTTGTGATTTATAAAATAAAATAACTTAAATAAACTATTTTAATTAAAGCGTAAACCTAAATCACCTAAAAGCGTGATTTAAAATGAAAGCGTCGTTATGTATAAAAATTACAGCGAGTGCATAAGTAAAGCGTAAAATTTGTGAAATAAAAGTCCTCGAGTGTAAAAACAATTTTCTTACGTACTATATGACAAAAGAAAATTTTAGAAAAAGATTTATATTTTTTGACTTTTATATTTTTATTATGAATTAAATACTATTTTACACTAATTAAATGATTAAAATACTAAAACTATTTAGAAAAATCGAAACTTTTTTGTAAAATACTTATTACTAATACAAGGCTAGGAAAAATATAAAAAGTGTGACAACTTATTGTAATAAGCTAGAAATAAGCTAAAAAGCTCGTATAAGCTAAACTGGACAAGACTGGTTATATATTAAACTTTGCAAAGTTAAACCAGAAAAAGACCCAAGGGCAGTTGGTATGGTGTGTGTGTGGTGAGCTGGGTGGCCAGGGTTCGAATCCCAGCAACTCTTTTTTTGCAAACTTTTTTTTTTTATTTTTCTTTTACAAACTAATTAAACTTATGATAATAAGCAATTTATAAAACTACAACTTTTTATGAAAACAATCAATAAGCTCAGTTTGAGCTTATTTTCTCAACAGTTAACAAAAAATGGAATAAGAACAAGATTAAGCTAAAATAGCTATAGGCTAGTAAATAAGCAATAGATTAGCGAAAATAAGCTAGAAAGCGATTTAAGCTAAAATGAAAGCGAATAAGCACAATTAATTAGAAATAAGCACTACAAATTCTAAATAAGCACAAGTTTATCATTTTACGATGTACTATTTGGGTTACTAGGCAGTTTCAATCTAATTTTTAAGCACTATAATAAGCTAGGAATTGAAAATAAACACTTGGACTAACAAGTTGACCAACTGAGCTTCTTAAAAAGCTAAAATTCTAACTGTAGTGTTCACTAGAGAGCTTGATATGAGCTTATGAAAAAGCTGGTAAACACTGATTGGTTTTTGTACTTAGTTAAAATGGACAA
This sequence comes from Chrysanthemum lavandulifolium, assembly GCA_022545495.1. Taxonomy (NCBI): domain Eukaryota; kingdom Viridiplantae; phylum Streptophyta; class Magnoliopsida; order Asterales; family Asteraceae; genus Chrysanthemum; species Chrysanthemum lavandulifolium. The sequence goes on along the minus strand of CM040239.1, from coordinate 219,583,915 downwards.
AACAATAAGCCACTAGCAGGCTTAGTAAATAAGCTACAAATTAGAAAATTAAGCTTGGACCCTTGAGACAGCTAGGTAAGCTTCTCAAAAAGCTAAGTTACACAAGATAAGGTTCACTAATAAGCTCTGTAAGAGCTTGTGAAATGGGCTAACAAATCTGTGCATAGGGCACTTTTCAGAAAAGGTGTTCAAAACAAGCTGAAAATTAAGCACTTTATAAGCTAAGTAGAGATGAACTACTATTTTTATAATTTAGTTAAGCTGCTAAACTTTAATATCCCAAAAGCTTATATCCTAACTCTTAATATTATGTCCTATATAAAATTATCCATTTTATTCAAAAACGACTATATTGAAATTTTGACTTTTTATAGAAATGAACTAATGTTGACTAATATGAACTTTTGACTGATTCTATGGACTAATTATGTTATATTAAGATGAATTAAGACTAATTTAAGCTGAGTCTACTAATTATGCACCAACATGAAGGATTTTAACTTATAAATACTTGTGATTAAGCTGTCGAGGATATGATTGGAATTTTGACTTTTTAACTAATGAGGATGGTTTTATGAATGGTGAGCTATATAATACTAAGGTGACATGAAACAATAACGAGCAATGATACATATGCCTTAACATAAATAACTAAGCGGTTCAAACACCCCTTATGTGAATTTGTTTGAGAATTTAAACACTAAAACAAGTTTTAAAACTAAATTATCTATTGATTAAGCGATATTAATTATATTTAGGCGATATTAAACTAGAATTAACAAGATTAAATTACTAATACTAGAAATGTAAATTACAAAGAAGTGGCTTACAAATTATGTTTGAACTCAAAGCTGTGAACTAAGGCGAGGATCACACCTATATGCTTACCACTAAGCTTCTAAACCCAAAAGCAATCCATATCTTACCACCTTGACTTCCATCTTCATTTCCATTGCTTTTTAATTTTTCACTAATTTTTTAGTAATTTTTGGTATTTTTGATTTTTGAATCTAAACTGAGTTTTAATGATTCTAAAAGCTTAGAAAAGCTTTAATAAAAGCTTATATGAGCTTACAAGTCTTTAACAACAACTAATAATAACCTTCAATTATTTTGAGAATTCGAGCTTGAAAATTGCATAACCTTGAAATGAGACTTAAAACTGAAATTGATATTAACAAAAGCTTTATTACACACTAGTGACTTGAATTACAAAGCTTAAAAGCTTGGACATACACTGGAAAACTTAGAATAATTAAAACGAGACACATAAAATAAAATTACTCTAGATACTTTGCTACATTGCTTCAAACTTCTATATAATGATCTTTTTCGACAGTCGACATCTACGAGCAAATCCCTTAATTCCGACCATTGGATTCATCCGGATCATCACAATTGACAATTGGCAATTTTGGCGTAATTTTCTTTTGAGCGGGTTTTGTGCATTAATTGGATTTTGGAAGATGTGGAGGTGTTAAAGAGTTGGTAACCATTTGTTAAGGCAGTGGAAAGGCAAGTGGAGAAAAACCACTCTGGTTTTGGATTTGACTTGTGGTGAAGGAGATGAGCGATGGAAGCGGTTTGGCGCGCTTTGACTTGTTTTGACGGATATTAATATGAAGGGGTCCAAAGTGGGGTCACAGGGATAATTGGCAGGGGTCAAGTGGTTTGGCTGGGTTTAAAATTACAAAAGGGGGCCATTTGGTTTTTGTTTAATAAAAGGACTAATTTTGTAATTCTGCCAAATTGAGGGACTGATCTTGCCCATTTTCCAAAGTTCTCACAAGGACCAAACTTGCCAAATGTGAATAGTACAAGGACCATAGATGAGTATTTTCCATTTTTAAATATCCAAGGACCATTTATGACAATTTTAAAAGTTTAGGGACCTAAGTTGTAATTTTGCCAAAGATTTATTCAAGGACCATTTTGACAACTTAGAATATTTGGGGACCTTGAATAACATTTTCTTTATTTTGATTTACCGGGGTATGTTTTGACAACTTTTGAAACTTGGGGGACTAAAGCGCCAATTATGTAAACTTGATATGTTTTTCATCGATTTTGATATTTTGCATTTAAAACACATAAAACACTTATTTGTGATATTTTTATCATTTGATACATTTAGAGTGTTTTCGGATGTTTTGGCATTTAAGCAGTACAAAATGATGAGTATTTAGACATTTCGTGATCCCACACTAAGATATTGCTAGTCCTAGCAATCTTTTGAAAACTTAATGGATTTTATCTCTTTACCAAAAGCCATTACTTACGGAGTAGCCAATTGTTTGAGTTCAAGTAAGAACCTTGGTACAATGATAACCAAATGATTTTGAGAAAATCATAAGTCGTAAGCGGTTTGATTTGTCTTTACGAGCCGTTTATTGGACTAGCCAACTCTTAGATAAATTATCAATATTATATTTGGTGAGTCGATTACCAATTATGGCTTTCCAATGCCTTTACCACAAGCCATAAACTTGCGGGCTAGCCAACTTTTCACTAGTTAAAGTTATGGTGAGTTGAACACCATACAATTTTGGAAAATTGCAAGCCATAAGCGGTTTGAGATATCTTTACCAAAGCCGTTTGCTCTGGATTAGCCAATCCTTATGTGGGTTAGACATGGCGGATGATTACCATTCTTTGAGTAAGTGAAAACACTTACTCCAAAAAAATTGGCAAAAGCAGGGAATTGGGTGGAATAATTACATGATAAAATTCGTGAAATTCCCCCACATAGAAATGAATATTGCCCTCAATATTCAAAGTACCGTGATTATGCGAAACATAGAACATAAAAGGAAATACTACGGCCATTATTTTATTTTTGATATATACATTTTTTTTTAAATTTTAGAGAGGTTTATATACAACAATGAGCAACTCCCAGCACTGGGTGGTACTCACGGGTGAAAACCCATGTGGTATGTACTCTTGTTTTTGATTCTGAAAGTCGCTAGCTTGACTCGATCCCGCATTCATTGGTTCATGGGGAATGTTTGTAGATCCGGGACAATCACGGGTGGAATGTCCTCTCCAAAATAATGCTTCAATTGATGACCATTCACTTTAAAATTTGGACCATCGGTGAGATAACTCAATTGTGCCATAAGGATAAACCTTAGCAATAGTAAATGGACCGGACCAGCGGGACTTGAGCTTTCGAGAATATCTTCAATCTTGAATTGAAAAGAAGGACTCGATCACCAACGTTGAAAAGCGGTTCTTGATTTTAAGTCATGAATCTTCTTTGTCTTTTGTTTGTAGATCAAAGAGTTCTCGTATGCTTGATCACGGAGTTCATTTAGTTCATTCATTTGAACTTTTACGTGATCACCATTTGTCTGAATATCGAAGTTTGCATGTTTTAAGGCCCGGTATGCTTTGTGCTCGAGCTCAATCGGCGAGATGACATGCCTTTCCGTACACTAGCTTGTATGGAGTACACCGATTGGTGTTTTATAATTTGTCTGAAAAGCCGAGTCGTCATCCGGTTTATCCGACCGGGATGCACGGTTTCGCCTCTTGTCCTTTCAAGAATTCTTTTATACCACGGTTGGAAACTTCCACTTGCCCACTTGTTTGGGGTGGTATGCGATGAAGGCGGTGGGTTACACCATACTTTTGCATGACACGATCAAATTGGTCATTGCAAAAATGTGTACCACGATCGCGATTATAGCTCGCGGAGTTCCAAACCTAGCAAAAGAGATTTCAAAATTTTACAACAACTCGGGCATCATTGGTAGGTAAAGCTTTTGCTTCAACCCATTTTGACAAATAGTCAACGACACGAGTATGTATTTGTTTCCTCGAGATGATGGAAATGGCCCCATAAAGTCAATGCCCGGATGTCAAAGATCTCACAAACTTGAATGGCATTTTGCGGCATTTCATTTCTTTGAGAGATATTTCCATGGCGTTGACAAGTGTCACGAGTTTGACAAATTCATGGGCATCCTTATAAATCGTGGGCCAATAAAACCGGAATCAAACACCTTTTTGGCGGTGTAGTTTGGATTATGATGGCCCCGGTTGGTCCGGCATAGCAAGCTTTGAGAATGTCAAGAGCTTCTTGTCCATAAACACACCGTCGGATGACTTGATCGCATGATTTTGAATAAGTAGGGGTCGTCCCGAGTAATGTTTAACATCCTTGAAGAATTTATTCTTACGTTGGGTCGACATCCCTTTCACTATGAAGTTACCCGCATGGTAATTTGCAAGTCGGCAAACCATAGGGTGATAGAGTTTCACGAAAAGAAACCGCATTGGCGTCTCGAGAGGACATGTTTCATTTATTTCCTTTTCTCGAAAACATCTTGGTGAGGGTTTTCTAGAGCGGGATAGATGATCGGTGACCGGGTTCTCGGCTCCTTTTTATCACGTATAATGATATCAAATTCACGGAGGAGGAGAACCCAGCGAAGCAATCTCGACTTTGAATCTTGTTTTGCAAAGAGATATTTGAGCCGGTGATCCGTATACACCACATATTTGGTCAAGATTAAGTATGGCGAAACTTTTCAAGCATACACCGGCTAATAGCTCTTTTACGTAGTGGTGTAATGAATATGAGCTTGATCATGGTTTTACTTGCGTAGTGGATAGGTGAAAATGCTTAGATCTCGTTGCCCTAAGGCTGCACCGATAGCAAAATCACTTGCATCGCACATGAGCTCAAAGGCAAGTCGATCGGGAGCAACGAGAATGGGTGCTTGATGAAGCTTTTTCTTTAATGTTTCAAAAGCTTGATGCACTCGGTGAGAAGATAAAAGAGCATCTTTTCAAGAAGATGAGTCATAGGTAGGCGATTTTAGAAAAATCTTGTATGAATCTGCGATAGAAACCGGCATGACCTAAAACTCTAATACCTTTGGCGGTAGTAGGATGAGGTAATTAATAACATCGACGTTTGTTCTATCTACCTCAATCCGTTTTTGAAATCTTATGGCCAAGGACTATGCCTTCTTTGACCATAAAGTGGCTCTTCTCCCAATTTAGACAAAGATTGGTGTCTTCACACCTTTGAAGCATTTTTCTAAATGGGAGACATGTTTAAACGAGTCCCAATGACCGAAAAGTCATCCATAAACACCTCCATTGTTTCCCGATCATGTCGTGGAAAATGGCCATCATACATCGTTGGAGCGTGCGGGAGCATTACATAAGCCAAAAGGCATCGTCGTAGGCAAAAGTTCCGTATGGGCGGTGAATGTGGTCTTTTCTTGATCCTTTGGATCAATGGGGATACGAAAATAACCGAGAAACCATCAAGAAAACAATAGTATTGGTTCACGTGCTAATCTCTCAAGCATTTGGTCTATGAAGGGTAGAATAAATGGTCTTCTGGTGGCGTCATTCAACTTAGGATAGTCAATGCAAACCGCCATCCGTAACCAGCGAGTTGGAATTAACTCGTTATCTTCATTGTGACAATGATTATGCCACCCTTTTAGGAACACAATGAATTGGGCTAACCCGAGGACTATACGAGATCGGGTAAATCAATCACGCATCAAGAAGTTTGATAACCTCTGTTTGATAACATCATGGATTTTGGATTCACCCTTCTCGATGTTGAGCTCTTGGTTTGAAGTCATCCTCCATCAAGATTTTGTGAGTACAAAACTCGGGGTTGATACCCTTAATTTCGGAGAGTTTCAAGCAATTGCTTGCTTGTGTGACTTCAAGATCTTTATGAGAGCAACTTTTTCATCTTTACTCAAATCTCGAGCAATAATGACCGGCAATTTATCATCACCTTCAAGAAATGCATACTCGAGATGAGGTGGTAAATCCTTAAGTTCGATTGGAAATTCTTTAGTTTTCTCAATGACTTGACTTCCTTGTTATGAAGTTCGGCGAAGGGAGTGATGATGGATCATCATTAAGCAACTTCTCAATGAGAAGTATGTCCCCTCGATGTCGATGGGGCGTGATCAATTTCCATGGAGCAGAATCACTAGATAAGTAGGCTTCAATCTCTTCCAAGATGAAGTCACTTTCCTCAAAAGGAGTGAGAGAAGGAGTAGAATTGGCAATGATGGGTTGAGATGAATGAGTGAGATTATCACTCGAAGAATTATGATCATAACCAAGAACTTCTTGAGAGTACTCCTCGGAAGCAACATCAATGATATCTATTCGGTTAGCGACTCGAATCATAGTTTGCGGGTACCTCGAAGTTTGATCAAGGTTAAGGTGTGACTTCATTACCAACACGTAATGTGATTTCTTGCTCAAATACATCAATGAGAGCACGGCCGTTCTAAGGAATCCTCGTCCAACAATGAGAGGAACCCGATGATCGGCATCAAAATCAACAACCACAAAGTCGGTGGAAAATAGAACTTTCCTACTTTCACAAATCGTCCTCGGCAATGCCAAAGAGGGGATATTGTCGATCGCAAGCTCGAGAGTCATGCATGTGGAGTAAGTTACGGAAGAAAGTTTCTTCCATCTTGAATAGGGCATCAGTTGATGCTTGCACCAAGATCTGCTAAGGCAAAGCATTCAACCATTCACGGAAATACACAAGGTAAGAGAAATTTTCCGGGATCTCAAGCTTTACGGAAGCTTCTTGGGATAAGCTGCAGGCAGTTCTCGTTTAGAGGAGTTTAGCCATTTCAAATGACTTTTCCTTGTTGCTTAACATGTGTTTGAGAGTTGATGCAAACTTGGGCATCGGCATGATAGCATCCATAAAGCTTATGTCAAAATGTAGTTCTTGGAAAATTTGAAAAAATTTGTCCATTTGATGGTAGCTTTTCGCGGAGCTTTGCTCATTCAAGCGTGATGGGTAAGGAATAGAAGTTTTGGTTGGGGTTTTCAACGGGTGCTCTGGAGGTTCAAAACAACTCTGGATTGGATTTGGGTTTCGGACAACGAGGATGGACATCGTTGGTACCTCAGTTATTAGTAGGAAGTTCCTTGTCCTTTGTAGCCTCGGGTTCACTTTCCACTACCTTAGGGAGAGAAGAAGAAGAGGTAGTAGGAATAGCGGGTCCATTGTATGAAACACCATACGGTTGTGATCGCCTTTGCATCTTCCCTCGGGTTAGCGATCGTGTTGCTCGGAAGTTTTCACAGAGCGAGGGTTGATCATTAAAGACTTCTTGAGATCGTGATCGGTGACCAACAACTGTTCATTTCATCTTGGGATTTCATGAATTGCTTCAATAACTCATCGGATGATGGTCTTGGAGGATGTGGAGGAAATTGCGAGGTCGGATATTTTGATTATGACCTTGTTGTTGAAAATTCCTTGGTTAGGATTCACGTTTCCACGAAATTGATTCCTCGATTGAAATTGTTTTGATTAAGGTTTCCTTGATGTTGGAAACCTTGATTGGGTCGGGATAGAAATTACCTTGGTTTTGATAACCTTGGTTCATTCTAGGTTGGTTTTGATTCGGTTTTGTATGTTAGGATTACGGTTAAAACCGGGTGGTGCACGATAAGTGTTAGCTCGGTGGTTTGGTTCATTTTGAGGCGGTATTGATTACCTCCACGATGTGAAGTACGGCTATAGCATTGGCTCAAGCGGACTACCATCGGTGGCGATCTGGTTGTAGTATGCATGAGGACCACCACAAGTAACACAGACTTCAACTTTCTTCACTTCACCATGTGATGGTGTGCGTGTGAAAGTGACTTTCTTTGGTTTGCAAGAACCAAAGCACGAACAATATCCGTGAGTTTGTCAATCTTAGCATCGGTGCTAGATGTACTCACGGAGATGAAATAGAAGGTCGATATTAGGCGAGATTGATATGTCTTTGTGCGGAAAGAACGGACTGGGACTTGTTTTCAATGATTTTCAAGGCTTCTTTTGTGGTCTTGCTCGGAAATTACCTCCGCGGAGGCATTTAAAGAATCTTGGTCGGCTTGTCTCGGACCATTGTAGAAAGTATCCATTTGCATTAATTCGGTAAAACCATGATGCGGACACTTGCGGAGCAACTCTTTATAACGATCCCATGCCTCCCGAATGATTCATCAAATCTTTGAGAAAATTTCATTATCTCATTCTTAAGACTTGTAGTTCGGGATGGAGGATAGAATTCGTTAACAAACTTTGTGACTAAATCCTCCCATGTCTCGATGGAGCGAGGGTTGTTTCTCAAGCCAATTTCGGGCTTGTCCTCAGAAAATGGGAGCAGAAGAAGCTTAATTGCTTCATGTAGGACATTCTTGTATTTGATGGTAGATGCAATCTTGTTAAACCATCAAATATGTGCATGAGGATCATCCGCTCAAAACCATAAAATTGGCTTTGGGTTACAGTTAAGCAACCGGTTTTGAGCTCAAAGGTATCGACCACGATGGTTGGGACAACAATGGCATCTCCGTAACCCTCGATGGGTGCTTGGAAGCTCATTCATGGGCTTATCTTACGCCATTCGACGGGGGTGGTGGTGGTAGGCGTTCCTCGATCACGGTGAAGGAGCAAAACGTCCTCTCGTCTACGAGGAATATTTGCAAGCTCGAGAAAGTGGACTTGTAGAACTAGAAGAGCAGTGCGCATGCACTAAGTATAAAAATCGGTTTTCAAAACAAATGCGAGGCAAAGCGACAAGTGAACTTAAACCAATAATCACAAATGAAATGGCTTCTTTGAAAAGGTACACCAAATCACAAGGACACAAAGGCAAGTTTTAAATCATTGTTGGGAACTTATTATGGTCACACCCGGTTGGTAGGTGTCTTGCCTTGATTTGCGGTGGTTGATTTTATGTATTTAAGTACCTTTGAAAAGGCGTAGGTATGGATATGTGCTAAGGTTTTAAAACTTTTGGAAAATATTTTGGTATCGTCTCGTTTAACCAAATCGTATCTCTTTAAGAATCACCTTAAAAGAAACACAAGCTAGAAAACGTTACGATTGTTTTGTTGTTTTATATATTTTTGGTGTTGTTAACACTTTAGGAAAAGTGATAATGAACTTTTGATTTTTGATTAACTTTACAAAAATTGTTTATAAGCGGTGGTATATGTGCAAGTGCGGGTGCGAAAGCGCTTTAAAACACGCTTCTGACCTCCCGGCGTGGCGTAAAATTTGATTGATCTCCAACAGGTCAAGTTTAATCACACAAGCTAACCACTTGTGAATGGTCAACCGTAATAAACTTAAAGCATTCGAAAGCAATCTGATTAAGATCGGAGGAATATAGTGGATTCACGGGTCGTTAAGTCCCACGGAGGATGAATGGTGTTTAACACAGACGGATGTCGAATAATCACTAAGGATAGTGATCGGTAAGGATTTTGAGTTATTTATACCTAAAGAAAAGTTTTGTAAATTACGGGGCTTAAATGCAAATTAAAGAAAATTAAAAGCTAAAATATATTAAATAAACGCTATCACTATTTTTACAATGATGTTTTGTGATTTATAAAATAAAATACCTTAAATAAACTATTTTAATTAAAAGCGTAAACCTAAATCACCTAAAAGCGTGATTTAAAATGAAAACGTCGTTATGTATAAAAATTACAGCGTGCGCAAGTAAAAGCGTAAAATTTGTGAAATAAAAGTCCTACAAGTGTAAAAACAATTTTCTTACGTACTATATGACAAAAGAAAATTTTAGAAAAAAGATTTATATTTTTTTGACTTTTATATTTTTTATTATGAATTAAATACTATTTTACACTAATTAAATGATTAAAAATACTAAAACTATTTAGAAAAATCAAACTTTTTGTAAAATACTTATTACTAATACAAGGCTAGGAAAAATATAAAAGTGTGACAACTTATTGTAATAAGCTAGAAATAAGCTAAAAAGCTCGTATAAGCTAAAGCTGGACAAGGCGGTTATATATTAAACTTTGCAAAGTTAAACTAGAAAAAGACCCAAGGCGATTGGTATGGTGTGTGTGTGGTGGTTTGGGTGGCGGGTTGAATCCAACAACTCTTTTTTGCAAACTTTTTTTTTTTTGGATTTTTCTTTTACAAACTAATTAAACTTATGATAATAAGCAATTTATAAAACTACAACTTTTTATGAAAACAATCAATAAGCTCAGTTTGAGCTTATTTTCTCAACAGTTAACAAAAAATGGAATAAGAACAAGATTAAGCTAAAATAGCTATAGGCTAGTAAATAAGCAATAGATTAACTGAAAATAAGCTAGACAAATGATTTTAAGCTAAAATGAAAACTGAATAAGCACAATTAATTAGAAATAAGCACTACAAATTCTAAATAAGCACAAGTTTATCTGTTTTACGATGTACTATTTGGGTTACTAAGCGGTTTCAATCTAATTTTAAGCACTATAATAAGCTAGGAATTGAAAATAAACACTTGGACTAACAAGTTGACCAATGAGCTTAAAAGCTAAAATTCTAACTGTAGTGCTCACTAGAGAGCTTGATATGAGCTTAAGAAAAAGCTGGTAAACACTGATTGGTTTTTGTACTTAGTTAAAATGGACAAAACAATAAGCCACTAGCAGGCTTAGTAAATAAGCTACAAATTAGAAAATTAAGCTTGGACCCTTGAGACAGCTAGGTAAGCTTCTCAAAAAGCTAAGTTACACAAGATAAGGTTCACTAATAAGCTCTGTAAGAGCTTGTGAAATGGGCTAACAAATCTGTGCACAGGGCACTTTTAAGAAAAGGTGTTCAAAACAAGCTGAAAATTAAGCACTTTATAAGCTAAGTAGAGATGAACTACTATTTTTCTAATTTAGTTAAGCAGCTAAACTTTAATATCCCAAAAGCTTATATCCTAACTCTTAATATTATGTCCTATATAAAATTATCCATTTTATTCAAAAACGACTATATTGAAATTTTGACTTTTTATAGAAATGAACTAATGTTGACTAATATGAACTTTTGGTGATTCTATGGACTAATTATGTTATATTAAGATGAATTAAGACTAATTTAAAAGTGAGTCTACTAATTATGCACCAACATGAAGGATTTTAACTTATAAATACTTGTGATTAAGCTTGTCGAGGATATGATTGGAATTTTGACTTTTTAACTAATGAGGGTGGTTTTATGAATGGTGAGCTATATAATACTAAGGTGACATGAAAAATAACAAGCAATGATACATATGCCTTAACATAAATAACTAAGCGAGTTCCAAACACCCCTTATGTGAATTTGTTTTGAGAATTTAAACACTAAAACAAGTTTTAAAACTAAATTATCTATTGATTAAGCGATATTAATTATATTTAGGCAAGTATTAAACTAGAATTAACAAGATTAAATTACTAATACTAGGAAATGTAAATTACAAAGAAGTGGCTTACAAATTATGTTTGAACTCAAAGCGTGAACTAAGGCGAGGATCACACCTATATGCTTACCACTAAGCTTCTAAACCCAAAAGCAATCCATATCTTACCACCTTGACTTCCATCTTCATTTCCATTGCTTTTAATTTTTCACTAATTTTTAGTAATTTTGGTATTTTGATTTTGAATCTAAAGCGAGTTTTAATGATTCTAAAAGCTTAGAAAAGCTTTAATAAAAGCATATGAGCTTACAAGTCTTTAACAACAACTAATAATAACCTTCAATTATTTTGAGAATTCGAGCTTGAAAATTGCATAACCTTGAAATGAGACTTAAAAGCTGAAATTGATATTAACAAAAGCTTTATTACACACTAGTGACTTGAATTACAAAGCTTAAAAGCTTGGACATACTTTGGAAAACTTAGAATAATTAAAATGAGACACATAAAATAAAATTACTCTAGATACTTTGCTACATTGCTTCAAACTTCTATATAATGATCATTTTCGACAGTCGACATCTACGAGCAAATCCCCTTAATTCCGACCATTGGATTCATCCAGATCATCACAATTGACAATTGGCAATTTTGGCGCCAATTTTTCTTTTGAGCAGGTTTTGTGCATTAATTGGATTTTGGAAGATGTGGAGGTGTTAAAGAGTTGGTAACCAGCTGTTAAGACAGGTGGAAAGGGCAAGTGGAGAAAAAACCACTCTGGTTTTGGATTTCAGCTTGTGGTGAAGGAGATGAACAGTGGAAGCAGTTTGGGCGCGCTTTGACTTGTTTTGACCAGATATTAATATGAAGGGGTCGAATGGGGGTCGCGAGGATAATTGGCAGGGGTCAAGTGGTTTGGCTGGGTTTAAAATTACAAAAGGGGGCCATTTGGTTTTTGTTTAATACAAGGACTAATTTTGTAATTACGCCAAATTGAGGTGATCTTGCCCATTTTCCAAAGTTCTCACAAGGACCAAACTTGCCAAATGTGAATAGTACAAGGACCATAGATGATTATTTTCCATTTTAAATATCCAAGGACCATTTATGACAATTTTAAAAGTTTATGGACCTAAGTTGTAATTTTGCCAAAGATTTATTCAAGGACCATTTTGACAACTTAGAATATTTGAGGGACCTTGAATAACATTTTTCTTTATTTTGATTTACCGAGGACCTGTATTTGACAACTTTTGAAACTTGGGGACTAAAGCGCCAATTATGTGAACTTGATATGTTTTCATCGATTTTGATATTTTGCATTTAAAACACATAAAACACTTATTTGTGATATTTTATCATTTTGATACATTTCGAGTGTTTTCGGATGTTTTGGCATTCTAAGCAGTACAAAATGATGAGTATTTAGACACTCATCAGAAGACGAAACCTATTTTGTCAACTTGAGTAGGTATGACGAAGGTTAAACAACAAGCCATCTTGCATTTCCTGAGGATATCGAATTGAAGGGTTTTCTTCCTCTTGCTAAGTATTAGATTGCCAAAAGAAGAGATGAAAGCATTTGAAGTTGCTACTTCAGTTCCTAAAATGGTTAGCAAGTCTGCTTTACGTTACCAAAAAAAAGTGTTATTATTCTTCTAACAATTGGTTTAGATTGTTACTATGCTTTTTCTCATTCCTATGTAGGCCAACATGCTTGAAGGTGGAGAAAAAACGCCAATACTCACTCCTTTAGAACTTGAGGATATTGGATATAAAATTGCAGTCTATCCTCTTTCTTTGATGGGGTATCCATCCGTGCAATGGAGGTCAGTTATTCGTTATGCTCTATAGAGAACTGCTATACCAATTCTCAATTTGATTTTTGGTTTAAGGATGATCGATTTTGGACAAATTACCAAAATAAAAATGCAAAAAGAACTATCATATTTGTGATCTTTCGTCCATAATCTCTCAATCTTGCAAAGCGTTGTGTTTGAATTTTGTATGAACTATGATTTGTTTGCTGCAAAAAAAATGTGCAAGGTCGTCTAAAAAGTTATCACTCTTTCAGCCTATGTAAATTGCACAAAAATGTTATCCTATGTTTCTTATAGAGTTTTATATGGCATTAGCAAAAATCAAAGTTGATCCGCTGGCTTCTTGAAATTTGAACTGTAAGATCGAACAACCGGTGTTCAACAACCTATTCAACCAGATGCTAGTGGAATCTTTGTAATAATGTTTGTTTAGTGCATCTTTAGAACTTGGGTCAGTGCATCACCATATGTACAAGTATGATCAGTGCATCACCATTGCAGCATCAGTTAAAGCACACGTATGATCATTTCTTAGACCGTCTATATGACTAGTTAAGGCATCTGTTATAGTAATTACTTAAGGCATCTATTAGGATAATTAGGGCATCAAATGTATTGTTGCAACATCTGTAGTGATAGAGCAACGTATGTATGAATGAGGCATCTGTATTATGTGTTTGGTGCACCAAAACAAAAGTGTTAGACCACCTATATGTATGATCATTGCATCACCAATATGATCGGGGCCTCTAAACATTCTGACATCTGTTAAAACATCATATGATCATTTGTTAGAGCATCATTAGTATAATAAGTTAAGGCATCTGTTAGTATCGTAATTAGTTAATGCATGGTTAAATAATATCGTTATAAGTTAAGGCATCTGTTCGTATAATTAGGGCATCCGTATGTGATAAAGCAGCTGTTTGTATAAATGAGTCATATGTTATGTGTGATTAGTGCATCAAACCAATAGTGTTAGAGCTAAAAAATACCCTTTTTAGGTATGCACCTTTTGACTTGTCCTCCCGTAATTAGTTGGTCCTGTTCGGGTAGTCATGTACAATTAGAGAGGGGTAAATTCAGCTTACTTCCATATAAAATGGTTTATTTGTATATTTAGTGCATCAATGGAAAATACTTTGGCTCGAGACAAACATACCCTTCACAAAATGATCAATTATTAGAGTGCATGGTTGTTTAAAGTCAAAACTGCAATCTTTAAATTACTTGCCTTATCTTTATAATCCAATCTCAACTTGTTCAGTGTTAAGAGTTGCTGTAAAACCATGTGAACTTTTCTATTTATTTACTATTTGCGTTTTGCACCAACTGAAAAACTTGTTAAACAGTTCCGGTGGAGATATTCTTTTAAAACAATTTCTAGTTCATGTAGTCCTTAAAAGTGAGTAGTCTGATCTTAGCTGCAGGATATTATGTTTAATCATATAGTTTTTATTTGTAAGAGATGACTAAAGGAAATACTCTTAATTCTAGCTTCCTGCTTAAATTGAAGCAGTCGCATAATTGTTTGACTTAGGTCAGCTACTTATAACCGGTCTAGAATTCGGAAGCTTTTAAACTGATTAAAACATTATAATTATTGCACATGACTTTCGTATTTTATCTCTGGTGGGTTGAGTTGAGAGACCAATTTATAGTTACAGTTCATGTTTTTCTCCCATTCCAGTGGCAAGTTGCAGATTTCGACGGCTTCCATTGGCATGCAGAAAGTGTTAGGACCACTAAGCCCATGCTTACAGAGTTATTACATATACTGGATTTAGAAATCCTAAAAGCTGTGTTCAAACATGTTTGTGATGATAGGTTGGGTTAGCAAATTCTGCTGAATTTTGTAAAGTGAGAACACGGTTATGTTGTTTTTCTCTTGCTATGAGTTCGGAAACCGGCTGTGGGCTAAACATAGCATCTGTAGATTTAGATTGAATGCCATCATCTAATTCCCATAAGGGGCATAATCACTTATAATACGCTTACAACTTTTTTTCTAAAGATTTGGTATAAACGTTGTGTGCAGTTAGATTAATACCTGTCAAATGATTGCTATGACCTCTAATATATTGCTGTATTTTATGCAGATGTTTAATGATCAGGATTTGGGATTCTTTGCTAATTCACTGGGCATCGTTATACTCTTTCTGGTTATTGGTTATCATTTTGTGATGGCCGACCAGAAGTCTAATATATCTGCAGTCTAATATAATTGTATCGGGTATATTAACAGCAGTAAAAGTTTAAAGAAGGTGGTTCATCATTTTGTATAACGATGTGATGGCAACTTTTGTAGGCACTTTATTGAGTATACAATTTTGAATCAGTTAGGTTCTTATGAATTGGAAATTTTTTGTTTAGCATATTTCATGTTTTAATTTATTGTTTGATTTCTAGTATTTATATACATATGGTTTAAAATATGTTTTAGCTTAATATGGTAAGTTACAAAATAAAAGAAAAAAATTTTTGAGAAAAAGGAACATAAACGCTTATTAAATTAGATACATTACAGCTCCTAGAAAACATAAATGATCTAACGGTTGAGACATATGAACAAATGAAATATATATGAACATAATGTTATTCCATATATATATGAAAAACTCCATATCTATATCATCACGCTATTTCATCACTCGAGTCACTCGAGTAAAAAAGACATCATGAACGATAATATAAGTATGATAAATATAAGAGATAAATAATAGTTTCAGAATTTAAGATCAATGTAATTATAGTTTAACTGATTCTTTAATACATGTGAGAATTAAAAGTTTGAAAAATATATTTATGTAATTACAAAAGTTTAGAAAAATATTTATGTAATTGCAAAAATAAAAAAGATATTTATGTAATATTTAACTTTAATAATAATATACATGTAATAGCTTAAAGTGACCATAATATATTTAACTTGATCAAAATTTTCTATTTATTTTAGCAACGAACAATTAATCTAACACGATCTAAGAAAACGTTAAGATTAAATAAAGTGGAAATTCTCGAAATAGAATAAAAACGTTGAGTTTAGACACCTCGGTTACAGAAATACATAAAGTTGAAAAACCCAAATAATAAAAATCACACATTTCCTACACACTTCACTAACCCCAACTCCACCCTACTTCTCCTCCTACCCTCTAGATCTATACAACCTATACAACTCCACCCAACCATTTTCACCACCGTAACAAAATGTCACAAAACCACCGCAACTATGCACCTCCACACCAGAAGAACCACCTTCAGTCACTAACATATCCAACCACTTTTCAAGACTTTACTTAAACCACAAACAACAAGCTCATCATCATTCTAATGACACCACCAAATCTTTAACCAAGTCACATAGTCAAAAAACAAAGAAAACCCATTATTACTACACTAATAAACCTGTCAAAAAACATACTAAAGATGATGATGATGATGATGATCAAGAACCTCAACAAGACAATATCAAAAGAGCTATCGTTGTTAGTAACAAAATACCCATCAAGCAACAGGAACAACAAGACTTAAAAAAACATGGGTTTGATGAGAAGACTAAGATACAACATGGGTATGAGATAAAAAAGGAGGCTTTGTTAGGGGTGGTGGGGCCCAGGAGTATTATGGATAGAAGGAGGTCATTTGGAAGTAGTAGTTCAAAAAGTGAGTTAAGTGACTTCTTTGCTTGTAATGGAGTTAAAGTGGTTTCAGTTGATATGCCTCCTTATATGCAAATTCATGTTGTTGATGTTACAAGAAAGACTTATGATAGTTTGGAAAAGTTTACTGCCAAAACACTTGCTTTGACTCTCAAAAAGGTACTTTTTTTTTTTTAGCTTATTCATGTTTTTTTTTTGTTTATGTATTTTTTTTTGGTTTTAAGTTTTGGTTAGCTTCAGTGTATAGTTATTTTTGGTTTATTTTGCGGGTTTATGAGTTTATTTGAATTTGGAAAAGTTTATTAGCTTTATGAACTTTAGCTAATCTATTACTATAAGACCTTAAGCTTGGGTGTTTTTTTAAGCTTATTTGATGAGCTTGTTAAAAGTTTGATAAGCTCATAAGGTCCAGTTTCCTGGTTTCTTAGTTTATGAACCTTATAAGCTCAAGTGGATAAGCTCTGTAAGCCCCCCAAAAAAATGAGTATACGAGCTTACAAATTTTCAATAAGCTCATAAGCCTATCAAATAAGCTTACCAAATGCCCCCAAGTCGGAAAAAATGAGGTTATTAGGTTTTCCAGATTCAAATAAGCTCATAAGTCCGGAAAATAACATAATCCATACACCCCATATTCCCATAGTGTAGTTGTTTCCTTGTAAGTTTAGGCATAGTTGTTTGGCTTTATTTGTTTGTTTGATTGACAGTTGTTTTACTTTAATTGTTATGGCATGTATCTATGTATTATTTTGAGTTTAATGCAAACTTTGACCATTTAAAAAGAAATGATTTTTTGTTTTCTCCCATTGGTGGTCTAGAAGTTTTATGAATGAATTATTGCTTTTTTGATGTTTTGAATGCTGAGGTTTAATCAATATTTATGGCTTGAGTAATCATTGTGAATTATGACTTGAGGAAATCAATATGATTTTAAATTAAAGTGAATGGTAATCAATGGTGTTTGGGGATGAAGTGAGGGTAGGTGTTGTGAAGAAGTTGTTGGTCAAACTTAATGAGGGTTTAGTATTTAAAGAAATCTTCAAAGTTAATACTGTAAGAACTAGGATGAAGCTGACAACAAGTAATCCTAATAATTTTGCTAACATTTAATGAAAACATATGTTACAAGTTCTATCTGTGAATTTATTGATGAAGTCATGATGTTAATATTGGATTTTTTTTCTGTTCAATGAACTTCAATGCTTTGGATGTCATTTGCAAATAGAAACTTGATTTGTACACTACTAAAAGTTGATTTTCGTATCACCAAAGTTATTGTGTGTTGCTGTACCATATCCATGTTATCATGTACTTTTTGTGGCATAGAAATCAATCTAGAGATGTACATATTACCTCTCTTTGCAAAGACTCCCCATAACGTACTTAGCATCACCTCTCTTTACAAATATAGGAGTCACCATAGACGATATTAACGAACCTAATGAAGGTTGGATATTCATATGATATCCGTCCAGAAGTTGTTATGAAAATTCTTCTTGATGATAGATATTATTGCATCATTTAGTCTATGGATACAAGGATGATGTTACTATTGCCCTTTTTTGTGTTTGATGAAATTTAATGTCTTTCCATGTTATTTTACACCGTCTTGGTCCTGTCATTATTTTATCGTACGATCAGTAACCAGGACCCACGATCATATCGTTCAGTTTCCTAATCACATGACCAAAATGTTAACGGACACGAAACACTTGTTTTGTTGTGTATATGTTGCAGGAATTTGATGGGGTTTATGGACCAGCATGGCATTGTATTGTAGGGTCAAGTTTTGGGTCATTTGTGACTCATTCAGTGGGTGGTTTCATGTATTTTTCCATGGACCAAAAGCTTTATGTTCTGCTATTCAAGACTGCTGTTCAAAGAGCACATTCATGATAACCTTTTCTTCCTAGAAATAGTGTAGTTATATTTTTGCAATCACTTCTGTAACAAATTGTACCTCATGCATCTACTGAAATGTCTGAAATAGTGGCTCCCACAAGTAAATGGATTATAGTTTTCCATTATTTCTTCATGTTCTCATGATGTTGACAAATCAGTTATCTCTTCAATCAATTTGATTTTGAGGGTCAAACTTGGCATTTCTGAAGTCAAAATTAGCGTAAAATCTTTGTAGGTTATAAACATAAATTGTCTTATATATGATGTTTTGGCATAATTTAATGATATTACAAGTTGTCTGTCAAACATCATCTGGATTCTCCTCCTTTTTAATATTGAAACTGAAAAGTCTTTTATTTGACTTATCAAAGTCAAGATCACACACTTTTACAACTTTGTATGAAACACTTTATGGAAAAATTATTAATATCTAAAATCTCATTGTCTAACAAAAACAACTTCAATTCTTTTTCTGTTAGGTGAAAATATTTACAAATGCTCGCTCATTCATAACCTTTGTGGTTTGATGAATTCTTTCTTCAGTTCTAGCAGTTCAAATGCCTAAATTTGAGAAGCTAGTCGAAATATGAAATTCAATTACTCAAAGTGTATTGCTCACAAGGGGATGATCTCGTTTGGAGATTTTGATTATTGTCATGTCATGTTCTCAACCGATAAACACGCGTTCACTATGTGTAAACCTTTTAAAAGCTAATGAGTAAAATAGATTTTGAATCATGAGTTGCTCAATTTGTATACATCAATGGTTTAAAAAAATCGCCATTCGGATGTCATTTCCGTGTCTCCAAGATAATTTTGATTAAACATGTCAACTTGCGCAATAACAATAACCATGTAACAATAGCATGACCAAACACAACATATTTTACAACCATCAAAAAGGCAAATTACAAAATGATCAAGAACTCACAGATTAGATGTAAATCAACCTCCTAATGTGCATCAACACACATGTTGTGGATTGCAAATGCGGATTTAAGCAAATCGTCCTTCAATGTTCTTTGATGATTATAACAGAACATTCTTCTATAAGATTTAGGTTAATCAAACATCTAGTCCCTTGGCCACCGAGCTAATTGGGATGAAACCAGAAGGGGATACAAGAGCATCTATGAAAACATCACTTTCGGTAACTGGTATCACATCATCTTCTAATATTTGCACCGAATACGACAGTGCAACTACACCAAGAGGACCAAGAGTTAGCTTCAGAATTAAGTTTTTGTTGTAATAAAAGACTACCAAGGTATAACTTACTTAGAAGAGGCTGCTTCCAGTTTCGTAGTTTCGCAAGTTCTTGGTACTTTGACAGGAAGGTGTCATAGTAACTAGATTTTTTTACATGCAAGGAAGAAAGCGTGAAAAAATAAATATACAGAAAGCGATCAAAAAATCGACAAAAGCTATAGTGCCCAATCAACAAAATATAATTCTCCTTGCACACATGATGCATGGATCACACTAGAGGTGCCACATGGGCAGGTCGAGAATGTAGAGTAACGATCAAATTGGATTCTGATCACATGTAACATTTATCCACGTCCACTAATTTCAGTTTTATAATATGCTGATATGTTTAAAAGATGAAGATGAAGATGGAATCCAATCAATGAAGAACGAACATGTCTCTAGATTTTTACTAATAAGAAATTTGAGTATCTGACGAAGATGAGAATATTGAAAACA
Organism: Chrysanthemum lavandulifolium; assembly: GCA_022545495.1. Lineage (NCBI taxonomy): Eukaryota > Viridiplantae > Streptophyta > Magnoliopsida > Asterales > Asteraceae > Chrysanthemum > Chrysanthemum lavandulifolium. The sequence goes on along the minus strand of CM040239.1, from coordinate 219,563,605 downwards.
TAAAAGTCGAAAATGCACATATTGGAACCCATGTGCTAAGCCTCATGGACAAAATATGCTAGTTTTAAACAGACATCAGTAACATTGTTAGCCTCATGGACAAAATAGGTATGAGATCATTGAATTGGATTTGAGCAATCATACATATTGCCTATGGACTAAAGCTACGTCGAGTCTGCATACATATATCAAGCATTTATTAGTTAGGGGATTCAAGCAAATACTCTTCATAATGTTAACACCAATAGGCTGAAGTAAGGTTTGCAATTCATGTGGGTTTCGTGTTGATGAACCCATTATAGCCCAACTAGAACCAGGCCCAAGTAGTTGATCGGGTCGAAAAGTTGAACTAAAATGAACACAATAATAAACAATGTAGTCGTGTCAACCCCTTTACAGCACATTTTTATGACTAGTGTCATTCAAAGCCATGTCTCAGTAGAAAAAAGACAAAGGAAACTATCATAAGATCAAAAGCAGCACGTACTATAATACATTATTAGAAGCGAAATCAGCATCTGTGTCTAAACAGTTGGACAAAAAATCAGCCTATGTAGTAAACGGATGTAACATAACAATTATTCATATCAGCTTAGCTCACTAAACGTAACCAATTTAGCACATCCTCAGTGTACCCCATTAATTTAATAAAACTATTTAAATTTACAGTTTTTGATATATTAGTTTTAGATTATATAATCTTATGCTGGTTGCAAACAAGTTGGTCTTGTCAATGTGAACCAAAGCCTATTAAAGATTTTAGCTGTGTCGACCGGTTTCTGACCTTAACCTGTTTAGCACTAACCCAAAATCATTAATTAGACCAGTTAGCCAACAGGAAGTAGAGACAAATCAACGGCCTAGAACCTGGGATATACGGGTTAGGATCATGAATGGTTGGCATGACTACCTTTTTAATACTTGGTTTTGGGTTCAGGTAGTTTACCTAAACAACCGCTTAAGACTAGGCTGATTCGAATGCCTGTCTAGTCATTCTATGTCAGGAATTATTAAGCTGATTTGAATCGTGTTGCCATATTAATTAAAGACTTAGGCTGAAGTTGAGTTAAAAGGGCTGAATTATGGCTGATTTTAATTCTGTTCTGGTAAATGAATCAAGGTGTTAAGAAACAGCCAATGATTTTGATCTATTAGTGATACTATAACTCATGTGTTTACTGCTTTCATTTTTCTTTTAGTAGCTTCAGTTTGTCCTTTTTTAGCTGAGTTATGGCTATCAATTACACTACTCGTACATATGTATCATAAAGGGGCAACACGGCCAACGCGTATAATAAACATGTCCGGGATAGGGATCAACTTTTTGACACGGTCAACTAATTGGTTCGAGCTCAAGTTGGTTATCTAAACCTGCCAACCCTCCGACCGAACCCACCAACACTAATCAACACAATTGCGACCCTACCAAAAATACAATGGATAAGGAGAAAGTTTACTCACACTTTTAAGTAAATGGAGATAGAGATTCTCACACTTCAACAGTTTGAGGTAATGCAGCATTATAAAGACCAAGGGGGTGTTTGTTTTCCATAAAATACCTCTCTTGGCTCTTACCTCTGACTCGGTAAGAGGCGGTAAGAGGTTAAGGTGTTTGTTTTTTAACTTTCAGTAAGAGGCGTTAAGATGTATTGGGTCTTACTCATTAAGAGGTGGAGGGAGCATCTTATTGCCTCTTAATGGTTTATACTTTTGTTTCTATTTATGTTTTTGTTTTTAATTGTGTTTTTTCATTCGTCATATTATTTATTTTTTTCTTCTTTTTCTTAACTATATATATACATAGACTTTTCTTTATTTTTTCTTTCTTGTTTTACAAAAATGTAACGAAAAATGTGTTTCAAATTTGCGACTTCAACACACATATATGTTTAATAAACATTTACGCACATTTATCGATTTGACATAAATATACGATTGACATTTTTGAAACATTTAGTGAGTTTTTTTAAAATAAATGCAACGTTTTTCATATTTAAATTGCAAAATTTGACACCATTCAGACATTTTACCCGATCAAAAAACAAACAACGTTATATGATTCATATTAAGACTTCTCAAGCACCTCTTAACACTAAGATGTGGTAGTCAAATTCAGACCCAAAACATCTTAATGAAACAAACAACACTTGAGACATCATTTAGACCGTTGTAGGAACATTAATAAAGGGTTATGCAAGTTTGTATGTTTTTTATGTGTGGAGTACAAACTATTTATTTGTACACAATCCTATATCCATGACCTTCTATAAACATCAACATTTATTGTCTTTGTATCCTTTAGATAGGTTAAGGGAGCATATCTAAGCAAATAGCCAAATATCACGGGTAGTCAGTAATTTACTACAATTTAATTTATGGATTAAGTAAAACTTACCCTCCACCACGGCCCAATCGCCTTCCAGTTTTATCAAAGGCAAGTCCTGTGAGGAAAATCACAAGTTAAGATCATTCAATAGATTTTTGGAACATGAATCACATGATCTGTTGCAAGAAATTACCAGGTAATAGGAGCAACTCAACGGGTTCATTTGCCAGCATAACTGCAATAAATTAAATCCTTTAGGGGCCGTTTAGTTGGAGAGAAATACTCCATTTTTCCAGAAAATTTTCCATATGAAAAGAGAAAAACAGAAAATCCGTTTAGTCGCACTTTTTTCCAATAATTTTCCAAAAATATGAAATTCTCATTTTCCAATTTGTAATAGAAAAAATGAAAATAACATTACACCCTTTTCACTTTTTTCATTTCCAAAATAATAACACCATTTCCTTTCACCCTACACTTTTATCACACATCTTCCATCCTCCATCCTCCATCCTCCACCTGACCAACTTTTCATTTTAGAAAAAAGGAAAAATATAACTCCAACTAAACGGATTTTCACATTTCTCAACTCTTCTCTAGAGAAGAAAAACCACTCCATTCTCTAGGAATTTAGAAACGGAAAAACAGGAAAATTTTTCACCAACTAAACGGCCCCTTAGATTTTCTTATTTTTTGACTCTGCTTCTCTATTTCAGAAAGCAATAAACAAATATTATACCTAAGGGTAGATAAAGGTGTCAAATTTCATTATGATGAGCTTCAAAGACATTAAAAATTTTTATGGAAAGATCGATACTAACATTCAATGATTTAACTATAAGAAATTTCTTAGGACATGACCTGTTTGTGAGGTGGAAAAATAGCGAATATTCATCAAAAGTTATATATTTTAAAATTATATATCCAACAATAGATACTAACCATCCTCACGATCATTCCCATTGGCATCAACGGGAGCGGGCTCTAAGATGTTCATGGAGTTTGCGATTAAATCATCCATGCCGGATATATTTAGCATTCTCATGTGGCTATTCTTGTCCTCCACCCGTGGAACATAAAGTCTCTTTGTGGTCTCTGTTTCGCCATCTTCATCAGCAGATGAATAGTAAGAACTCCAGTTTAATATCAAAATGATTAAGTGACTACAAATTAGAAACGTCAAGTTCCAAGTAGCTAATGCCTTACTTTTGAAACAGCAAACAATCACAATCGTATCTCTAAAGAAGACTTAAACTCATAACCCACAGTAGAGCTTCATTAAGGCCAAGGCACTTAGATCGATTAGGTCAACATGAGACATAATAAGCACTATTGTTGAGGGGTCGGATTATGGGTTCACATTTGAACAGGCACAAAACTTAATACACAAATAGGTTGTATGCATGAAACGAAGACTTCGGCAATTTCAATCCATTTGATCTGGTTCCCTTTTAGCTAGATTTATATTTGACTCGTTTGAGATAGAACACGACCCAAAACCCTTTCATAAGTAAATAGGTTGAAGCAGCCACATTTACGGATTGCTAATGATAATCAAGACATCTTGAGGTTTAATGTTGTTGCAGGTAGGCGATACGTATACTGACATGGGTTTACATGGTTTTCCAGGAAGGCGATCCATTTCAATGCAAAATGAGTATTTACTACGATATGGAGAAAATATCAGACAATAGAGAATACCAAGAAAAACTAATCAACGTAAAGTATTCTCAGGATACTTATAGACCCCTAACATATGTGATCCCGGACATAACCTCCTGACAAATACAGCACATGGTTAAAGTAATTAGTAGCCTACAACTTAGGACTTCTAAGGGGCTCAAAATTTTAACTTTAAGTAGTTGTAGGGTAGGCCGCTACATCAAGTGGAGAGGCCGATCAGATGCATACCCTTGACCCGAGGTGGTGCAAATTGATAGGATGAATCCCTCAGATGAAGGCCAAAATCTGATAAGAGACATCTCACTTAAATTATGATTAACCAAATCTCATTTAATGCAATGATTGATTGAATTGAAACTTTTCCTACAATGGACCTAAAATAACAATGAGGTTAGCGAATTACCTAATACACCAAAAAAAGATCGTCCATCGTTTATGAAAAATCGTAAGGCTTTAGTTAATGTTTATGGCAATTCTACCACGGCTGCAAACTAGTGCAACAAGCAGAACTATCAAGGAAAGTGTTAAACTTTGAACTTGAAAAACCAAAACATGATATCAATATGATCCATCACCCATGAGATGTCTCTTTTGATACAGAATACAAAAAACTAAATAGTGAATGTATGTATATATAAGTGTAATGAAAGTTATGAAACATACCTTTAGTTGGATTGTTTAAGATATGTCGCAACACCTTTGATGTATCAACTTCTCTCAACGCACTACAGCTTATATAAGCACATAATCCCTTACAAGATTTGAACCATGGAGCTTCCAATATCAAATTCTGAATTGCGTCATCTGTAAACAAACCAATTAGTACAATTTTACTGCCAAATATACCAAAGGGATACACTTTGACTTGTCAGTTCAAGCATGTAAGCATATAACTTTTCTAAGTATTTGTAACTGCTATAGAATATGTTGCAATTTGAACACTGTTATGATCATTGCTTGATAAAGAGCTAACTTCTTTATCTTTTTTCTCAAGAGTATGACAAAGATAAAAAATAGTTATGATATTTACATGGGTAGATTACATATTAGTACTCCGTCCCAAAATAATGTCATCACGCAAACAACGTAATCACTAAAACCAACTATTTACTAATATTTTGTTTTTGTTTTGTAGTTTTACGTTCGATTAGGGGCGTTTCTTAATTGTAAAAAAGAATGTCTACTAAAGAAATGTCTATACCATTGGAGCATTGCCCCAATGGTATCACTCCCCCACCGCAAACGTGCAGTTGACCGGCCAAGGAGGACTTAGGAGAAATAGGTTTTGGGTTCAATCCTAACTAGCTTTTCATACAAATTATACATGGTAACAATAAAAGTGTTAATATACACAGACGTTACTAAATTCGTTATAAAAACTATACGCACCATATTTATTTATAAAACACAACATTTAGCTAGGTTACTTAACTTATCAAAAGATATTTGTTCATGTCACTCATATTAAAAAAAAAAAAAAATGTAATTGTGTAAGTGAATGGAAATAATGAGTAATCTGGGTGTATATGAATCCTAACTAACAACAAACAAGTTGGGGAACAAGGGAGTAGTAACACATATCTAAGTGGGTAAAAAAAGCAAACCAACCTTGTTGTGATCTCAGTGTGGGGTCCATTGATCTAAGATCTTTCTTAACTTTAGTCCTAAGCACCTTCTTCTGACTGAATATATCATCAAGATTATTATTGTCTTTAATAGTGGTCATGGTGGCAGATGCGGTGAAACGATGAGGGCGGCGCGGGATAAGAAGAGGTGGAGTGAAGGGTATTGTACTCAACTGGTGGTGGGACAGTAGTACCATTGTCACCAACCCCTTGACCTTTCCTTTGTTTGACCACCAACCCATGTCACCTCCACTATTCTCCACATTTTTTATTCAAATTCATTTTTAAAGGTGTTTGAAATTGGCACTTTGTGTTCAACAATATTTGCAAATTTAAGTGACTTCGACTCTCTCATCCTTATTCTTGTCATCATTTTTTTTAAACAGCAATAGAGAATATATAAAAGAAAGAAAACTAGCAAGGCGCTATAAATTACAAAAACGATTGCAATCAATCATTTCAGTTATTACAAAGTTTACTTCTAAATTTAAGCCAAAAAAAAAGAAACAAGACAAATAAAATTAAAAATATCACATTTCCTCATAGATTGAGAGTTGAATGTGATATTGTTTCTAAACGCCATAGGGTCCAACAGTAGCCTGAAGATGGCATAAGCACGAGACTTCTTGTCCTTGGAAGCGCGCCAAGAATCAAACCAAGTGTCCCAATCCTCACATGAGCAAAAGATCGGGAACGAGAAACGAGTCCAGGAGCGAACAAGATGCCAAACAGAAGAAGTCGTGTCACAAGTGAAAAAAGTATGCGCATTTGATTCTACAAACCCGTTACAAACCATGCAAGAAATTGAATCAAGATCCAAACCTCGGGAGGACAAGTTCAATCGATTAGGAAGCCTGTCCAATAACATTCGCCACATGAATATATTAACCTTCTTGGGGATTATCTTATACCAACGAGTGCTAGAGGATAACGAGGGAAGAGTATGCTCATCGATATGTTTTCTAACCTTATTCAACGAGAAAGTATTGTCATTAGAGAGACTCCAAATGCAAGAGTCGGACTCTATAATTTCATCACTTTCCAACCCGACAATGTCAAGAATAAGCTTATCAAATTCAGTTTTTGTTCTACCTGTTGAAATCGGCCTACTCCAATCCCAAGACCAGGAGCCATTGACAATGCGCTGACAAATAGAACAATCTTTGTTATTATCAAGATGAAATAGCATGTTATATCTAATGTAAAGGGGGTCATCCCCTAACCATGCGTCTTTCCAAAAATGGATAGACGAGCCATCACCAACCTTAAAGCGAATAGAATTAAGAGGAATGATACCACTCGAATGAAGATGATTAATCGTTCCAACAATAGTAGACCATACCCCATTAGTTTGACAACCTCTAAGATCAATACCAGCTTCATCACCATGAATGGCTTTAACCACTTGAACCCACAAAGCATTCAGATTTTGAAAGAGACGCCATCTCCATTTCAGTAAAAGAGACATATTGAAAGCTTTAAGGCTTCCAACGCCGAGGCCTCCTTTATCAAGAGAAGCAAGAATATTAGACCATTTAACCCAAGCAAACTTCTTGATGTCTTCGTGACCACCCCAAAAGAAGGTAGCACGCAAGCTTTCAAGAGATTTAACAACCATTTCAGGAACCTTGAAAATAGACAAGTAATAGATACCAAGACTACCTAGCACGAATTTAATGAGAGTAAGACGCCCACCTATAGAAAGGAGGTTTGCCTTCCAACCCGACATTCTAGCCTTAAAACGATTAGCCTGCCAATTCGCTATACGCCTCATGTTCGAACCAATAGGTAAACCAAGATAAGAAAAAGGAAGGGAACCAGCTTCGCAACCAGTACACGCAACCATAGATTCAATCTCATTATTCGAGACTCCAACTCCAAAAACATTCGACTTATGAATGTTAATCTTGAGACCAGAAGCAAAGAAAAAGATGTTGAGGATTCTGATGATATTTTTCATGTCATTTTGATTCCACTCGGAGAGATGATGACATCATCGGCATAAAAGAGATGGGAAAGATGAATACCCGAGGACCCAATTTTGACTCTATAAAAAATGTTGGCTGCCACACTACGTCGATAAGAGCCATATGAAGACCTTCCATAACAATGATGAATAGGAAAGGTGAAAGAGGGTCCCCCTGCCTTAAGCCTCTCCTTAAAGAAAACTCTAAAGTAGGACTCCCATTAACAAGTATAGAAGTCCTAGCCGACATTAAACCGTCTTTAATCCAAGTACGCCATCTAATTCCAAACCCCAACTTGTCTTGAATGTAATCAAGGTATCTCCAACTAACAGAATCGAATGCTTTCTCGAAATCTACTTTAAATATCACCATCTTCTTTTTACACTTCTTGTACCAATCAATAATCTCGCTAAGAATAAGAGGACCATCAAGGATTTGTCGACCCGAAATAAAAGCAGATTGTTCAGGACTAATGATAGAGTCAATGACCTTAGACAATCTATTTGCTAGAATTTTTGCAACAATCTTATAATGGAGACCAATAAGAGAAATAAGTCTATAATCTTTGATAAACAAAGGATTATCCACCTTAGGAATAAACGTAATGAAAGCGAGTTAGAACCTTGAGGAAGCGTGCAGTAGAGAAGAAATTAACCACAAATGCATGTATGTCATGTTTCAAAAGATCCCAAAACTTTTTAATGAACAAAAACGAGTAACCATCCGGACCCAGAGCTTTTTGACTACCACAATCCTAGACCGCCGTCTTGATTTCATCCATAGAGACCATGGCATCAAGAAAATCCCGATTAGTAGTACTAAGACGATGAGCAGGAACCAAAGAAGGAAAAGAAATCTGAGAATCGTGGCAACTAAATTTATCCTTAAAAAAATTAAGGAAAGCCTCTTTAATGTCCCTTGGATCAGATAACCAAACGCCTTCATGCATGATTCCTTGAATCATTTGAGATTTTCGTCTAGAGTAAATGAGGCCATGAAAGAATTTTGAGTTTTCGTCACCCTCCACCTCCCACTTAACTCTTTCTTTTTGAACCAAATCCATCGATTCCAACTTCTCAAGAGAGTTAATTTCTTGCAACCTATTGATACGAGTAGATTTATCCTCATCAGATGCATGACCATCATCCATTTTAATATCTAAATCTCTCAACTCAGCTAATATAGAATTTTTTCTACTAAGCTCGAATTCTTTAGTGTGAGAGTACCAGAGTTTAAGATGATATTTAAGGTCTTTGAGCTTGGTATGGAGAGGCTTAGTGGAACCCAAATCGCCACCTGTAATAGCAACCCATTTATCTTTGACGACCTCTTCAAAGTCAACGCGATCAAACCAGGAGTGAAAAATTTTAAACGGGATCGGACCAAAATCACACTTCATAGAATGAAGGAGGATGTGATTATGATCCGACCACATTCTATCAAGAGCAACAACTCTGTAAATCTGGGATATCTTGAAAGACACCATCCGAGATAAGGAAGCGGTCTAACTTGCTCATCTTAGACCCGACCTTATTCATCCAAGTAAAATTCCTACCACCCATAGGAAGATCAGTTAAACCCGTGGCGTGAATGAAGTCATTAAAAATGGCCGCATCCCCACTAGAAAAAATAGATCCAGACCTCTCCGATTCACTTCTAACTTCATTTAAATCACCAAATAAAATAATTTTTCCGGGATGGTTAAGAATGAAGTTACGAAGGAAGTACCATAAATTAAATTTATCTGGTTGATGTTGGGGGTCGTACACGTTGATGATATAAAAGTCCTCCGCTGAATTCTTCCATTTACCTTCCAAAACAATGTAATTGTCACCACACCACATTCTCTTTTTAACAAAGACATTGGGATCCCACATAGTAACCAAACCGCCTGATCTTCCTCTCGCCATACTACACACATAATCAAATTTGAAATTACCCCACATAGATCTTAATTGAAAAATCTCCAGCTTGGTCATCTTTGTTTCTTGAACTCCAAGAATATGGATGTTGTGCTTAAAGCAAAGATCTTTAATCCAAACACGCTTTTTACGTTTCTTTGAACCACGAATATTGATAGACAAGATATTCTTTGATCAACAATCGACACTCCTATTCCATTAATCATCCGCCTAAGAGATTTTTTACACTCTTTAACGTCATAACCAAGGTCCCCACCCACTTCAATCATCCGATTCATTTTGTCGATAAAAGAAAAACCTTTCAACTCTTTTCTTTTGTAATTACCAAAAGAAGTGGAACACTTTCCTGTTCTTGAAGTATTGAATGATTGATAACATCAAATAGTCCTGAATATTAAGTGTCAATTTCCCGATAATGCTCGTTATTTATATCATTTATATGGATTTACGCTTGTTTTCCATTGTTTTCCACTTCGGGTAAATTACGAGCATTAGAGCTAAAGAGACGCGGGCCGGAAACATATCTAAGGATTTATCACGGTATGCTATTTTGAAGCGTTACGGCGTAACTCATCTCTCACATTACGCCGTAACTATTGCGTGACTCGGTATGCCAACTTATCGGAAGGTTACGACGTAACTCCTCCCAAAGGTTCTGACGTAACTACATTAGGTCAAAAGAGGTTCCACGCCCCGATACTTACGCCGTAACTCTCGCATCTCTTATGACGTAACCTAGTTAATTGAAGACTACGGCGTAACCACTCATTAGGTTACGCCATAACCAAGCAGATCTAGTGCATTTTACGAAGAAATAGAAGGTTACTGGCGTAACTCCTACATTGGTTACGCCGTAACCCGGATCCGCCTATAAATACCCCACTAATTCCGGCATTTCTAATCATCCCATTCACACACAACACTCACGAGTGTTGGGTTCGATCCCAAACCCTTAATCTAGGATTTGAATAGAAAATAACCTAAGTGCTTGACCGTTAAACACTAACAGTCATTGAGTGCATAGTCTCTCGCTGAGCCATCTTCGTGACGCCTTCGAAGAGACATAGAAGAAGTCTCTCCACTCAAGAAGGCGGAACTTAAAGGGTGAAGGCGAGTCAAGAAGAAGATGGTGGATTCGGTGGTGATGACAATAACTCACCGAATCCTCAAACTCCTCACCAACTACAAACAGAAGACAAATGGGCAAGGCAAGACTATGAAGATTGAAGAATGGGCGCGATAAAGCGGTTACGTTGGAAACGAATAAGACAGTACTTATCTTGAAAGTTTCCATTTTAGTATCGACATCGATCTTGACATGAAGAAAGTGACTTGGTCCCTTTACCTAATATAGTCTTTATGAATGAGACAAAATACATCGATATTTTGTCTTACATAAATTGTCGGTTGTCACTTAGGATAGAGTTAAAACTCATACTTGTATAAATAACATAAGAGATGTAGTGATAGATCAAGCTTGTGAATTGTAAAAACACACATACACGCAAGCCATCTTTCACTCCTCCAAATACAACGTAATCCCTGAGATAGCTCAATGGGTACTTGTAGTTGTGCTCAAACTTAGCCTGAGCTTCGAGAGGAGTTACAAACAGTTTGTCATTTCAATCCCTAGTACTGTTCCGCAAGTACTAGGGTAACGTATTATTTTGATTCATTTCTAATAAGAATATGATGTTGAAAATTACTCTTTGTGTTTTACTTATATCTTTTCAGTCATTGATTCACTATTAACTTGTTTTACACACTTAACTGTTTTTTAAGATAGTGAATAGGGAACAACAAGTGGTATCCGAGCAAGGCTGATTATAAAACTATTTTTAAGCCGCTCTAAACATTTTTAAATCAGGATCCTAAAATGGTGAAATTAATGTACCCCAACTAGTCGATAAAAGGGTGGAGCTTATTAAATTGTTGCCCTAGACTTGAAGTTGGTAAATTCAACAAATGGAAAAAGCGTATGCTTTGCTATTTGATTGGGATGGAACCTTATTATATCAAGTGTATAAATGAAGGTCCATTTATCCCAAAGATCGCTAAAGGTTTGCCTAAACACAAGCTCGGTGGACTCGAGGATGAGAGAAGAGTGGTCAACCAGGGACCAAAGGCTCAAAAGTATCATAATATCTTGTCTTCTTGACGATATTATGGAGTCGATTATAAGTTGTAGTATGGCCAAAAAACACAGGATGACCGGTTCATAGTCATGAAGGTCCATCGATACCAAGGAAAACATGATTATGGACACGAAACTTGAGTATAATACCTTGTGGCTAAGGACTCGAAACTTTGTCTCAAACTTACACCCGTTACAAAACCCTACTAAATGAACTGTCAAATGATGGTGTTAAGTTGTCCAAACATGAAATCAATGTTAGTTTTGTCAATAGTCTTCACGAGAAGTGGTGAATTTCTCTAGGGACTTAGGAATGCTAATCATATCCGGACCTTGAACTTCTTGAAATTTATAGGAAATTTGTCTCGAGGAAAACCTCATCAACAGACGATACCCGACTTAAAGAAGTCTCGAGAAGTCAAGAAGTCCCCGACCACCACTTCAACACCAATATCAAGCGCTTTTTATTCTAACAATGTTGTTCAAGATTTTCGGAAAATTCGGATGATGAGCACGATGAGAGATCAAGTGAGGAGTACCTAAATGACACGAACACCGAATTTCGTGAAAGGGCACTCCTTGCTAACTCTCGAAGGTTTATAAAAAGAAACAAAGGTTTTCAAATGCTAAAGTAAATGAGGACACCGAATGCTTTAAGTGTCACAAAAGGGTCATTTGCAAAAGATTTTCAAAACGATTTACGAACCCTCTTACAAACCATCGGTCGAATCGGGTCCTCGTGTTTTAGCAAATTTCAACCAAAATCTATCAGTCTCATCAAAACTTTCAAAACAAATCTAATCAAAACAAAACCGTTGATTTTGAAGCTAAGTATAGGAAAGTCAAAGCTAAGCTTGCATTGCTTGAGGCCGATCCCTCGAAACAACAAAAATGTTCAAATTGTGCAGGTAAAACAAAGGCCTTGTTCTTTGAAACCTTCGATTGGGATGAAGAGTCACCTCAGGAAATGGTGCATGTCGGTGTCTTGATGGCCCTCTCGAAGAGGACAATTATGTTGGTAAAATCATGCGAAATGGAGAATGGGTCAACATTACAATGAAGAAGGTAAGCATTTTACTTTCTATGGATGATGACTCGAAACTACCGATTCTCAAGCTTTAGTCGAAGAGATTCTGCTCAAGAAGAATGATGTCACGGGTTATACTTCAACAGAGTGATAAAGGCATAATATTGTGTTCTTCCGAAAGTGGGAACCACGAGGAGAGATAAGCTCACTTTAGAGTAAAAGTCACCGTATGTATAGGTTGGCGCCAGATTATGTAGAGCTTACTCGGAATAAACACGATGATTAACAAAACAATATGATTAGTTGCATGCTTGTCTAGTTGCATGCTTAGTCTAGTTTAGTAAGTAGAAGCGTAAAATGTCAACGCTTATTAGGGTTTCTTGCTTATATAAGAAACCACATTATCTTGTAATAGATAAGCTTTTCTCAAGTTTCTCAAGTCTTGTATTCTATCCGAAACATAGAGTTTCTATAATAAAAGATCCATAGAGGATCAAAAGTGTTCTTAGTTACTATAACTTGTATTTATTTTCCGCTACAATACCAAGTTGTAGAGATCTTCTATTAGTTTGCTTGTGATTACATAGGCAAAGCTAACGATCCCCGAGTGCTTAAGATCTATCAAGGTCTTTGTTTCTATACAAGTGGTATCGAGCCTCGGGAAAGTCTCTACGATACTAAGAACCGCCTCACCCCATACAACCAAACATTCATTCACCATGCCCGGATCGACATCGAAAATGAAGTCACCAACACAAACAACACCAACACCAACACCACTTCCATGCAACAACTCGCCTCACAAACAAGCAATGGTAAATTTCCTTATTTAAAGAGGAAGAATATGAACTTTGGACTATGAAGATGGAAAACTGGATTTCCAATATTGATTGGAATCATGGGAGGTAGTAAAGAAAGGAAATAGTCTAAAGAAGATGATTCCTGATGAGATGGAAGTTTATCATGGCTCCACCAAAACTTCAAGAAGTGCCGCCATGCAGAGAGCATAAAGTGAAGACTATTTCGCTTCAAGCCATACCAAGATCATCTATGTGATTTTCATCATATGGATGATGCTAAAGATATTTGGATGGCTCTCAAAGCAAGGTTTGGTGGAAATGAAGAATCAAAGAGAATGAGGAAGTCCATGTTAAGACAACAGCCAGGACTTCAACATATCGAAGAAGAAGGTATCCACAAGGGATATGACAGTTCCATAGGATCTTGAGTCACCGAATCACCGAATGCTAAACCGGACAATGAAGATTGCAACTCAAAGTTCTTGAGGTCCTTGCCACCATCATGGTTGCATGTTAGCATTGCACTCAAGGCTAAAGGAGGGTCGGACATGCTCACCTTTGATGAGCTATACAATGACTCGTAACCCTTGAACCGTATGTCAAGACTCCCACCGTACATCTTCTTCTAACCATGCGACTTTTGTTGGGACCTCTCATTCCAACATGATGGTACAAGCTCCTAGCTCCAACTATTTTCCATCATCTCCTAGTTCCAACTACTTTCCATCATCATCTTCAACTCCCCTTCACCACATAACCCTCGTCCCACTCCTCCAAGTTCTCAAGCTAGATCTAGTAGTGTGATGGAGGATGTTCTTCATTCGCTTGTTGTCGACTATGATACTCAGAAGATCTTGCATATGAAGACTTTGATCGTGTGGACCCTCTTGATATGGAGGAAATGAAGTCGAAAATGCAAGTGGCTTTGTTGTCATGGACATCAAAAGGTTTGAAGAGAAGGTGGAAGGAAGTTTGTTTTCAAAGGAAAGGAACCACTCGCTTTGATAGGGGAAAGTCAAGTGCTACTCTTGTCATCGATGGGGCATTTCTAGAGAATGCAAGGACGAGAAAGAATGGAGATGGAGCCAAATATTTTTCCTATCGCAGAAACAAATAGAAGTCGAGCTTCAGCAGCTCTCCTCACCATGGATGAACAGTCAACTGGACTACACATGAACTCGTTAATGAGGAAGCTCATGATACCGATAAGCTTGGACCGCTTGCAAGGTGCACTTTGGATGAAAGGCATGATCGGTTTGCCTTAATGGGATTATCTCGTGATCATCCCCTTAAGCATAAGAATATTGGTATTGTTGATAGTGGTTGTTCCGTAGCATGTCCGGAAACAGGATATGATGCACAATTTTGTCCCTATAGAAGGAGGAGGCAATGTAACATTTGGAGGAAGTGATGGAGTATCACAGGAAAGGCACCATAAAAACACCTCATCCGGATTTTGAAAATGTGTACTTTGTTAAAGAACTTCAAGATTTCAACTTGTTTCTGCTTCACAAATCGTGACACTAAGAACAAAGTTCTCTTCATCGAGAATGAATGTCTTGTGCCGTCTAAAGACTTCAAACTCCCGTAAGAAACTTCAATTCTCATCAAGGTTCCTCGAATCACAATTTATACACATTCAACCTTAATGAAGTTCAACCAGTGGTGACCTCACTTGCTTGGTGGCTAAAGCATCTCTTGATGAGTCCACTAAATGGCATAGAAGAATGGCGATGTGAATTTCAAGACCATTAACAAACTCTCAAAATGGGTCTTGTTGAAGGACTTCCCACCAAAGTTTTCACAAATGATCACAATTGTGTCGCTTGCAACAAAGGAAAACAACACGAGCTTCTTACAAAGCTATCAATGCTATGAGCATCATTATCGAACCTCTTCGCTTGCTTCACATGGATCTGTTTGGTCCAACTCAAGTCAAGCATTGATCATAAGTTCTTCGCTTGGTAATAACCGATGGCTATAGCAGATTTTGTTGGGTTTTTTTCTCGTAACCAAAGATGAAACATCTCAAGTGTCGATCGAATTCATCACTCTTGTTGAAAATCGCTAAACAAAAGGTTAAGGGTATTAGGTGTGATAATGGGACGAGTTCAAAATGCTATTCTTATAGAACTCGTGGGTCAAAAGGCATAAAAGGGACTATAGTAATCCAAGAACCCCACAACAAAATGGGGTGGCCGAAAGAAAGAATAGAACCTTAATAGAGGTCGCTAGATCCATGCTTTGCACTCTAAGTCGCCCACCATGTTCGGATCAAGTCATGGCACCGCCGCTATGTGCTCAACAGGTGTCCATTACTGCACTCACAACTTAAAACCCCATATGAACTTTCTTTGAAAGGTTCCCGCTATTCACTACCTAAAACCTTTCGGTTGTCAAGTGACCATTCGAACACAAGTGATCCGTTGGGAAAATTTGATGAGAAGGTCGATGATGGTTACATTGTGGGTTATTCAAACTCATAGTAAGGCCTACTGTGGTGTACAATTTGCAAGCCAAGAAGATAGAGGAGACGTTGAACCCGAGATTTTTGAAGATAAGCATAACATTCAAGGATGTGGTCATACGTGGTCTTTGACCTTGACTACTTAACCGATTCTTGGGTTACACTAGACACTTGGCTAATCAAAATGCGGTGGTCCTCAAGACTCTCCAACTAATCATGCAGTCCCTTTGATGATGACTCGAAAATGAGTTTGAAGATGATGAGCAACCCATACTTGTGCCTTCCTTCTCTCCTAACAATATTGCGGTGTACCACCTCCAAGGATGTTGCCGATTCAAGTGATGAAGATGACTCTCATTATGTCGAGGACCTTGCTAGGCTTCGACTCAAGAATTTGTCGCCAAGCTTGAAGCAGAGAAACCGAAAGAAGGATGGCTAATGAAGAAGTCGCAGAAACAACGTGTTCGTCAAGTTGACCTTGTCACACCTTCCATCCCCAAAATCAAGGCTATGCTGTTCCTACTCAAGTATCTTCGCACTTTGGTGAACCTTATACACGCTTCCAAAACCTTCGATCTTGGAAATCATCAACCCAAAGTCGGCATCTTCACCTCACCCTCTTATGATGTCAATTTGAACCAACCATCACTAATCTTGATTCATCCATTGAAGTCAACCCCATCGCCACTCGTGAGGATCAATATTGCTCATCCTCAATCCAACATCATAGGTGATCTTCCGCCGCCGTTAGAACTAGAAGGGCTATCACAAGTCCTCAATTTGACAGATTGCTTTTCTCTTATGTCTCCAACCAACAAAGAGACAATCACACGTACTTCAAACATTGTCTGCTTGCTTGTTTTCTCTCAAGTGGAACCAACCAAAGGTATCTCAAGCTCTTAATGATTCGAGTTGGCTAGAAGCAATGCAAGAAGAGATGCAACAATTTCACAATCGCAAGTGTGGATCTTGGTTCCACTACCGATGGCAAATATGCCATTGGGACAAAGTGGGTTCAAGAATAAGAGAGATTCTAGAGGTGTTGTGATTAAAAACAAAGCAAGGTTGGTAGCACAAGGCTTCGTGATGTGAGGAAGGAATTGATTATGATGAAGTGTTTGCCCTCGTTGCTGTGAGTTGAAGCAATTCGCATTTTCTTGGCTTATGCTTCTTATATGGGCTTCATGGTGTATCAAATGGATGTCAAAGGTGCTTTTTCAGATGGTGAGATTGAAGAAGAGGTTTATGTCTCTCAACCAAAGGGATTTGAAGACCCGATCACCCGGATCATGTTTACAAAGTTGTTAAAGCTCTATGGCTTACATCGTGCTCCAAGAGCTTGGTATGCTCGGCTTTCATCATTCCTCATCAAGCATGGCTATAGGAGAGGAGCTATTGATAAAACTCGCTCCTCAAGAAGAATTACTCCGACATCATTCTCGTACAAGTGTATGTGGACGACATTATCTTTGGTTCCACAAATGAAGCTTGGTGTGTGGAATTCGAGGAACTTATGAAGGGTGAATTTCAAATGAGTGCTATGGGAGAACTTACTTTCTTTTGGGTCTCCAAGTTCAAGCAGAACAAGATGGCATCTTTATCGTCAAGATAAATATGTGAGGACATTCAAGAAGTTTGGTATGGAAGGTGTTAGGACCGCCACCACACCTTATGAAGCTCCAAAGACTAAAGCAAATAATGAACCGATCTACCGTGAATGTGCATCCAGACAGTCCATGATTGGTTCATTGATGTATCCGACCGCTTCAAGGCCCGATATTACGCTTTGTCGTGAGTGTGTTCTCGACATCAAGTCACCCACTTGCTTCCCATCTCAATGTCAGAAGAAGATCTTTAAGTACCTCAAAGGCCAACCTCTTTAGGCCTTTGGTACCCAAAAGAATCTCCTTTCAAGTTAGAAGCATTATAGTGATGTGATTATGCCGGTGCAAACCGATAGAAGATCCACAACCGAGGTCGCCAATTTCTAGGCAAAGGTTGATTTCTTGGCAATGCAAGAAACAAACCATTGTGGCCACCTCAACCATCAAGGTAGTACGTTGTCGCAGAAACCGCCGTGGACAAGTCCTTTGGATTCGTAACCAATTGTCGGACTATGGGTACAACTTTATGAACACTACAATTCATATAGATAATCAAAGTACCATCCGCATAGTCAAAAATCCAGCTTTTTCACAATGAACTAAACACATTGAAATCGTGCACCACTTTATAAGAGATGCTTATGAAAACATTTGATAAAAGTGGCTAAAATCCATACCGATAATAATGTGGCGCACCTATTAACAAAGGCTTTTGATGGACCAAGGTTTCAACACCTCGTGGTCAATATTGGTATGCTAAACCCTTGACCGATAGTTTAAGGGAGGCATAGCCTCGTGGGAGGCATATGCCTGTGGAGGATTTGTGCAAACTCGCAGATTTTTTTTGTTTTTATTTACTTTTATATTCACTTTGCATTTTTGTTTGTCTTTATATTTTAGTTTGTAATCTAACACTAACTTCTATATTTTTCTAGTTTGTTTGTTCTTGTTGTGTGTATGTTTTAGTGTTTGTTTTGCGCTTGTCTCAGATCGCATTTTGTCTATTCCTTATCCGGATTGCGCTTTATACATCCCATGATCAAGATCAAATTCATCAAGAGTGGCTCATTTGTACATGGTCGATAGTCGAAAAGGTGTTGCTTGTTTCTTCGATATCAAACATCAAGCATACAATTTGATTCTACTCAAGATAATATCAAGAAAAGAAAAGAAGTCAAATTGTTCATTCATTCATTCAAGAAATGCTTTATACCATACATACCACATAAGTCAACCTACTTCTATTTTGCATCCTCAAGCTAAGCCTAATCTAATGTATATCTTTCATTTCAAACCTAATGGAATGTCGGATATGCTTAAATGTCGGCTTTGTTTTCAGAGGTCTTGCATAACCACCCATTCGCCTAACCGGCCGGGTGGATATGCACCACCGTAACGACGAAGATGCTAAGGACCAAAATGGAGGGATGGATTGATGAAAACGATTGACGATGACGATGACCACGTAGGATGACGAAGAGAACTATCGTGTCCTTTGTGCTTCATCTACTCATTTCAATCGAAATACAATCGATCCACCCTCCTCAAGCCCTTCTTCTATACGATGTGTGTTCATGCACCAAAAGATGGCGCAGTGAGACCAAGAACCACCTCTCTATCTTTGGGGAGTGGCGGATTCCTGGCACGAGGTCTTTGTTGAGACCGAGGTGCTGGAGGTTGGGAGTAAGAAGTTCCCTCCTTATAGGAGTCATCGTAATCATCGCAGATTCACTTGGATTCACTACATCGCCATCTTTCAAGAAGGAAGAAAGGGTGATTTTTAGGTCTTGGAGAGGGTTGAGGAAAGTAAGAGAACCATGGGTTTGATTCACCACTGATGATGATGAAGAGGATGAGGAAGTCGAGGAAGTAAGATCTATGACCTCGTGTTTGGTATTCATGGCACAATTGGGTTAATTGAGGTTATTTGGCTTCTAGGGTTTGTGGTAAATATTTGGGGATCTTGGTGAAAAGATGAGTTACATTGGGATCATTTTATAGACGGGTTCGAGGTTCAATGAGTTTAATGCAAGTGGGTGGCACAAGAATTCTAGAAACTTATCAAGATTTTCTTATCTTTGATGCATTCTCATCGATGCCATAACTTCAAAGCAGATTGATCTTGTGATTCTACCAAGTGTTATTTTGGGTTGGGTCAAAGTTGTCATACACGCCAAGAATGGTCAACCAAACGGTCCATTTTTCTTTGACTATAATTTGGGCAAAACACTTCATCCACCTTCACCGCTTCGTAACAAACAAATTCCTCTCATTCCACTTTCACAAACTCTCACCATTCCAAAATCATAATCCTAAACACTCATATTCCTCATGGGTCTTGAATTTAAATATGATCACAACAAAGTTGCTTTTCCGGTAATGGCAAAGGTTATGAACTGACGAACCAATGGTGGAATTCTAAAAGGTCCAAGATACGTTATGCTCTAACTCATTCTCCAAATGAGATATATGAATCACTGGTTACTCAATTTTGGGCAACTGCTGAGAAAAGGAGTGAGACAGAGATTAGGGCTGTGATTGATGAAACAGAGTGCATTGTGACCGAGGACCTAATCAGAAGAAAGCTTCACCTGGAAGATGCTGATGGAGCATTTTACTCTAATCAGGAAGATGTGTTGAATGGGCTAAGGGCTATTGGCTATCGTGGTACTAGAACTGATATGTGGCTAAAGAAGGAACTCTGCCCCAAATGGAGGTTCCTGGTTCACACACTGCTCCAATGCATGAGCAACAAGACTGGAGGATGGGACCAGTTCTCAACCAGACTGGGATATGGTATTGTGTGTCTTTCTCAAGGGGTAACTTTCAATTTTTCTAAGTATATTTTCGAAAACATGGTTGAAAATATTCAAAAGACAAAGGGAAAATTTTTAATGTACCCAAGGTTTTTACAAATCATATTAGACACCTCTACCCAAGCACAAGCTTTTTATCCTATAAGTTCCTTGACTGCTAAATTGTTTGCAACCATGAAAACTCACTTTCAAGGGGAACATCATCCCTTGTTAGTCGCTATGTTGCCCCAAGGTAATGAGGTCGCTAATGAGGAGAATGTGGCTCATAATCCTCCTACTTCACCTGCTACCGATGGTAATCCATTGGTCAACATTGATGAAGGCCCATCTTCATCGTTGAAGCAACTCATGTTGCTCCCGACTCACCACCTTGTCCCCGCCCTCCACCCACACTTGATACTCATGTTGAGTCGAGCTTAATAGACCACCCACACCATGTCCCGTGAGGGATCCTCTTGATGAAGATATTCCCACATTGAGCATGACCAGTTACTCTCGAAGGTCCAATGAGGCTCCCCTTACCACGAGCAATCACCGGTGGAGCCGAGGACCCCATTACACTCTCATCTCGTATGCTCTTGTCAATGTGTATGCCGCAGAGGTTAAGAATCAAAAGGAGCTTGCAGAGACCAAGTCTCTCTTGAGGCAAAATTGAAGAACTGCAGAATCGATTAAGGTCTTAAAGCACAACCTACAAGGGTCTTCCAAAAGGAAATTGGTGGTTTCATCCGATGAAGAGCAAGAAGTTCCTCCCTTGGATCTCTAGAAATGTTGGTCAAGTGTCTCTCCATGACCCTTCATCAAGAGTCGCCACTTCATCAAAGAAGACGAAACTCGCTCAGACACCGTAAGAAAGAGATCGATCTTCACAAGGTTTCTTCAAGCTTCGAGGAACCTCGTAGTTGATAAGGTCGCATCTCGCCGATATACAAATGGAGGATGCAACTCTGCACCTTGGACAAACTTCATCTGCTCAAGAACCATCGGACCCTTCACCTTCAAAGCAGATCATCCTAATGTTGCCGCCTTGACCACCTCGCTTGATAATCTACATCAACATGTTGATTTAAGTACTCCAAGAAATTCTCGTAGTTGATCTTATCAAGAAGAATGTGCTAAGCACCGATGACAAAGGAAAAATGTCATCATCAAGATGAGCTTGGTCCTAACCTAGTGACCGAGGAGGAAAGACTAGGTCAAGCTAGTAGATGGGCGAGTTTGAGAAGTCAAAGGAAGATACAAGATTGGCTAAACAATTTGAGATGTAAGAATTCTCATCTCTAACTCCCGAGAGAAGAAAAGAACTAGATGAATTGAGGGTTCGGATGCTCACGACAATGGGATGTTCTAACTCAAGATGTCATTTCAAGACCTTCTCTAGCTCAAAGTATCCTAGGTGGAGATTTTCTTAGTGACAACTATGTGGAGCGAATGAGGACTCAGGGAAGACAAAGGAAGCAAGAAGCACTTGCACAAAAGAGGGCGATCCAAGCTCAAAAGGCCAAAAACAAACCTCCCACTAAAGATGAAATAAGAAGGGTGGTGAAAAACCAATATTCACGGTCCAACTCTGGCCTCACAATGAAACAAGTCAAGGCTTTTCCTGATCATGTCCTATATCGCAAATATAACCAAATCATGGAGGAAAGATCATTATCTTTAGCAAAATCTCTCAACCTAAAGAGGACTTCAGAGAATGAAGCTGCTCCAGAAACCAAAAGACTCAAGGCTGTTGATGCTACAACCAAAGAATCTTCTCCAGTCATTCCTGCTGAAGCAACCTCTGAAGTTGCTTCTTCTACAGCCAAGGGTCAATCTGCTGAACCATCTTCCATTCCTCCCCAAGCACCAAGCATCGCCCTCTCCCACAAGAACACCGTTGTCACAATAGAAGATTCAAGTCAAGGAAACCGATCTCGCAGAAACCAAAATGTAAAAGGCTATAAGGATATCCCACAGATGAAAGCACTTCGTGCTTCAACCATGTCTCCATCTACCGATTCATGCCCCACTACAATGCACAAGATGAAAATGCTCCCCTCAGGGAGATCTATCGCCGGGAGGAGAAAGAAGTCTAAGGCCAAAATTTCTCCTTTCGATCTTGAAGCTAATGACTCATCTTTTATCATAGAAGGTCTCACGATTTTCCGATGGAAACTCGTAAGATGGGATAGGTGGACATTGAAGGAAGATCGATGAATGTTCTTCTTCGTAGGGACTCTACTTTAATGGAATTCACCTTTCTCAAGGAAATTCTACACTTGATAGATAGAGTCGACTTACTTTCTCTGCTTACTCAAGTTTCCACCCATTATTGCAACAAAGAACCTCAAGGCTCGGAATGTACCGCCAGAGATTTTCAAATCTTGTTAAACTCCCACATTCCCAATAGTAAAGCATCTTCAATTTGGGAAAACTCACATCGGTGGAAGCTTACATCCCGGAGATTCTATCCTCTCCCTCGGTGCATGTCCTTGAGACTAAGGGTGGAATCACAGATGCTGTTGTCCGAAAGAAAGTATCCTCTCGCCTAAAAGACTTATGGAAAAGATGTTGAGTCGTAAATTGGAAATTCCTCCGCATCCCGTGGGAAATGAAAGACAATCTGCTTTAACATTGGTCGGATTGATCAAAACTCAACCGCAACAATTGCAATAGGCCTCTTCTTCTTCCAATAAGGACAATTGGTACCCCCGCACTACTTTGTTTTGTTCATTTTAATCGCTTTTCTTGTGTTATTTGCCTATGTTTGTCAAATTTTATTAAGTAAACGACTTTCACCAATCCACACAAACATCATTTTAAAAATAGTGATAGCGTTTATTTAATAAAATTAGGTTTTATATTTTCCTTTTCAACTTATTATTAAGCTTTTTCGCTTTTATAAATTGTTTTAGTAAAAAAAAAAAAAAAAAAAAAAAAAAAAAAACTACTTTTATGTAGAATTTTGTCTCGATGGTCTTTAACTCACCCGATGTACCTTTTGTATATCAAAGAGTTGGCTAGTCCAAAGGGTACAGCTTTGGTAAAGACACATCAAACTGTTGATAGTCGTAATGGTTTGCTCAAACCATAGGGTTAGCAACCACCCATGCTTAATCACGAGAGTTGTATGGTCATCAATTCACCATGGTCTATTCCTATTTGGAATCCAAGAATTGGCTAGTCCACATGTATATGGCATGTGGTAAAGACAACTAAATCCATATTTGGTTCTCAATTCACCAATCCTAAGAATTGACTAGTCCCGAGCAAACGGCTACATGTGTAAAGACAAGACAAACCGCTTATATGGTTGCCGGTTTGCCAATAAATCGATGGTTATCAATGTACCATAGTTTTCGAACTCAAACATGTGGCTACTCCAAGAGTAATGGCTATTGGTAAAGAGACATCAAACCCATTAATTTCGATGATTCACCTCTCACAGGAGTTAACACACCGGAAGTGATGAGAATAGTATTGAACTTATATGTTTTGATGTACATGATGTCACATGTTGTCGCAAAGATCCGTATTTCACAGCTCATCATCATAGAGATGTTCTTCTTCCGACTCTTGTCACGATCCTCGTTATCGTCCACTCATTGCTCAATCCACATTATGGTACAATCCTCAAGGAAAATGTTACAATCCTCAACAAAGATTATAGATCTATCAAGGAAACCGAACTTAACCTAGTCAAATTCCAGTTTAGGGAGGATTGTTGGGAATTAAGGTAATCCATCGATTCTCGCCAAGCACAAGCTACCGATTCTCGCCAAGCTTTAGTTGAAGAGATTCTCAAGAAGAAATGATGTGCCGGGTTATACTTCAATAGAAGTGATAAAGCGCATAAATGTGTTGTCACGAAAGTGGGAACCACGTAGAGAGATAAGCTCACTTTAGAGTAAAAGTCACAGTATGTATAGGTTGGCGCCAGACATGTAGAGCTTACTCGTAATAAACACGATGATTAACAAAACAAAATGATTAGTTGCATGCTTGTCTAGTTGCATGCTTAGTCTAGTTTAGTAAGTAGAAGCGTAAAATGTCAACGCTTATTAGGGTTTCTTGCTTATATAAGAAACCATATTATCTTGTAATAGATAAGCTTTTCTCAAGTTTCTCAAGTCTTGTATTCTACTTGAAACATAGAGTTTCTATAATCAAAGATCCATAGAGGATCAAAAGTGTTCTTAGTTACTATAACTTGTATTTATTTTCCGCTACAATACCAAGTTGTAGAGATCTTCTATTAGTTTGCTTGTGATTACATAGGCAAAGCTAACGATCTCCGAGTGCTTAAGATCTATCAAGGTCTTTGTTTCTAACATCCAAGCCCGGTGATTGGATTGATCAGTTAATCCCGATAGTAAGGTTCCTAACTTCAATTCGAAGAATTCTAGAGCCCGGGAGTCAAGCTCCAAGAGCATGCTTGACCTCCGATGTGCCCAGAGTATCGAACACATTGAGTCCAAGCAGTAGTCTAATGCAATGCTTCCACCCCGAAACCTTTTCGTGGTGCCGCATCAAGCTCCGAGCTTACTCCAATAAAATTCAATCCTCATTCACCCAAGGAAAGGTCCCACTTTGTAGAACCATCCCGAAAAGACCAACAAAACCAATTCAACTAGAATCTACTCCCACCGAGACTTCCACATCCTCTCGTCCCCACCGAAGTCGACTCAAATTCAAAGAATCGATCGAACTTGTAAGGAAGCTAATCGATAAGATGGAATCCATCGAAAAGTCTCGAATCAATCAAGGAAACAAAGTCGCCTCTAGTTCCTCAAAGTCAAAAGCCACCACCAAATCAAAGCGTAAGTGTGATCTATGCCACTATACCGGTCATACAACCGATAATCGTTATAGAATCCTTTTTGTATGATCCGCAAAAGGAGGATCACAGAACTTCGATCACTTACAATACGAAGTTCTCTCAAGAAGCAAACTATACCAAAGTTGGTCATCAAGATGCTTCAACCTCAAAATCGCTCAAAAGTTTAGAACTAAACCCTTTCCTCCTTGCCCACATTGTGGCTTTAATGATCATCATCATGATGATTGTCTCATGAACACATGTCGTGATATTTATGAAATCCACTCATGATACATCCCAAAGATGACAGCCCATTCAAGCAAGGAGAAGTACCAAGTAACCCGTAATCACCGAGTCATCCTCAACACAAATGTAAAACTTGTGGTAGCACAATGCACTCAACCACCGACCATGAGTCAATTGCCAAATTTAAATGGACCTTAAGCCCAATCCCACTAGTATGGGTCAAGAAGAGAAACTAATCCACTTTACTACTTGTGCAGAGACACGCCAGGAGCCTATCCGCATCTAGATAGTGGATGCTCAAGAAGCATGATTTGGTGTTAAGGAGTATCCGCACAAGTTCGTAAATGAACCAGACCCAAGGTAGTATTTGGTGATAACTCATCATGTCCCATCAAGGTTATGGTTCAAGATAATGTAATGGAATAGTTTTCTAGAATAGCTTATGTCAATGGTCTAAAATACAATCTCATCGTTGTCACCAACTCGTGATGCAAAGTACATTGTGCAATTCAATGACAAACAAGGTACCATTTTCAATGCCAACAAAGAAGTTGTTTTGATAGCTCCTAGAAGGGATGATGTTTATGTCTTAGACATGTCAACACTCTCAAGATGGAACTCGTCTCTTTGCCAAAGCCATCAAACCGCCAACGGCTATGGCATAAGAGACTCTCTCACTTAAACTTCAAAAATATCAACAACTTGGCAAAACAAAACAAGGTCCTTAGTTTACCATCACCGGTTTTTGCAAAAGACAAACCATGCTCAACTTGTGAAAAAGGCAAACATCAAAGAGCATCCTTCAAAACTAAACAAAGTCGCTTTCACCTCCCGTGATATGGATCTCTTTGGACCATCGGTCCTAGATCAATCCAAAGATGAGAAGTATACTCTTGTCATTGTTGATGAGTTTTCAAGATATACTTGGGTATACTTTCTTTCCAAAAGAGTCAGCAATGACACTATAATGTCATTCATCGTGAACATTGAAAACTAGAATGACATTATCGTTAAACAAATCGAATCGACAATGGTACCGAGTTCAGAATGAAGAGCTTGAGAATTTCGTGATGAAAAGGGAATCTCCCAAATTTTTTCATCTCCTTACACCCCGAACAAAATGGGGTAGGTGAAAGGAAAAACAGAACTCTCATTGAGGCAAATAGAACTATGTTAAATGGCTTAGCTCTTTCAAAACATTTCGGACCAAGTCACAAAACAACTCGTTACACTCAAAACAGTCAATCATTGTCAAAAGAAATAACAAAATCCCATATGAGATATTCAAAGGTAGACTTCGATATCGCCTACTTTCATGTGTTTGGATGTCCCGTATTTATTCATAACCACAAGGATCATCTAGGCAAGTTTGATGCTAAAGTCGATGATGGATACTTTCTAGGTTACTCACCGATCTCCAAAGCCTTCTGTGGTATTTAAAACATGGAGACAACAAGTTGAGGAAACCTTTCATGTCACCTTTGATGAGAGTTCGTAAAGCATCAGTTCACCAACACCTCGATGGAGGAAATAGAATTAATAACTCATCAAGATATCCTCCGATGAGTATAACATCAAATCAATTCCTCATACCAAGCCGATGTCGACATCTCATATTATGTCTTGCCTCACAACCTTTCACAACCAACTATCGGTGAATTAATTGATAATCAATCGGTCCCGCTGGATAGGTAACATCGAACCAAATGTTCAGAACCTATGATTCATGAACCCCAACTCGAACAAGACATCTCAACAGATGTTCTTAATGATTCGTGGCTCCTCGCACCGAACTCACTCTTGAGTTTCCAAAGTGACCTCTTCAAGCTCGATCCTAGACCACGGTGTAAGTGGACAAAATCTTAGGATATTGAACTTGTAAACATCATTGGTGAACCCACCAAGGCATGCTCACTAGAAGCATGGTCGCTAATTTAACCGCAGCCTTCACCAATGAATGCCTATATGCCGATTTCCTATCGATATAGAACCTAAGAGTGTCACCGAGGCTCTAAAACATCCTAGTCGGGTTCAAAGCATGCAAGAAGAACTTCAACAGCTTGATAAAAACAAGGTCATGACCTTGATCAAATGTCCTCGGATGTCATAGTTATAGGAATGAAGTGGGTTTTCGTGAACAAAACCGATGAAAACGGCACCGTCATTAAAAACAAAGCCGCACTTGTAGCCAAAGGTTACAATCAACAAGAAGGCATCGACTATGATGAGACATTTGCTCCTGTTGCAAGAATGGAAGCCATCAGATCTTCCTTGCATTTGCCACCTACATGAACTTCAAAGTTTACCAAATGGATGTAAAAGTGCATTCTTGAATGGTGAACTCAAGGAAGATGTGTATGTTCAAGAACCTCCTCGGCTTTGAGAGTAGTGAATTTCGACTATGTCTCGCAAGCTTGATAAAGCCCTTTATGGATCAAACAAGCTCCCGTGAGCATGGTATGAAACTCTCACCTTCCTAATTCAAAATAAGTTTGTTAGAGGAAAGATAGACAACACATTGTTTATCTATAGGACAAAACATGATATTATACTAGTCCAAGTATATGTTGATGACATCATCTTTGGCTCAACAAACTACACTCTTTGCAAACAGCTTGAAAACTGATGACAAAGAAGTTTGAAATGAGCGTGATGGGTGAACTCACATACTCCTTGGACTAAATCAGCAGATCGATAAAGGGATCTCCATCACCAAGAGAAATACACCGAAATCTCATGAAGAAATATGAGATATATGACTTTGCCTCGTTGAAGACACCAATGGTCCCTCCTAACAACCTTGGACCCGATCTCACCGGCAAGACAACAATAAAACCCATTTCGAGGAATTGTTGGCTCACTAATGTATCTTATCGCTTCTGCACTGTATATACAATTCTCACCTGCCTAATAGCAAGATACCACCCAACTCAAGAATCCCACCTCACTACGACCAAAAGAATACTCGTGTAATTAAGGAACCCCAAATCTTGGACTCTATTATCCAAAGTGCTCGTGGTTTGATCTCAAAGGGTACTGACTGATTATGGCTACAACATGGATGTAAAAAGTACCTCGTGGTCCCGCTAATTTTTGGAGGAAAATTGGTTTGTTGGAGTGCTAAAAGCAACAATTAGTGGCTATGTCTCAAATTAAGTCGAGTATGTTGTCAACTGCAGGATGTTGTGCCAATGTATTATGGATGAAAAGTCAACTCAATGACTATGACATCCATTACAAAATGGTACCCATCTTCCGTGACAACACCCGTGCTATTGCAATCTCCAACAATCTCGCCCTTCACCAAAGAACCAAACACATTGATATCGATATCATTTTATCGTGGACCACATAATGAAAGGAGACATAGAGCTTCATTTCATTCTCATCGAATATCAACTTGCTGATATCTTCACTAAACCCTTAGATGAACCTACCTTCAGAGACCGAAAGTCGAATTGGGAATGCTAGACATTGAAATTCAAAGAACTCGAAAACCAATCCCAATCTCGGTGAGTTCTCACCGAAATGGTTCATCCTCCCTGAACAAATCCCAATTCCATCCTCTCACTGAATGAGTAAGACTCATTCAGGGACCCTGACTCTAGATATTGAGCATTGAATGAGTAACTAAATGCATCTAAGTATTAGTTACTTAAATGTCCTAGTTTGGAAGTCACACCAATTAAATATAGGAATATATGCCTTTTTATCTTACTGTCAGGGGTCCCTAATACTTACCTCATCCCACTTGGAATTAAATGCTCTCTCACATAAAATATCATGTGGATATTTTATTAGTGCAAAAGTGCACTTTATCAGACATCGCAATCGCTTCCTTGAAAACGGATTTTATCGGGTAGTGGAGGTGGCATTAAATGTGGAAATTCAAAAGTTTTCAAAACCGACTTTACAAATCTACAAGTATGCATAAAAACCCTCTCATCACTCTATAAATACCCTCACAAAATCCTTATAACACACACAAAAGATTTCGCTAACAAAACTCACAAAATCTCTTCAAACCCGTAAATCTTTGTGTTCTTCAAATCTTTTTTGGAAAATCTTCTCTCAGAACCTTTACAAAGTTTTTCATCACAACTTAAGAGACTCAAAACTCTTTGATTGTTCTTGTCAAGAAAGCTTTTTTTCAAAACCCTAAAACCTTTTAATGGAAATGGCAAGAACACAATCTCTTCGGCTTTGCATCACAATGGTAGGTATCTCAAGAACGTTGAATTTAAAACAATAATGTCATAGGAAATTTTGAATACCCACAAATGTCCCACCTATAAGGACATAATGAAATTTTTGTTCAACCGCCCATTGAAAACGGCCTTTGTTCAATGTCCTCTATACTGCACTAAAACCTCCTTAGGAGTTTTGGGCAATAGCTAAGGCCTTTGACCCGACATCTCATCGATGAGAATAACCTTAGACCACCTGTGGAATATCTCATCGATTCGCCTTAACAGGGATAACAATTCACCCCGGATTAAAAACATTTTGCACTTCAACAGGTTAGACTACAACAAGTGGAGTTTATGTCGCCCATCCCGAACCCTCCACAATGAAGGATGGGTTAAAATAAATTGTTTTAGATCCAAAATTTTGGACAAGACCCCAAATACCAAGAGTTCATTTCCGTGGCTCGAGGATCCTATTCACTTTTGTGATTCGTGTCCTCGGCGGGAACCACTCATCCACCGAACAAGTTAACTCTATTCATTGATGATGGCATACCGCTTGATGAATGGGTCACTGTTTATATAGGGAGATCATTTACAAGTGATCTCGAATTCAAGCCCTGTGAGCAAAACTAGGACGAAATATGTTTCGATCCTAGGTTTGTCTCTTGTGCTTTACAAGTGTTACCGGCTCCAATTATCCTCGTGAAGAAAAATATTGTGCTTTACCCGCATCCCGAGTCAATCAAATTTTCAAAAGGACCCATCCCTTGTCAATAATATTGAATTGACGGCCCATATGGTTGCTTTAACAAACGTAGGAATCAATGTCTCCTAACCCCGCTCCTAAAACGAGAAAGGGAAGTCTCGATCGACTAAGACCAAACCCAAGTCTCGTGGCCCCGAGGCTTCGTGAACACAAACCCAAAAGGCAAAAGAAGCCCCAGATCGATCCGCCACCCACGGTGACCAAGCAACATCCACCCCGGTGACAACGAAGGACACCGATAAATCACAATCAATGCCCTTGGTCCCAACTACTACTCCCCAAGATCCGAGAGAAACAAACAACCAGCTAGTAGGGGAGCGCCTTCCACATCGCCCAATGATGACATTAGCAAATCACAACCTTTGTTAGAGGGCACATTGAATGATCCCAAAGACTCGGAGGGAACTAAACAACAAGCGGATAGGGATATCACTTTCACTGACTCGCTAAAGGCACTAAAAACCCATCGGTGTCTCGGGGTCTCTGGGGACAAAGACTGAGGAAAGGAATAACCCGCCGATACGGAACCCACCACCAATCCCGACTCCAGAGAAGGCACTGGAAACACCCACCGAGGGTCAACGGGACAAAGACTCGTAGGAAATATACCACCCGTTGATATGGAACCCATCAACCCCACTTTGTTAACTATGGTCGATGTTACAGGATACTCTTTCCGATGATGAACCCGCTTGAAAGTGAAGATGTAATTTTATAAGTTGGGAAGAAGTGGACGCCGAGGTTCAATCGAACAAGAACCTCACCGATCCATGAGGAGCATACCGAGTCACCATTTCAACCTAAAGACAATGACTCGCACTCGCATTCCTCATCATTCGCCTCGTGAATTTAGCCGCTATGATAACATTCTTCCAATCATTGAACGATGACTAGTCATGTGGATCACCAAAGCCTCAAGGAAGATATACGGGGTCATCGACCAAATGCGGATCAACACACCGAGGTCGCCGCCGCTTATGCCGATCTTAAACCGATGTGCTCACCTTCAATGCTAACACCGATGAACACAGAGATCTTATGTATGAGCACCTTCACGCATCGGATGATAACTTGGCTAAATTTCTCAAACATCTTCGTGGTTGTGGGACCAAGATTGATGAGATTAGGAATGTCAAAGAAGACCCATCACTTAACTCAAAAGTGCTGGAAGCTACTGAGGCTTACTTGAAGAATTCCTCGTGCCCATCGAACTTATCAACATGCCGAATCGCCAATGTTCGTGGTCTTCAATCTTCGGTCTAGTCTCTTGAGACAACACTGGGCTCTTTGGATGCTCAGTGACCAATATGGCTAAGACTTCTCATCAATGGCGTGGAATCTGGCATAGGATGACAAATTTTGAACTCTCTCAGTTAATCTTGAAACAAAGGTCACCGGTCTCCAAAAGGATACATCCGATATCAAGGCTATGATTATCGAAATCTACCAAGCCTTCAAAGGTCAAAGCCACCCAAGCTCCCAGGTGTCCGAGCCAACTTGCTCTCACCGACGCTGTTGCATCAGCTGAGGGGAGAGGAGCATCAAGAGACTTCCTCTCACACCGAGGGGAGCCAACACCACCAAGATTCATACCCATTATCATCATCACCACCGCTTCAAGAATACCCATCTCATCAATCCCACCACCAACATCAACAACAACAACACCGACAAATACAACACCAATCATGACAACAACAACACCCTTGGTTGCATCATCTTCATCAGACAAGACAAAGGGAAGGCCATAATGCAAACACCGTGAGCCTAAACCCGAGCCCGAGAATATTCCCTACAAAATCGGCGACATCAATACCGCTCGCACACCTCAATAGCTAAGTAAATATCTTACAAAGAAGAAAGGAGATTGAAACAAGTCGAGGAAGATAAGAAGAATAGAGAAGCATTGGCAAAGGTAGTCGTCAAGAAGCCGAGAACATGGAATAGATCCAAAGAAACTCCAAAAGGTCAGCAGACAAAAGTTCAAGGATGCTCAGTCGCCTGGATGGATGAAATAAGAAAAAATGGAAGAAAAGAAGAAGAAAGTCAAGCCCTCGTGCAAAGCGTAATTGAGCATTACAATCGACAATGACAAGTCAAGGCTACCGAAAAGATCATCGATGTCAAAATCATCCCAATTCCAAACCACCGCAATGAATGTATACACGGGGATGATAAGAGACATTTCGAGGTTCATGATCCCTTAACCTTCACCGATTTTGGGATTACCGAACTCGATGAGCTTGGTCCAATCATAGAGACAAAAGGAATGCGGTGGTTAAGGAGTCGATGAAAATGCTCAAGAAGAGGTATGAAAGATCGAGGCAAGCACCAATGCAACTGGGATTCATCCAACCTTAATAAAGACCTCAAGGATCTCAACCACAATCATCCACCGGCAAAAGGAAAGAGTTGAGTTCCACCGAGATTAAAGTTCCTGACTGGAGTGTAATAGGATCTCACCAAGGTGTAAAGTTTGTGAACTCAGATGGTGATTAAAAAGCCTCGAAGAGGGCTATTCGACATTGATGTCTATGGAAACCCAACATTTCAAAGATGGAGTGACATTGGTCAAAGTGTGTGGCCGTAATGTCGAGCTACATACCGTGGCCTCTCAAATTCAAACTCCGCAAACGCTGTGTTTTGTGCTAACCTAAACGCCAAGATAAGAGAGCACCCGACAGAGAAACACTCATCACCAAGAAAGTAAAGCTTGAAACACTGGGATCCATCTTGATCGACATCATTTTCATTATCTTTTGTACTAGTGATAGGAACCTTGTAATTTAATCAATAAACGATGTATGTTTTGTTAAAATATTGAGTGTTCCTTATTGTATTCATTAGTACATTCAAGTAAGAAGAAGCCATTTGCTCACTTACATCGATCAAACACTTAGGCTATTTGTATATCCAAATAGGGGAGACCGTTGGGTTCAAAAATACCCAAACCCCTTAATCTAGGATTTGAATAGAAAATAACCTAAGTGCTTAGACCGTTAAACACTAATGTGTCACTGGTGCATACTCTCTCAATGAGCCATCTTCGTGACGCCAAGAAGAGACATAGAAGAAGTTGTTAATACAAATAAGCCAAAAACGCTTATTTATATTTTACGATCTTCTAATGTTTTGTCGATAACAAAAGTAAAATCATATTAACGAAACAAATAAAATACGTAAATTGTTTGAACTAATAGTTTTATAACACACTTACGCTTTCACATAAAAAACTATAACAAGATTAAGTGATTTTATATTTTAGATACACATGTACAACAACTAGTGTTTACATATTGGCTTAACAAGTTTAAGTAACTCTATGAGTTAGATACATATGTACAACAACTAGTGTTTACATATTGGGTTAATACATACTTATATTAAGTACACTAAAATGGGTAAAACAAGTATATACTAAAATGGGTAAAAGCAAGTATATACTAAATAGATAAAACTAGCAAATGGTTTTTGACCCATAACCCATGGTTTTATATATACCACTTACACAAGTTCAATGTATCCTTAAGGTACATTGTATCTAGATTGAAAACCATGGATCAACCCATAACCCATGACCCATGACCCATAACCCAAAATACCCATGGGCAAAGAGGAGCGGACCACGGATCCCTAGCTTTGTGCTAGCCGGATCCCAAGTGGAAGGGATCCGTGGGATCCGGGGAAACAGTAGGTTTTTCCTCTATAAATAGTGAGCCATTTCTTCATTATATCTTACCCCTCTCTAACATACTTTCTCCCCTGAGTTAAATCTCACTAACCATAGATCCAAGAGATCTATGTTTGTAGTTTTGTTTTGTGTGATCTTTTAGGTTCCTCTTAAAGGAAGATCACCACCATTGAAGTCGAGCAAGCTCAAGTCCATGATTTGCCAAGCTTCCTCATCATCAAGGCTATTGAAGTCCTCTTGTTGATGATCCCTTTCTTTCTTCAAAGAAGCGTAGTGTTAGAGACATTAGTGAAAGATGTCTCAAGTGTCAAGACGAAGATATTAGTGAAGGGTATCTATCGTCTATAAGATAAGCACTTGTGGTAGGTGCTTAGAAGTCAAGACAAGAAGCATTAGTGAAAGGTGCTTAGAAGTGAAGACACAAGACATTAGTGAAAGGTGTCTTGTAGATCTAATCAAAGACATTAGTGAAAGGTGTCTTGTAGATCTAATCAAAGGCATTAGTGAAAGGTGCGTTAGATGTACATTCGATATGGTGTGTTTCGATGTACTAAATAGACTAGCATTAGATCCAAGGATATTGATGTCCTTGATGATGTTGTAAAGGAGTAGATCTCCTTTGGGATTAGTCTTTGGTGTAGTGTGGTAGTAGTTCCTCCATTGCAATGGAACTAGGTACTTAGCCTAGTACCTAATAAAGGGTAGGTGACGTTGTGAATGTGTAGTTCACCTAAGGTGTGAAAGAACTTGGTGGTTAGCCTAGCACCATATAAAGGGTAGGCGACGTTGTGTTAGGTGTGGTTCGCCTTGGTGTGAAAGAACTCGGTATTTAGCTTTGTACCGAAAAAGATTAAGCGACGCCAGAAGGCTTCTTCGCCATAAGGAGATTGGTGTAGTGATTACAAACTCTCGAGTAGGTGACTCGGGAGTGGAGTAGGCAAGGAAGGTGTCCTTGTAGCCGAACCACTATAAATACTGCTGTGGTTTTGTGCTTTTACTCTTATCTTTTCATTACATATCTTTATATGCTTGTTTCTCAACATCCAACACACACAACCAAATAGATTGACATAAGTCGATCTAAATAGTTTAAAAGGAAGTTTTAATTGGTAAAACTATTCAACCCCCTTCTAGTTTTCCACAATTGTCATCGAGCTTCGCTACCAAGTTTCTTGAAGTATACCGTACTTTAAAAACTTGATACGATCCATAGTTAATTGAAAACTACAAAGAAGGTTTTTCATAAAAACAAACACCATGTTTTTCAAAAACTATATGTTTGGATGTTGAGTTGATAACAACATTTTTTTTTTATATATATATTTTTAATTGCACTAATCTTCCTTGTGATATTGATTAGTCAAAGCTCATACCCACCAAGCTTTAGGAGTTGCTTGGTAACAAGAATACCTTCCTTAAGAAGGTATCTTAGACGCAAAAGAGCGGGAATCGTCTAAGTGACATTTGTCATTTGTAAAAGACATTCCTAAGTGCATTCGAGGTATGACTTTCTACTTATATCTAAATGATACTTGTTTAGTATATAAGTGTTATTTGCTAGGCCTTTATTTGAGTAGATTTTGTGTTTACACATGATTTACATGTAGCTTCATTAGGAAGCTTGTTTCTCACATACGTGTTATTTTTCTCGCCTATAGTCATAGTATGTAGAGCTTATGCTTTATTTCTTCTAATAAAACAAAACACGAATTTCAAAATTCCTCCTTCCCTATTAATAAACCCACTGACGCCCATTTTTTCAACCTCACCTTTTCAAATTTTCCAATTTCAAAATTTCCTCTCATTCAAAAACTTCATCTTCTTCCTCATTCCATCTCTTCCTAAACCAAGAAGATCCGTCATCAACATGGTTTACATCGCACTCGTGCTCATCGCCCTAACACTCATCGCACTTGTGTTCCCTATGATGAAGTTCACATACGGAGACATTTACTTTGTGTTATTAATCTATATTGGGGTCATTTACCCAATCCTTTGTATCATCCTTAGCATTGAAATGCAATATTATTAATTATCTATTTTATCTAGGATATTTGTGTCATTATGTGTGTTTCATTTCTTTTGATCTATATGTGTTATATTCTTTCGTGATACATTAGATGTCATGTATGCATGCTAAAAGAAAATGTAGGATAAAACATACTTCATGGTACAATAACCGTAAAACCTATGTTTTTATTAAACCGGTTCTCATATTACAGATCCACGGATCCCGAAGTTACACTAGCCGGATCCCTTTGAAAAGGAACCGTGGGATCCGCCCCATCGAAAACAATTTTCATGCAAGATTAAAATCACTATCTTTCTAAAA
Organism: Chrysanthemum lavandulifolium; assembly: GCA_022545495.1. Taxonomy (NCBI): domain Eukaryota; kingdom Viridiplantae; phylum Streptophyta; class Magnoliopsida; order Asterales; family Asteraceae; genus Chrysanthemum; species Chrysanthemum lavandulifolium. Next base: position 219,527,208 of record CM040239.1, on the reverse strand, counting down.
AATAATAATCCACTAGAGCTTCAAAACCATGGGTTAGCTAAATACTAATTGTTAATAGAATATCTAGTAAAACGTTAGATTATTATAGGTTGACCATAAACGTCTTCCTTATTAACCCATCACTCTATAGGTTCAACTATGACGCATGAATACGAGTTTGATTTTTCACCACTAGCTCTACACCCGAACATTTCCTTGAGCCCAACACACCGCAATCATGTCGTGGGTTCAATAATCTCGAAACCGCTACTTCCATGAAGGACGATTGTAGACACCTTCTACAATTCAAGAAGGTATCAATACCTCCTTCCGAGCCATAGGACTAGAATGTCTTCTTGAAATTAACGAGAAGATATGTCCAAGGTTCATAATGGAATTCTTCCGTCAAGTGGAACTCGCTCGTAACGAGGATCGCTTTATCTCTTTGGTTTTATATCAAAACCAAAATTCACTTTAAGCCTTGGGCATTTTGCTCATCCTCCGAATTCCAAACCATGGACAATGTGCCTTCACCAAGATTGGTCTCTTGACTCTCTCTTCAATTTTCGTGAAGAAAATAGCCCATATTGTTCACACATACCCTCTCCGAAGAATTAACACGCATGATATGCAAACCTCGACCATATTACTCCAATCCAAACATTATCCATACACGGATATCCGAGAAGAGTATAAACTCACGCTTCTTATTCTACGTGAAAATGTTTGGAGTCTTAGGGAAATCGAGATATTCTTCCCGCTTGTTGTGCTCACATGTTGTACTATTTGCTAACACAACAACCATACAATCTCGCCTACTTCTTCGCAAGGCGAATTGCAAATCTTCAAGGCTCCAAGAATAAACTCATCCCTTATGGAATGTTCTTGACACGCCTCTATCACAATGTTATGCACTTCCATCCTCAATTTCAAAGTCCGTTGTACGTACTTGTGAACAAGATGATGGAACCGCTAAACATATCTCTCATGAAGACTTTCTTCATTCATGATTCCACCAACACCCATCAATCACATAATGATCCTCCTAGTGAAGACACTCAAGGAACCTAGAATAGTCAAATAGGATCAATTCTACTCTACTCAATAGTTATCAATGTAATCCTATCTCTTTCATGAAATAACACATCTTACATTTGATATCCTAGTTTTAGAACTCCTTTAAACAAAGCTTGGAATATAATGCATCGTCATGATCATTGCATACCTTTAGTAAAGGTTCTGTCTAGCGATAGACGGATCCCAAATGTTGTACTAAACGGATCCCTACATCTAGGGAACCGTGGGATCCAAAGAAATGTAAAATGCAATTGCAAGCATTATATGTCAAACACATCCCTTAGAACACCTCACACTAAGCTAAACATAGTGTCTTAAGATTGATCAAGACTTTATCAAGATAGGTTGACCTTTCCTACTCTTTCCAACTCATATAGATCACATTCTAAGGCTTTGTTAGATCTACCATTTCAAATCCATCACTCTTCCGCTCCCAAAACTCACACTTTATTCTTCCTATATGATCTCTCACAACTAGGTTAGAAATCCTTCGATTATGACAATATTGATCATTAATCAATCTCACCTCAAAATTGATCAAAGTTGATCAAATCCTAGTTTTTACCATCTCATAACCATTAGGATAATTTCCAAAACATAATCCTAAGACACAACCTGATCTCTAGGATCATTTAGTTTCATTTAACTTCAATTGACATCTTTAATGTCATCCTTGCTCATCCATTGGTACTTGTTGAAAAGTCCCAAATCCTTCCATAAATAACAATCATTAGCTACACCACTCATTTCCTTTAAACACTTAAGCACCCCTTCATTTAAAACACTTAGAAGAACTGAAACACTCAAAGTGATGTAGGTCTAGGATCTTAGAAACATCATTTCCACTCTTTCATAAACTACTGAACGCCGGATCCCTAGAACTAGCCTAGACGGATCCCTCTGAGAAGGGAACCATGGGATCCGGATGATGCCTATGACAAACTCGTAAAACAATCATTTCAACTCATCTTCCTAATTCAAACACTACATCTCATTTTAAATGAGTTCCTTGAACAACACAACCTCTCGTAGTTGACTCTTGTGCATGCTAATCATCACATTCCAATGAATCTTAGTGGCTTAAGGCTTAAATGCACTTTCCAAATCTCTTGATTTATAAACCACCTTGTTAGGATCTCCATAGTCATCACTCTCATCCTAACTTTCAGTTTTTGCTATCTCTTCAAAACATCTCATCATGAGAAAAACCCCGAGTAACAACCTATCCACCAAAGAACCACCCATCAAAAGGGCTCGTGTTGTACACGAAATCTCTTCAACCGAATCATCTCCGGTCAAACCAACAAAACTTCATCATCCAATCAAACCAATTCCTAGAAGGTTAGTACCCACAAAATTACCTATGCCAAACACCACCATACCTCCTAGGCCAAACAATATCATCTCCACTAAACCATCACCATTGGTTCCTAGAGCTATCTCGTTTACATCCCCACAATCATCACCTCACCTCTACAACTTAGAGGACTTGCCACCTAGGCTGCCTCATCCGCTCACGACAACATTCTCCTCATTAGAGGAACAATGATTCAAAATCAGGTGTTGAGTCAACACTGCTCCGGCTTCCTTTTCGCGTTTCCATCATATAATCCCATTTGGATTATAAGAAATCACCAAAGTCAAACACCCGACCTTATGGAAGTTGACACATCTTTACCACCATCATCATTCTTGATCGAACCATTCCTAAATGGACCTCCACCAATCCCTCCATCATTCAAGGCTCCTCAAACCACTTCAATTGATCCTTTGAATCTAGCCACTTCATTTCATCCACCACCACTACCTAGCCATGACAAAGATTGCTATCATTGTCAACATGTTGAAAGTTTGATACATGAAGTACGAGAAGACCAACGTTTCATGTTCTATCATCTCCTCGAACGTTTCGATGAGATTAAACCTAAACATAACTTGAGCTAGAGGATTATAGTGGTGTCTAAGCTTCAGGCGTTAGTTGGTCTAAGAAATTCCTAGTTATGTATTGTCTATTTTCTTATTTTTGAGTCATGTATATCATAACTCTTGTTTTATTAAATGGAATTACATGCTACTTGTTATTTCGTTGAGCATATGATTACTTTGTACTCATATCTCATTTGTGTGATAACATTACTTGTTATATCACCTTTGTCGACTTTAGTCATCACCAGACGGATCCCTCAAGATTGCCTAGACGGATCCCTACTAGAAGGGAACCGTGGGATCCGTGAAGTCGAATGTTTTTCTTTATCACATTTGCCGGAAATTGTGAATTATACTTGTTTTCTAACCCTTGCTTTGCGCTTTTCAATTAACACATAAAGTATTTGACATCCTAAAGCTGGGGAGCTTGGTGTCAAAACAATACGCTGCAAAATTACTTGCAACATTTGATTTAAATTTCATGACTTCCGCTGCAAATATTGCAATCATCTAGGGGAGCACACCGTCACATAGACGTAATCCTTTGCATAAGTTAGTTGCAAATGAACTAGATTAGAATTAGTTTCTTGACGCCTTACTTAGGGGTGGACTCGTCAAGGGGAGTAACGACGAGATCCTTTCCGCTACTTGCTCTCTATTTTTTTCCTTTCACATGTTTTTCTTAAAACGATGTGTTGCTCTTTTCAAACACTTTTGTTTCGACAAAAGGGGAGAAGAAAGTAAAACTACAAATTCAAAATTTTATTTAATTTTAGCTTTTCCTTAAAATAATTTTATGTTTTGTCATCAACAAAAGGGAGATTGTTAATAAAATAAGTAGTAAAACGCTTATTTATATTTTACGATCTTCTAATGTTTTGTCGATAACAAAAGTAAAATCATATTAACGAAACAAATAAAATACGTAAATGGTTTGAACTAATAGTTTTATAACACACTTACGTTTTCACATAAAACACTATAACAAGATTAAGTGATTTTATATTTTAGATACACATGTACAACAACTAGTGTTTACATATTGGCTTAACAAGTTTAAGTAACTCTATGAGTTAGATACATATGTACAACAACTAGTGTTTACATATTGGGTTAATACATACTTATATTAAGTACACTAAAATGGGTAAAAACAAGTATATACTAAAATGGGTAAAAGCAAGTATATACTAAATAGATAAAAACTAGCAAATGGTTTTTGACCCATAACCTATGGTTTTATATATACCACTTACACAAGTTCAATGTATCCTTAAGGTACATTGTATCTAGATTGAAAACCATGGATCAACCCATAACCCATGACCCATGACCCATAACCCAAAATACCCATGGGCAAAGAGGAGCGGACCACGGATCCCTAGCTTTGTGCTAGCCGGATCCCAAGTGGAAGGGATCCGTGGGATCCGGAAACAAAGAGGTTTTTCCTCTATAAATAGTGAGCCATTTCTTCATTATATCTTACCCTCTCTAACATACTTTCTCCCCGAGTTAAATTCACTAACCATAGATCCAAGAGATCTATGTTTGTAGTTTTGTTTTGTGTGATCTTTAGGTTCCTCTTAAAGGGAAGATCACCACCTTTGAAGTCGAGCAAGCTCAAGTCCATGAGTTGCCAAGCTTCCTCATCATCAAGGCTATTGAAGTCCTCTTGTTGATGATCCCTTTCTTTCTTCAAAGAAGCGTAGTGTTAAAGACATTAGTGAAAGATGTCTCAAGTGTCAAGACGAAGATATTAGTGAAGGTATCTATCATCTATAAGATAAGCACTTGTGGTAGGTGCTTAGAAGTCAAGACAAGAAGCATTAGTGAAAGGTGCTTAGAAGTGAAGACACAAGACATTAGTGAAAGGTGTCTTGTAGATCTAATCAAAGACATTAGTGAAAGGTGTCTTGTAGATCTAATCAAAGGCATTAGTGAAAGGTGCGTTAGATGTACATTCGATATGGTGTGTTTCGATGTACTAAATAGACTAGCATTAGATCCAAGGATATTGATGTCCTTGATGATGTTGTAAAGGAGTAGATCTCCTTTGGGATTAGTCTTTGGTGTAGTGTGGTAGTAGTTCCTCCATTGCAATGGAACTAGGTACTTAGCCTAGTACCTAATAAAGGGTAGACGACGTTGTAAAGGTGTAGTTCACCTAAGGTGTGAAAGAACTCGGTGGTTAGCCTAGCACCGATAAAGGGTAGGCGACGTTGTGTTAGGTGTGGTTCGCCTTGGTGTGAAAGAACCCGGTATTTAGCTTTGTACCGAAAAGATTAAGCGACGCCAGAAGGCTTCTCCGCCATAAGGAGATTGGTGTAGTGATTACAAACTCTCGAGTAGGTGACTCGGGAGTGGAGTAGGCAAGGAAGGTATCTTTGTAGCCGAACCACTATAAATACTGCGTTGTGGTTTTGTGCTTTTACTCTTATCTTTTCATTACATACCTTTATATGCTTGTTTATCAACATCCAACACACACAACCAAATAGATTGACATAAGTCGATCTAAATAGTTTAAAAGGAAGTTTTAATTGGTAAAAATATTCAACCCCCCTTATAGTTTTCCACGAAGTCTCTCCACTCAAGAAGATGGAACTTAAAGGGTGAAGGCGAGTCAAGAAGAAGATGGTGGATTCGGTGAGTGATGACAATAACTCATTGAATCCTCAAACTCCTCACCAACTACAAACATCAAGACAAACCGAAATCAAGGCGAAGGCCAAGAATGGGCTGGATAAAACAGTTACGTTGGAAACGAATAAGACGGAGTACTTATCACGAAAGTCTCCCTTTAGTATCGAGATCGATCGACATGAAGAAAGTGACTTGGTCCCTTTACCTAATATAGTCTTTTATGTGAGACAAAATATATTAGTATTTTGTCTTCTGCAAATTGTCAGTTTGTCACTTAGGATAGAGTTAAAGCTCATACTTGTATAAATAGCATAAGAGATGGAGTGATAGATCAAGCTTGTGAATTGTAAAAACACACATACACGCAAGCCATCTTTCACTCCTCCAAATACAACTTAATCCCTGAGATAGCTTAGTGGGTACTTGTAGTTGTGCTCAGACTTAGCCTGAGCTTCGAGAGGAGTTACAAACACTTTGTCATTTCAATCCCTAGTACTGTTCCGCAAGTACTAGGGTAACGTATTCTTTTGATTCATTTCTAATAAGAATATGATGTTGAAAATTACTCTTTGTGTTTTACTTATATCTTTTCAGTTATTGATTCACTATTAACTTATTTTACACACTTAACTATTTTTTAAGATAGTGAATAGGGAACAACACTGAGAACGTGGGAAAAAGCTCAAGGCAGGTCTAGAGGAGCATACGGAGCTATTTCCAAGGGAGAAGTCACTCCATTACGATAAGCATTAGCGTTTTATATTTCGTTTACTTTCAATTCATGTATTTCGTACCTTTGAATATTGAATTGATTTGCATGATTAATATGAGCGGCTAAGCACCTTTTGGTGCTAGCCTATTTATGATTCCTTAATTGTTTTGTTTGCATTTACCTTTACTTCCGTACAATTATTTCTAAGTGTATGCATGCATAGTTCATTGGTAGCCACCCTTGGTTCGGTAGTTTTGAATGGCGGTGAGGCCAATTGCCTAGGAGATATGACCAATTGACCCTAGGTGAGCGGATCGAGATGGGAAGGGTAAGATATGACCAACCGACGACCCTTTCTACTTGTGCGATTTGACCAACCGATCACCTATCGTTTGGATGAACTTAAGAATTGGGGTGTAGTATTTAAGTTCCTAACGGCCGGGCACTCACTATTATGAATCTAGCATGTAGCGGTACTTAATGACTTGGCTTAGGGGACCAGGAACAACAGGACTTATGACGGTGCACCTGATTTCTCATGTGGTGGCATCTTTGCTGATAGGTTAGGGCGAATTGACCAAATGCTATCCTCTCGAATTTGACCCCACCTGAAGTAATTGGAAGTAAGTAGACCTAGACATAACTAGCTAGGATGGTTAACTAGGTTAGCACCACTTCTCTTTATTGATTTCTCTTTGCTATTTATCTGCTTTTATTTACTTTATTCCGCATTAGTAGTTTAATTAATTAAATACCTATCAAAACCATTATTATTCTGTGACACTAGACTTAGTAATAATCCAACACACATAGCTCTTGGGACGACCTCGGCTTTACCATTTACTACACTACACACGACCGGATACACTGCCCGTTAGTGCACTAGGATAGACCATAGGTATAGCGAGACACTATAAATATTAAGACCTAGTCAGTAAAACCTGCATCAATGATCTAGAGCAAACTTTCTTCTCATTGACAAAGTTTTCAAAACCAGGAGGTTTATGTTAATACAAATAAGCCGTAAAAACGTTTATTTATATTTTACGATCTTCTAATGTTTTGTCGATAACAAATATAAAATCATTTTAACGAAACAAATAAAATACGTAAATGGTTTGAACTAATAGTTTCTAACAGATTCACATTTTCACATAAAACACTAAAACAAGTATAAGTGATTTTATGATTCAATATTACATATGTACAACAACTAGTGTTTACATATTTGGGTAAAATATACACATAACTAGTATGTAGTATATTAGGTAATATAAATGGATAGAAACTTAAGTATCATAACCCATTGGGCAAATACATTGAATGTAGTTGGGTACAACCCAAAGCCCATGACCCATGGAGCTTGACCCATAACCCATTGCATGACATCATGCTTATATCATATATGGATAATATCCATAACCCATAGTTTTGACCCATACCCATGTGACTAGGTGCATTGCACTCAAGAGATACATTGTATCTAACTAAAGACCCATGGATCAACCCATGACCCATGATCCATAACCAAAATACCCATGGGTAAAGAGGAGCGTCCCACGGATCCCTAGCTTTACGCTAGAGCGGATCCGTGGAAGGGATCCGTGGGATCCGAGGAACAGTAGAATTTTTCCTCTATAAATAGTGAGCCATTTCTTCATTGTTTCTCACCCTTTTCTAACAAACTTTCCCCTAGAGTTAAAAACTCTCTAACCTCAGATCCAAGAGATCTATGTTTGTAGTTTTGTTTTTTTGTGATCTTCTAGGTTCCTCTTAAAGGCAAGATCACCACCTTTGAAGCCGAGCAAGCTCAAGTCCATGAGTTGCCATGCTTCCTCATCATCAAGACTACTGAAGTCTTCTTGTTGGTGATTGTTTTTCTTTTCCTAAGAAGTGTTGAAGACATTTGTGAAAGGTGTCTCAAGTGTCAAGACGAAGATATTAGTGAAGGTATCTATCGTCCATATCATAAGCACTTGTGGTAGGTGCTTAGAAGTCAAGACTAGAAGCATTAGTGAAGGGTGCTTAGAAGTCAAGACACAAGACATTAGTGAAGGGTGTCTTGAAGATCTAGTTAAAGGCATTAGTGAAAGGTGCCTTAGATGTACATTCGATATGGTGTGTTTCACAAGATAGATTAGTACTAGATCCAAGGATATTGATATCCTTGATGATGTTGTAGAAAGGAGTTGATCTCCTTTGGGATTAGTTGTTGGTGTAGTGTTGGGTAGTAGTTCCTCCATTGCAATGGAACTAGGTGCTTAGCCTAGTACCTAATAAAGGGTAGGCGACGTTGTGTAGGTGTGGTTCACCTTGGTGTGAAAGAACTAGGTACTTAGCCTAGTACCTTATAAAGGGTAGGCGACGTTGTGTAGGTGTGGTTCACCTTGGAGTGAAAGAACCTGGTGGTTATCCTAGCATCGAAAAAAGGGTAGGCGACGTTGTGAAGGCTTCTCCGCCATAAGGAGATTGGTGTAGTGTTTATGAACTCTCGAGTAGGTGACCCGGGGAGTGGAGTAGGGCAAGGAAGGTGTCCTTGTAGCCGAACCACTATAAATACTCGCGTTGTGGTTTTGTGCTTCTTACTCTTATCTTTTCATTACATACTTATATATGCTTGTTTATCAACATCCAACACACACATCCAAATAGATTGACATAAGTCGGTCTAAATAGAAACTATTCAACCCCCCCTTCTAGTTTTCCACAATTGGTATCAGAGCTTCGTTACCAAGTTTGTTGAAGTATATTGTACTTTAAAAACTTGATACGATCCATAGTTAATTGAAAACTACAAAGAATGTTTTTCATAAAAACAAACACCATGTCTTTTAAAACTCTTTGTTTGGATGTTGATTAGATAACAACATTTGTCTTGTTCACTTTTTTTTTCTTGCACTAATCCTCTTTGTCATGTTGATTAGTCATAGCTCACATTTATCAAGCCATAGGATTTGCTTGATAAAAGATTACCTTCCCTAAGAAGGTATCTTAAGCTTAAAGGAGTGGAATTGTCTTCGACACTTGTTGTGTCATTTGTAAAGACATTCCTAAGTGCATTTGAGGTATGACTTTCCACTTATCTTTAAATGATATTAGTCTTATAAATAAGTGTGATTTCTTAGGCTTTTATTTGAGTAGCTTTCGTGTATACACATGTTTTACATATAGCTTCATTAGGAAGCTTTTTCTCCCATACATGTCACTCTTCCGTCTAAAAAATCATGGTTTATAAAACTTGTGTTTTGTTTCACTTAATCAAAAAATCGTATCTTTCTAATAATAAAACAAAACACGAATCTCAAAAATTTCTCCTTTCCCATAAATACTCCCACCGTCAATCACTCTATCCCCACTTTTTCAAATCTTTCAATTTCAAAAATTTCTCTCATAAAAAACTTCATCTTCCTCTCCATTTCGTCTCAATAGAAACCAAAAAGGATCATCTTCAACATGGTTTACATCGCCCTCGTGCTCATCGCCTTAACACTCATCGCACTTGTGTTCCGTATGGTGAAGTTCACATACGGAGATATTTACTTTGTGTTGTTAATCTACATTGGGGTTATATACCCAATCCTTTGTATCATCCTTAGCATTGAAATGAAATATTACTAATAATCTAAGTTTATCTAGGTTATTATCATAATGTGTTTATCATTTCTCTTTGTTTTATTTCTTTCTCTCACGATACATTAGAAGTCATGTATGCATGTTAAAAGAAAATGTAGGCTAAAACACATATCTTGGTATAAAACTATGAGATCTAAAAACCTATGCTCTTCATCATAAAATCTGTTTCTGTAACTACAGATCTACGAATCCCGGAAGATATACTAGCCGGATCCCTTTTGTAAAGGAACTGTGGGATCCGTCCTACTGAAGAACAATTTTTCATGCAAATTAAAAACCACTTTCTTCTAAAAGTAATACTCCACTAGTATGTCAAAACCATAATTGAGTTAAGTGTCTTTCTTGTTAAAAACCATTATTAATAAAAATCTAATAAAAAACGTTAGATAATCATAGGTTGATCACAAACATCACTTTCTATTAACTCATCTTTTTTATAGGTGTCACTATGTCGCACGTATATGAGTTTGATTTTTCACTCTCTAGCGTCTACACTCCGAACATCTCTCTTGAGCCCAACACACCTGGCAATCATTGTTGGGTTTTGGTTCCTTGGATCATGAATTATTCTAAGTGTTGGAACCACGGACAGTCTTGATGAAACCACGGACAGAAGAATAGAACCACTGCTGAAGACAAACCGCGGCTAGTAGTATTGTGTAACAATGGATAATGTAATGTAACCACTGCTAGTCTTGTATAGTCGGTTTAGTATTTTGTATTAGATAAATATGGAAAAGATATTTATCTTGTAGGTTACGTATTGTATTATGTAAAGGACTCCTTAGTCTATAAAAGGAGGTCCTAGGTTAGATTAGATATACGTATGTTTTATATCTAAGGTCGATACACTTCAAGGTTGAAAAACCCTAATACTTATTAGAGTATTCGTATTAATAATAATATTGAGGTGTTGAATGTTTATTGTTCTTCTTCTTAAGATTAAGTATTAAATTCCGCGTGATACTTAATAAGTCTTTGTTTAAAGTCGGTTTCTATATTAGATCGTTTGCTCAACTGGGATCGCAAGTGGTATCGAGCTTGTGATCTAGAAACCGTAACCAAGAAGAAGTTCTGTTCAAGCAAGTTAAGATGTTTGTGAAACTCACATGGTTCTTGCATCAAAGGTACCCATGCTCAAGCGGGGTGAATACCAATTTTGGAGAATGCGAATGAGGCAATACATTCATATGATTGACTATGTCATCCGGGATGTTGTTGAAAGGGTGATACTCTTCCTAAGAAGAGTGCAGATGGTCTTGAAATAGCCATTGTTAGTGAGGTTGACTAGGCTAAAAGGAAAGCGGAGATTAAAGCACTTAGTATTCTCTCCATGGGAATACCTAATGAGTTTGCCTTGGACTTTGATCATTATGAATCGCTAAAGATTTAATGGATGCTATTGAAACAAGGTTTCTTTGGTAATGAAGCTACAAAGAAATCAAGGAAGAATATGCTAAAGCATCAACTTGAGAACTTCAACGCTCTTAGTGGAGAAAAACTTGATGGCACTTATAATAGACTTCAAAACTTATCACCAATCAAGTGCATGGAGTACAAAGTTGCTCAAGAAGATATCAATCTTAAGTTTATTAGAAGTTTGTCACCGACCGGGCTATGCATCTTGTTGTGTGGAGAAACAAAGATGACTTTGATCAAATGACTCGGACAACCTCTACAACAATTTGAAAGTTTATGAGTCCGAAAAGAATATTCTTCGGTTCATCTTCATCTACACAAAACATTGCTTTTGTTTCTACAAACCATATAAGTTCTCAAATGCATCCACCGCTTGCTTATGGTATAACCATCGCTATTGCAAACAATACCACTTTGTTAGTGATAATGTCGGTGATGGTGCAATTTGTGCTTTTGGTGATTTAACTACCGATTGTTCTTGTTTTAAATCAAGATCTAGATCAAATTGATCATGATGATCTTGAAGAGATTAATCTTCAATGGTAAATGGCAATGTTGACTCTTCAAGCAAGGAAGTTTCGAGGAGGATGGAAGGCGGGTTAAGTATGATGGTCAAAGGAGAGCTGGATTCGACAAAAGCAAGATGGAGTGCTTTAGCGCAAGAAGAAGGTCACTTTGCTGGGAATGTCGAGCTCCTAAGAGAATTGAAAGCATAAAGAAGACCCACAAGAGCACGCTTCTTCTTGACTTTGGTTGCTCAAGATGGGATTGGTGACTATGATTTGGGTGATCAGTTGAAGAAGGTCCTAATGCAACTTTTCTTGCTAGTGAAGCTTCAAAAGAGCATAACTTTGCTCTTATGGCCTATGCTTCATCTTTCGGTTCGATTTCGAGGTATCTAATGATTCTAAAACTTCAACTTGTTCTTTTAAATCATGTCAAGATAACTTAGAATCTCAAAAGCTATCACCGAGAGCTTAAGGAAAGAAGTAGAAAGACATCTCTAGATAACTTAGGTTATAGAGTTGGTCTAGAAAGTGTTGAAGAAAAATTTAATTCTTGTATTAAATGTGAGTTTGAGTATGTTGATAAAATTAATATACTAGGTGGAGAAATTGACCTTAAGGATAGAGATTAAGATTCTTAAAGAGAAACTAGAAAAGGCGAGAGAGTGTAAAAGTAGAAAGCCCTAAAAGAAAAAGAAAACATGTTGTTAGGGTTGCTAAAACACGGTATGCTTCGATCTAGTAAATAAACCAATAGGTCAAAAATTGTTCAAGGATGGTGCGGCCTTGGTTACAATGATATGCCACCACCATATCTTATGAAACATGCACCACCGCAAAAGAGCTCTCATTTAGCGGTGAATTTAGTTTTAATAAACCCGTAGGTGAGACTAACAAGATTGAATCACCTAAGATAGGTTTCGATAAGTCATCGATGCTCCCACAATTGAAGATTGGGAATCGACATCTTGAGGAAGATAGATCTGAATCAACTAAGCATGAAGAGATAGAGAATGTTAAAACAATTGATTCTAAGCAGCCAACCTTGTACCTAGATTTGGAGCTCAAATTACTAAGAAAGTAGTAGAGTACAAGGAAGTACCTAGGAACAAATGAAAGATACATACCTAGGGGAAACCAGAGAAACTTTAATGGACTAATTTCAAACAGATTAGGAGATGAGTTTCAATGTGTTAAAAAGGCTTGTTTTGCATGTGGTAGTTTTGAGCACTTACAGATAAACTGTTATAAAAACAGACCACAAGTTTGGAATCATTGGAGGGGGGTAAATCATCAAAACTTTTCAAAGAATACAAACCCTCATCCTAACAAAAACATGATTCCTAGGGCAGTATTGATGAGGAATGAGAATACTAAATCAATAGTCACTGCCGCACCTAAATGGGTTCCAACCACTGCTAAGCAAAATGTAAACACGGCTAAGCAAAATCAAACCACTACTAAGCATAATATCACCACTGATAGAAAAGAAGTTTTAAAAATTCCAAAGGTGATGACCGACACGGTGGTTGGAAATCATTTTATGTTGTTAAGGCCTCACTAGTTGGCAATGGAAGCCTAAGACCAAGGTGTTACATCATGTCAAGCGTGCATCAATGGACCTAAATAAATTTGATTATGTTGATGAGGTAGCAGACCCAAGTCAAGATTGGCTTGGGTCCACAAAAGGAACTAATTTGTTTAATTTCATGTGCGGGCAATCTACATGATGAGCTAAAAGATAAAGGTGTTTTGATAGTGGTTGCTCTGGGCACATGACTTGGGATGGAAGCAACATGGAGGATTTTGAAGCTTTTGATGGAGGATATGTGGCATTTGGTAATGATCCAAATGGAGGAAAGATACTTGGTAGAGGCACAATCGAGCAGGAATTTAGACTTTGAAAAGATCTATCCGTACAGGACTTAAATATAATCTATTGGTGTTTCTCAAATGTGTGATAAGAAAAAGCGGGTGCTTTTGGTGAAACCGAGTGTGTGGTGTTATCACCGATTTTAAGATGCACGATGAGAAGTTTATACGACTTAGGGTACCTAGGAAGGAAAACATATATTGTTTTGATCTTAAAGATGTTCTTCCAAATAAGTCCTTAACTTGTTTGTTTGCTAAGACATCAGTAGATGAGTCTAAGTTATGGCATAGAAGACTAGGTCACCTCAATTACAAAACAATCAATAAACTGGTAAAAGGAAACTTAGTGAGAGGGTTACCTTCCAAGGTTTTTGAGTGTAAGGAACTGTGTTTGGCTTGTCAAAAAGGAAAACAGCATAGAGCTTCTTGTAAGACCAAAACTGTCAACACCATCACACAACCACTGTTTATGCTTCATATGGACTTATTTAGACCTACCTTTGTTAGAAGTTTGAACCATAAGCAGTATTGCCTTGTTATCACTGATGATTATAGTAGATTTTCTTGGGTATACTTTTTGGCTGCTAAGAGTGAGACTAGTGAGATATTCAAAAGTTTCATTACTAAGATAGAAAATCTAGTAAATCATAAGGTCAAGATAATCGATGTGATAATGGAACCGAATTTAAGAATGATGTGATGAATCAATTACGTGTAGTTAAGGGTATAGAAAGGCAGTTTAGTGTTGCTAGAACACCACAACAAAATGGTGTGGTGAAAGGAAAAATAGGACACTAATTGAGGTCGCTAGGACAATGTTGTTAGAATCTAAGCTACTTACTACCTTTTGGGTGAAGCGATGAGGCTTGCATGTTATGTGCAGAATAGAAGTAAGGTAGTGAAGCCTCATAACAAGACTCCCTATGAGCTATTACATGATAGGAAGCCAATGATTGCATTCCTAAAAGCTTTTGGGTGTCCTGTTACTATCTTGAATACCATAGACTACCTAGGCAAGTTTCAAGAAAAAGCTGATGATGGATACTTTTTAGGCTATTCTACTAATAGTAAAGCCTTTATAGTATACAATAGGAGGACTAGAATAGTTGAAGAGAATCTTCATGTTCAATTTAGTGAAAAGACTCCTAGTGTTGAGACCAAGGGACCCGATCGGTCATTTAACATTGATATGCTAACCAAATCTATGAATTATGAGCCTATCATTGCGGAACTTCCACTAATGATAATGCGGTACACAAAAGAATGTTGATGCGTAAACACCTTCTAAGGAAGGCGATTCTCCAAAGGAGTTCTATTTGGTTGAAAAGTGGAAAGTCGGTTCGTCTCACCCATCATTGATAAGCAAGGTCCCACTGATGATGATGTATTGAATACTGGAGGCAAAGTTGATCATCATCAAGATAAGAATGAGTTATTGAAAGATGACTCAATGTTGGTAGAAGAAATTGAAAAGAAGAAAAGGCATTCTGAAAGCACTGCTAAGCCAACTGAAAGCACTGATAGGCCATCTTCTACCACTGATAGTGCAAGTGAAATCCTACCGCAAAATCGATGATAGTACTTTCTTTGGACCACATGCAAAGCCATTATTTGGTGAAGAGGAGTATCCACATTATCCTACCATACGCTTTGATAGAAATTGATACTCCTACCGATGATGAAGACATGGATGATTTCTTCAATGCCGATCTGTCTAACTTAGAAAGCTCATTCATGAAAGTCCTATCACCACTACAAGGATACATAAGATTCATCCCAAGGATCAAATACTTGGAAATTTGAATACTCCAGTTCAAACAAGAAGGTGGTTAAGAATACTAAAACCTTTCACGAACAAGGTTTCTTTGCAAGATCACTTCACAAAAGAAACAATCATAAAGATCTCGCAAAATTGCTGTTTGCTTGTTTTATGTCTCAAAAGGAGCCCAAAGAGTGGAAGAAGCTTTATCCGAAGAAGGATGGGTAGAATCAATGCAAGAGGGCTTCTTGATTCAAACTTCAAGAGGTTTGGACATTGGTTGATCTTCCTAATGGTAAGAGGGCAATTGGGACAAAATGGGTGTTCAGAAACAAGAGGGATGAAAGAGGTATAGTGGTAAGGAACAAATCAAGGTTAGTTGCTCAAGGATACACACAAAATGAAGGCTTGGATTATGATGAAGTGTTTGCCCCAGTTGCAAGAATAGAAGCTATTAGATTGTTTTTAGCATATGCTTCATTCAAGAATTTTGTGGTGTATCAGATGGATGTCAAAAGTGCATTTTTGTATGGCACAATTGATGAGGAGGTTTATGTTTGTCAACCTCCCGGTTTTGAAGATCATGATCATCCTAACAAGGTTTACGGGTGAGGAAGGCTATGTATGGGTTGCATCAAGCTCCTAGGGCATGGTATGAGTGCTGTCTACTTATTTGATGGACAATGGGTTTAAAGAGGTTGATTGATAAAACTTTGTTCATTAGGAAGCACAAAGATGATATTTTATTGGTTCAGGTCTATGTAGATGACATCATCTTTGGCTCAACTAACAAGGAGCTATGCAAGGATTTTGAGAAACTTATGCATGATAAGTTTCAGATGAGTTCTATGGGAGAACTCACTTTCTTTTTGGGGCTACAGGTTCAACAAAGGACCGATGGTATCTTCATTAGTCAAGACAAGTATGTAGCAGATGTTTTGAAGAAGTTTGGGTTTCAAGATGTAAAGAGTGCTAGTACACCTATGGAGACTCAGAAACCACTGCTACCAGATGATGGAAGTCCCAAGGTTGATTTGAAGTTGTACAGGTCCATGATTGGATCTTTGATGTATCTCACTGCATCTAGGCCATATATTATGTTCTCAGTATGTGTGTGTGCAAGATTTCAAGTCACACCCAATACCTCACACATGAATGTTGTTAAGAGAATCTTTAGATATCTTAAAGGTCATCCTAAACGGGCCTTTGGTACTCTAAGGATTCCCTTTGATTTGGTGGCCTACACGAGATAGTGACTATCTTTGGTGCTAGTTTGGATAGAAGTCTACTTTGGAGGATGTCGGTTTTGGGAAGCGAGACTAATTTCATGGCGGTGTAAAAAGCAAACTATTGTGGCAAATTCGACAACCAAGTCGAATATGTGGTCGCTAGTAGTTGTGGTCAAGTTCTTTGGATTCGTAATCAATTCTTTGGATTTTGGGTACAATTTTATGCATACTAAGATTTACATTGATAATAACAAAGACAATTTGCATTATTAAAATCCTGTTTTACATTCTAGAACTAAACATATTGAGATAAGACATCATTTTATTAGAGATTGTAATGAGAAAAGGTTGATTCAAATGGTAAAATCCATATTGATTTCAATGTTCTTGATCTTCTCACTAAATCTTTTGATGTGGGAGGTTTCAAGACCTTGTTGTTAGTATTGGAATGATAAATCTCTAAATCTCAACTTGTTTTGTAAAAGTTTGTATAATTATTGGATTGTTATTATGTGATCTTAGTATTGCTATTTTTGTTTCTAACCATCGATAGTTGTGTTCAAACCATCGTTTGTTGCTTTTGTTCCCACTAACCTTTTGCGATAAAAGAAAGTTGATTATAGATGCAAAAGAAGTAATCAAGTTAAATTGTTCATTCATACAAGAAGCAGTTTATGACCACGACTTACAATTAACTTCAAGTGCAATTAAAAGACTAGTTCTATACATGATTTCACGCTCATCCTAGCTCCTATCATCTATTCCAAACACCTGGATTTGCATGACCGAGACGACGAAGAAGCTAAGGATCAAAATGGGAAGGATGGATTGATGAAAACGAAGATGATGAAGATGAATACAGTAGATGGATTTGTGATATGAGAAGTCTTCGGTTGTTCCATCTACTCTTTCCACCATAAAGCATCAATCCATCTTCCTTTTACCCTTTCCCTTACCGATATGAGATGAAGCACCAAAACTTGGTGCAGAAAGACCAAGAACCACCTCTCTGTTCTTTGGAAGTGGTGGATTTTTGGCACGTGGCCTTGGTTGAGGGTGAGAGGGTGAAGGTTTTGTTTTTTCTGCTTCCTCTTGAACCAATCTATTGAAGATTGGCTCCAAACGCTCAGTGGAATCATCTGATCCTCTTGATGACTCACTAGGATCTTCCATACTATCATCTTCCGATGAAGGAAGAAAGGGGGATTTTTTAGGTCTTGGTTCTAGTGGAGGAAGGTAAAGTCGCCATGGGTTAGAATCATCACTGATGATGATGATGATGAGGAGGAGGAGGATGATGTTAGATCAATGACTTCGGTTTAATCCAACTAGGATTCACATAGTGTTTGTGGTTGATTGTGGATTTTGGAGAAATTAGGGTTTTGGTTTTAATTGGTGTGTGTGTTATTTGGGATTTGGGGTTCTTTTATAAGCAGTGATATGGCTTATGTAAGTTAATGAGGGGCAGGTTAAATGTGGTTGAGGAGTTAATGAGATCATTGGGTTTTGAGCATATATTAATACTAGAAGTTGACCATATTGACTTAGACTATGCACTATGGCTAAACACTGATACGTCTATGGAACCACTTCTATCTATTACTAACCACTGCTAGCTCACTTCTCTGTGTTTGGTTCTTGTTTGTGTCTTGCAGGTATGAAGGATAAGTGCACATTGGAGCTTGTGATGTGTTTAGTTAAAAAAAAAAAAAGATTGTTTAATCCTTCATATTTTTGTGAGATCTCTCTTATTTAGACACAGATTTGCTTGCTGTATCTCTTGGTCAATTGATTGAAGTGAAACATTGTATCCACTGATAGTATGTTTCAAACCGCGGAGAGCAGTTATGAAACCGCTGATAGCATGCTGCTTATTTTTGGATACTACAGGGGTTGTTTGGTAAATTTGGCGAAAGCATCTTTATCTTCCCAAATCACGGATGGATCATTTACTTGGTCTTTGAATCATCTCAACTTGGCGCTATACATCATCCCAAATCACTTTACTTTGCATAATTCACAAATCCCATTTCATACCCATTATCGATCACAATGGCGAATCAGTACTCCAACACACATAACCTTGTTGCTAATCTCATAAAAAACAATCGATCTGAAGGTTTTCATCAAATGATTGATTTCCTTATTCACAGTCCTATTCACTATGCCTTAACTGTCACACCAACCATCCTTAAGGCCTATGTTCATCAGTTCTGGGGGAATGCTAAGCTTGAGGAGGTTGATGGAGTAGATGTGTTTGGCACTGTTGTAGATGGAAATGCTATTTTGGTTAATGAGGAGATTATTAGAAGGGTTTTGAAGTTTGATGATGCTGATGGTATTGATAATCTTTCAGATGTTGAGATAGTTGCTGGTTTAGAAAGGTTAGGATATACACACAGGGGTGATAAGGTACAATTTTTAAGAGTTTTTTTTCAAAACAATGGAAGTTTTGATTCACACCTTGTTGATGTGTATGAGTAATAAGACCACTGGGTTTAATGACTTTCCTTCCAAAATTGCTACCGTGTTATTTGTTTGTCGATGGAAGGAAGTTTAATTGGTCTAGGATGATTTATGAGGGCTTATCTGAGAACATTAGGAAGAAGGGTAAATACTATTTATATCCTAGGTTTGTTCAACTGATTGTGGAAAGTCAAATAGCATAACTCGTTGAGCATTCTAGGAGTATGAAGTTCATTATATGCTTCCTAAGGTTTTGCACATATGAGGAATCGGTATGAGAATGTACAAATTAGGGATGTTTCTTTATTTCCACATATGCTTACTTTGCCTGCTAATCCTGAGTTTGATGAAGAACCCACTGCTAGTACACTTCAACCCACTGATAGTACACTTGCAACCACTGTTAGTGAAACTCAACCTCCTTCTAGTCAAACCCAAACCACTAATAAACCAATTGTATGGACTAGGAGACAGAAGGGCACCAAGCTACCTCAGGCTGGTGTTAGTAGTGTTGTTCATGAGGCTGTCACAAGGAGTGGAGGTGACATGATTGGAAGGGCTTCCACTACTGATTCATGCTTAGCTGCTGGTCAGGATAGTGGAAACATAATTAAGACCCAACCTTTGGCAACTTCTAATGTGGAGAGTTCCTTGAACTTAACACAGTGGAGGAATCCCTAGCCAACCTGGTTACTACAGGTGCATAGTCGATCGTGCAAGGTCGGTGCTACGCTTAATTTATCCAAGGATTCACTCTCTGAGCGATTAAACATTTCAAGTGATGAGGATAGTTTGGAACATGAAACCGAATTGACGGATCCTAATATGGTACATAATGACTTTTCCAATGAACCAACTCTTGGACCAGCTTAACACAGTCAAAGTGGGAGGATATTCTTAAACTTTTCATGAATTGTGACTAAATGTGCTAAAATGGATGATACAATCTCAAGTCTTCAAGAGTTGGGTGTGTTTCGAGGTAAAGAAATTCAAGGTCAAGCATAGGATGTTGGTTTTGGAAAAGTAAGAAGACCGGGGTTCTTTGCTTTAAGAACTATGAGGAGAATGAAAAGAAGGTGAACTCTTCTCCAGCTCTGAATGTGGAGAATTGATAAGGTTTTAAAAGGTACCATTTTGAGGGTCGTTTAGTCCTTATTTGATCACTTTTGTATCCGTTATTGCTTAATATCGTTCCTTTTCACTTTTAGGTCTCTGAAGGCAAAATGTTGGAATGGCACTTATTTGGACGAAAAGACGCGAATATATGAAGAAAATGGCCAAAGTCAAAATCGAGACACTCACATGCTTTGAAATTAGAAGGCGACGGCGTCGGTGCTAATGGCGACGCCGTCCGAGGATTTTGCGACGGTTCGTAACTCAAACTCAGATTTTCAAGTGACGACGCCCGGCTTGTAAAAGAGTAGGCCGTCGCTACTCGGGCGACCTAGATGCAATCCAGACGACGCCGAGTCAAGAGGACGGCG
Organism: Chrysanthemum lavandulifolium; assembly: GCA_022545495.1. NCBI lineage: Eukaryota > Viridiplantae > Streptophyta > Magnoliopsida > Asterales > Asteraceae > Chrysanthemum > Chrysanthemum lavandulifolium. The sequence goes on along the minus strand of CM040239.1, from coordinate 219,506,503 downwards.
TCACGGACATAAGGTGATGCCGCCGCAAGGTTAACGTGGCAAGACGAAACCCTAATGACGGCAACACGACGCGCCATTTAAACATAAGGTGGCGCGTCGATATGTAATCTTATATATAGAATCCGAATTTTTCGCTTTTAAGAGAGTCTTTGGAGTGAAAACCTAAAACCGAACCTAAGGTGTCTTGTACAAGATTTTAGGGTTTTAAACCCTATCTTACATCAAGATAAGTATTTACTTCATTAATTCAATTATGTCTTTGATTATTTGTGTGTATGCTTGCATGTTTTCCATGTCCCAGCTAATTTATTTGTGTGTTTGCTTAGGAAGTATGAAACTTAATTATTGAATATTGATTGGTTGTTTCTTATCTTAGTTGATTAATGATCTAGTAATGCGATAGGTCATTCGTTGTGTACTTAATGCTTGATTCATCTTTGTGAACCTTAGAATATAATTACCGAGTAGTTGTAGGCTAAACCATCCAAAGAGCGCCTTAGAGTAAGAGTTTATCATCCCTAGTGGGTTTGTAGACGAAACCCTTTGGTAAGTTCAAAGAGTTAGGGAGAAACGATACCCTACAACTTTAGACACACAACGTAACTAAGAATAAGGACGTGACAATTCAACCATCAATAGGAGATAATTAAGGAGTAGTACAACCTAAGTAAACACATCTTTAAACTATCATACGAGCACACATTAATTAGACATAGACTCCACAACCTTAGTTTAGATAATTAGATAATAGTAGAGTAATCGTAGAAATACCAAACCCCAAATCCAATACCCGAGATTCGTACTTTTCATTTCATAAAACATAAAAAGATAAAAATAATCTTCCTCAACCTTAACCTTAGCGTAGTAACTCCTTACTAGCATTCCTATTCCCCAGAGAACGATATCAATACCGTGGCTTACCCTAATTACTACACTACAACGATTAGGTTCATCGCCTAGGTGTTATAAAACTTGCTCAAGAAAGGAAGTTTCCTTGACCCCGAACGACGCGTGTAGCGTTATCAAGTTTTGGCGCACGCCGGGAATAGAATAGCTAGTTAGTAGTCCACCTCGCTTAGGTTTCTTTGCTTGATTCCTATCAAGTAAATTTTTCTCATTTTAGCTTTCTCTTAGTCTATCCCCTTCTTCGTGACCTTTTTAGTAATCCCATCACTTTTCATGGAAGGTGATAACCCACTACCATTCATCAACCCACCGCCAAATGACCCGCCAAGAGCCCGTACTTTGGTGAATACTCAAGACCAAGCCACCTGGGCTATAGGAACACCATTGAGCTTCCCAACCAAGCCCAAACTATGGCCTCATGATCCGACACCATCCGGTTGGTGCAAAACGGATGTGCATTCCATGGACTTCGTTCAAGATCCAAATCAACATCCGAGGGATTTCTCAAAATCGCCGATTCCATCGACCTTGATGCTACTACTCGGGAGACCACGCGCTGCGTCTCTTCCAATTCTCTCTACGGGACCAAGCTAGTAATTGGCTTGAGCGACTTCCGTCGGCTCCATCTCAAGTTGGGATGATCTTACCTCGCTTCCTTGCTCAATTTTTCCCACCGGGAGAACCACTAAGCTTAGGAATGACATCTTGATGTTCCAACAACGCCAAGGTGAATCTCTCTGAAGCATGGACTCGATTCAAGGACTTACTTCATAAAGTCCCTCATCACGGCATTGATCTTTGGCTCCAAGTCCAAATCTTTTATGATCATGTCAACTTCCCTGATTCGTGCTAAACCGTCAAGTTTTCTCACACAAGCGAACCACTTGTGAATGGCTAACCGAAGAAACTTAAAGCAGCTTAAGGCACCAATGCAATGAAGTCCATGAGAGTATAGTGTTTCCCCAGGTCGTTAAGTCCCAACGAGCTGTGCGAGAATAGTCAAACGTGTAGTGATCGAGAGATTTGAACGGAAAAGAGTTTGTGATTTGAATTATTATAACTATAGAAAAAGGACATAAATTACAAAGGCTTAAATGCAAATTAAAGGAAATTAAAAAGATAAAAAATATTAAATAAACGCTATCACTATTTTTAAAATGATGTTTTTGATTTTATGTTTTTATAAAACTTAATTTAAAAAACTACGTTACGTACAAAAGAAAAATGTGAAACTAAAGCAATATAAATCCTAAAAATATGAAATGACATTTTACAAACCTAATGATAAAAGAAAATATTTAGAAAAGAAAATTATTTTTATAACTATTTAATTAATTATTATTAAATAAAACTAATTTTAACTATTTAATATTAGCCTAAAATACAAGAAAATAGGAAATAAAGCTAGAAAAATAAAATTATGACTTGGAAAAATCTAAAATAACAAAAGAGAATTTTCAAAACTATTTTATATTTTTCGATTATTTTTCTATTTTCTAGGAATTAAAACTATTAAAACTAATTAAATTGCCTAAAAATACAAATTTAACTAAGAAAATCTAGAAAATATTTTTTCACTTTTATAATTATCTTAACTTAAGAAAATGAAAATTATATTTTTGAAACTTTTCTCAATTATTTGTATTAAATGCTAATTAAAAATGCTTAAAACTAATTAAAATCGAGAAAATAGCAAACAGTGCTTGGAAAAATGAAAATTCAGGAAAACTCTAAAATAATATTATGAAACTAGGAAAATAGAAAACAGGTGCTTGTGTGTAGGATTATGAAATCGATGTGCAAAGTGCTTAGAAATAAGCACTAGAAATAAGCTAATGAACACAAACAAGCACCAAACCTGAAATGAAGTTCTAATATGCTAAAACTACCCAATTGCAACTAATCTCAACTGCTTTAAACCTCTATATTGCAAATTGATCAGATTTTATGAATTGAGCTTATTGCTTAAAAATAGTGTGAGACTACTACTTTTGGACTAAAGCACAAACTACAAAATAAGCTAAAAATGAAAATGAGAAGTTGGAACTTAATCTAGACCTGGCTGGGACCTTGTAAACCAAACTTGAGCCAAAGATGAGCTCTGATGAGCTTGTTGCAAGGGCTGCAACTTACCTGTGCACACTCAGTTAATACTGAGTGTGTACAGGGCAATTAAGCCCATTTTAACAAGCTATTTAAGAGCTTATAAAAAATCAAAAAAATCCAAAAAAATGATAATAAGAAAGTGGACCAGTAGAAGTTATAAAATCCAGAGTTTGACATGATTTGGCTCAAAACTGAGTCCATGAAAATTCATCTCAGTTGAGCTAAAACTGAGTTTTTGCAAATTTGACTTTTTGACAGTTTTGGAGTTTTGACTTTTATGATCTTAACAACTAATTTTAAGGACTTAGATTGATGTAATAAGGTTAAATGAGACTACTGTAAGTTGTATCTATGAATTATAAACACAAAACAAGAGTTTGCTTTGTCTAAATCACAACAGTTAAGCTAATGAAGACAGTTGAGAATGGAATTTGACTTTTAGCCTAAGCAAGAACAATTTTATGACTGCAATGAGTATGAGTGGACTTAATAAGCCTAAAGCAACAATCATTAACCACTGCACAAACCTAGATCACAGTTTATGCAGCAATCCAAACACTCCTTTTATTGATCGAATTATAAGTAAAATAAGCTAAACTCGAACCAACTAGCATTAGTGATCAAACCGAGTTAAGACATCCTAAATATAACTAAATAAACTAATTTAAACTAATGGTGACCACAGATAAACATTCAAGCACAATATGCAAAAGAGATTAAAATGGAAAGTGAAATACAACTCACATAGGTCCAAATTTTATGTAGCAAAGCTAAAACCAAACCCAATCTACTCTATCCTAAGCTAATCTAACCTAAAATCCAAACAAGAACACCATTAACCATTTCCAAGTCTTCTTGAACCAATTACTCTTCACAGTTGACTTATGTTGACCATGGAACAAAGTTCCTTGAATCTTTATTTAAAGCTTATCAAAAGCTATTAGAAGCTTTAATAAACTAGTTTGAGCTTAAAAATAAGCTAATAGAAGCTTGTACATAAGAAAATGAACCGAACATTTCAACGAAGAAACTTGAAAACATGAAACTTGAATGAAGCTTGAATTAAGACTTGAAATGAAGTACAATGATTAAGTTGCTTAGTTTGAATACAATAAAACTTAGAATTACATCTTTTAAACACTAATTAATCTGATTTAATAAAAAACGACATACAAATGAAAAATAAAACTAACTACTCTGTCTTCTCTGCACTTCCTCTCTCTTTTATAGCTCCAATTGGTTTCCACGTGTTCTCTGATCAAATCCCATCAATAGTTTTAGCCATTGGATTACTTTTGGTGCAGTTTGGCCATTGGATGGTTTTGGCGGGAAAAGTGGTTTTGACCACAGGGGCTCTGAAATAGCTAGTAGGGGGGTGGATTGGTGTGATGATGAGGGGTTGAGGGGTGAAGGGATAAGGCCAGTGGTGGATGGGAGAGGTGTTGCAGAGGATTGCAGTCAAGTGGGAGAATGGAAGAAGATAAGGTGGGAAAGCTGTGGGTTTGACTTTGGGTTTGACTAAAGGTCCAAAAAGGGAAGTGACAGGGGGTCAAAAAGGAATAAGGAAGGGTCAATTTGGATTTTGACAAGGCTTAGTTTAGTATAACACAAGGGCCATTTTGTAATTCTGCCAAACTAGAGGGACTAAACCTGTAATTTTCCAAAGTTGTTTCAAGGGACCAAAATTGATAAGTTTCAATAGTACAAGGACTATTGTTGACATTTTCAAACTTCCAAGGACCAAACTTGACATTTTTGAAAGTTGAGGGACCTTTTCTGCCATTTAACAAAAGATTTATTCAAGGATCATTTTTGACAACTTAGAATATTTCACGGACCTTGAATAACATTTTTCTTTATTTTGTTTTACCTGTGGACCTGCTTTTTGACAACTTTTGAAACTTGGGGACTAAAGCGCCAATTATGCAAACTTTATCGTTTTCACCGATTTTGATATTTTGCATTTAAAACACATAAAACACTTATTTGTGATATTTTTATCATTTGATGCATTTCGAGTGTTTTCGGATGTTTTTGCAGTTTAAATGGTACAAAATGATGAGTATTTAGACACTCATCAATCCCCACACTAAGATATTGCTAGTCCCTAGCAATGTTTTAAGAAAAATTAATGGATTTCATCTCTTTACCAAAAGCCATTACTTCGAGTAGCCAAATGTTTCAGTTCAAGTAAGAACCTTGGTACACCGATAACCAAATGATTTTGAGCAAATCACCGACTTTCAACGGATTTGATTTGTCTTTACCGTAAGCCGTTTGCTACGGACTAGCCAACTCTTAGATAAATTATCAATATTATCTTTGGTGAGCCGATTACCAATTATGGTTTTTCCATCGCCTTTACCACAAGCCATAAACTTGGGCTAGCCAACTCTTCACTTTTAAGGATATGGTGAGTGAATACCATACAATTTTGGGCAAATTGCAAGTCGTCAACGGATTTGAGATATCTTTACCAAGAGCCGTTTGCTCTCGGATTAGCCAATCCTTTTGTGGGTTAGACATGGTGGATGATTACCATTTGTTGTGTTTAGTACATAGTACTTCCAAAAAAAAAAAAAAAAAATTAAATTTGGCCATTTTGGGGAAAAGGGACTAAAGGGTACATTTATGATCAAAATTAGCGAATTTCCCCACACTTAGAAATGAATATTGTCCTCAATATTCAAAGTACCACCGTTATGCCGAAACTTAGAACGAAAAGATAACATTACTAGCTAAGTGTAGAAACACAACAATTATTCTCTTTTAATATTTACAATTTTCATTTATTTTTAGATCTATATACAACATGGGGCATCTCCCCACACTAGGGTGGTACACGGGTGAAAACCCATGTTTAACTCATGCTTTTGATTACCGAGTCGCTAGCTTGACTCGACCCAATTAATTGGTTCATGGGGACGTAAGTGGAAGAGACAATCTCCATCGGACTTTCATTCAAGATGTTTGGATAAACATTGAAGTACGTGAAAGTTCCACACCGACGAGATATACTGAGATGACCCGGCTCACGAATGGTACATGGAAATTCCACGGTCAAAGATAATGTCTTCATTCGAAGGAGTGAAGAGCAGGAGAAGTGATAGAATATATGAAGAAAAGAAAGAAAATCATGATAAAATCATGACTAACTCTTCATCCTCAATAGGAGAATTCATAGTTTCATGAATCTCATCGATTAAGCTCGCTTGATCAAGACATATTAAGGGTGTGTCTAGATCAAAGTGGAAGTTATCATACTCCGCGGAGATATGATATGAGTGAGTTCATCGGCGAACTCCTCGTGAAGAGAATCAATCACAAGATGTAAATCTGTGAATTCTTGTTCCACTGTAGACTCATCACTATCCTCAATCTGAGTATCAAAGAGTGGATTCTCAGAAATTAAGGTGAATTCAAGGTTGAATTCAAATAGAGGATTGGTGAAAGTTGTTTTGAATGCTTAAGGAACAAAGCGATTAATATTCTCTATTGGACTGTTGGGATAAGAAGTGAGTGAACGATTATTATTAAGGAGACTTTCAGTCTCTCCCAGAACGCTTTTGAAATCAAAGAGACTATCATTACTTTCCGATGAAAGTGGATTGATGTGAGTGAGTTCATCGGTGAACTCCTCAAGATGATGATCAGCATCAGACTGTGGGAGTGATGCCTCAACATACTCGATGTTTCCATGAGAAGTACAATCGTCGCTAACATCGGAGAAAGTTTCAAAATGATCTTTTGAACACTCAATAGGGGAAAGAGAATCACACATATGATCGAAGTTCCTTGTGACTCTCTCGGGATTGGGATAAGGTTCTCGACACTAGACTTTATGAATTCGTCCGATTCCTTTTCGTGAACAAGGTCAAGTTGCTCGTCCCCATGTTCGTGAGAGTGAGTGGGAGCTTGGTGTGATAGCAGCTTGTTCGAGAATGAATCTCAATCACGGATATCATCGATGAACTTGATGAATCAAGTGTATCCTCATCATCACCGCCATCGTGAATAAACGAAATTGAGAGCTAGATCCGTCGCTTTTCTTTTGCAATTGATTCCCTAATTGATTTTTCAAAGGCAATTGGGAATTTATTTTAGCACCGCTTCTTCGCCTAGCAATTCTTCCATGGATTTCTCATGTGAATTTTGAATGACGGGACATTGTGGGAGTGGAGATTTGTCAAACCGAAGGTTGACATTGATAATCATTATGAGGACCCCACAATATACACAAGAAATATCGGGAACATTATGAAATGTTGTTTTACACACTCCTCGTTCTTTTCACCGACTCGTAAGCTCTAGATAAGTGTCTTGTTGGGTTTCTTTGAGGAGTTTGAGTTTTTGGCACTTTATGGAGGTTGGTCGTGGTATGGATAGTCGAATTGTTACAAGGAAATGGATTCTGCTTGACAATCGAAATGAAATGGGAACCTCCACAGTTCTCACAACAAGAAAAGCTGTTGAGTCAGGACCGGTGAATTATATGGATATTGGTCATAACCAAAGTTCGAGCATCACCGTAAAACTGTTCATAGACAAACGTGTTTCCGGATTGACACTCAAATCCTTGGTGAGGACCTCCACAAAATTCACGTGAGCTAGGTTGGTTATCTCAAGATAAGTCGGGCCGTGGTGGGTAATTGGAAAATTTGAGGGTCGTTAAATGAGTTCGGATTAGGATCATAATCAAATGAATTCCTCGAACCACAAAACAAACAACTCCCTTATGAATATCATTACCACATTGTACACACGCACACCAACGATGTGGTGAACCAAAAGAGGCTCACCACAACCGACACAAGGAATAAACGATTCTATTTGAGAGTTATGAGAAGGAATCGGTTTATTCAAAGAATCAACAAAACCAACATGGTGATCCGAATGACTATAAAGTCTCAAGAACATTTTGAAAAATCCGGAGGTGGGACAAGTGGTGTGCTCGAGAGCTAGCAATTTCCACCACTTCGTTATGGTCTCTCGGTTCGGTTCTTGAGAAACGTGAAGATTAGGCAAGTCATTCTTGCTAGTCACCGTCTAAATTTCGCATGTTTGCTTTTAACCGTAAATCGTGAAAGTTTAGGATCAATTCTAGACGGCTTAGGAGCAATTGAGGGTTAGATCTTTGATAACCGTAGGTTGGACGATTTAGCACTTTCATCATTAGAGGAAGTACCGGTCCTTTGTCACCCCGGTTTTCTTTCCATTTCCCTAAGCGTAATTAATGGATCATCACGAACCACACGAATTCTTGACATTTGTGATAAAGCATCACGTTTTCAACTTCGTCCTGAATTCGTCGTGAGTCGAGAGATTCCATGAGAATAGAAGAAGTTAGAATCAAATGGATAGAGGGTAAAGGGATAAAGAATCAAAAGTGTAAGAGGGTAAAGAGGAATATTTTTGGTATTTTTGAAAACATGTTGTAAAACAAAGAATGAAAATCTTTTGGGGTTTTGATTTTTATAAGAAAATATAAATACATACAGATGGTATAAACAAGGAGTGAATATTCAAATCACTAATCTGCTAAACGTAAGACTATTAGCATCGCTCCCAAGCAATGGCGCCAAAATTTGATTCGTGCTAAACCGCTGTTTCTCACACAAGCGAACCACTTGTGAATGGCTAACCGTAAGAAACTTAAAACAGTTAAGGCACCAATGCAATGAAGTCCATGAGAGTATAGTGTTTCCCCAGGTCGTTAAGTCCCAACGAGCTGTGCGAGAATAGTCAAACGTGTAGTGATCGAGAGATTTGAACGGAAAAGAGTTTGTGATTTGAATTATTATAACTATAGAAAAAGGACATAAATTACAAAGGCTTAAATGCAAATTAAAGGAAATTAAAAAGATAAAAAATATTAAATAAACGCTATCACTATTTTTAAAATGATGTTTTTGATTTTATGTTTTTATAAAACTTAATTTAAAAAACTACGTTACGTACAAAAGAAAAATGTGAAACTAAAGCAATATAAATCCTAAAAATATGAAAATGACATTTTTACAAACCTAATGATAAAAGAAAATATTTAGAAAAAGAAAATTATTTTTATAACTATTTAATTAATTATTATTAATTAAAAACTAATTTTAACTATTTAATATTAGCCTAAATTACAAGAAAATAGGAAATAAAGCTAGAAAAATAAAATTATGACTTGGAAAAATCTAAAATAACAAAGAGAATTTCCAAAACTATTTTTATATTTTTCCGATTATTTTCTATTTTCTAGGAATTAAAACTATTAAAAACTAATTAAATTGCCTAAAATACAAATTTAACTAAGAAAATCTATAAAAATATTTTTTGACTTTTATAATTATCTTAACTTAAGAAAAATGAAAATTATTTTTTGAAACTTTTCGAATTATTTGTATTAAATGCTAATTAAAAATGCTTAAAAACTAATTAAAATCAAGAAAAATAGCAAACAGCTTGGAAAATCAAAAATTCAGGAAAACTCTAAAATAATATTATGAAACTAGGAAAATAGAAAACAGGTGCTTGTGTGTAGGATTATGAAATCGATGTGCAAAGTGCTTAGAAATAAGCACTAGAAATAAGCTAATGAACACAAACAAGCACCTAACTGAAACAGAAGTTCTAATATGCTAAAACTACCCAATTGCAACTAATCTCAACTGCTTTAAACCTCTATATTGCAAATTGATCGATTTTATGAATTGAGCTTATTGCTTAAAAACAAAAGTGAGACTACTACTTTTGACTAAAGCACAAACTACAAAATAAGCTAAAATGAAAATGAGAAGTTGGAACTTAATCTAGACCTGGTGGGACCTTGTAAACCAAACTTGAGCTAAAGATGAGCTCGATGAGCTTGTTGCAAGGGTGCAACTTACTGCGCACACCCGTTAATATCGAGTGTGTATGGCAATTAAGCCCATTTTAACAAGCTATTTAAGAGCTTATAAAAAATCACAAAAATACACAAAAATGATAATAAGAAAGTGGACCAGTAGAAGTTATAAAATCCAGAGTTTGACATGATTTGGCTCAAAACTGAGTCCATGAAAATTCATCTCAGTTGAGCTAAAACTGAGTTTTTGCAAATTTGACTTTTTGACAGTTTTGGAGTTTTGACTTTTATGATCTTAACAACTAATTTTAAGGACTTAGATTGATGTAATAAGGTTAAATGAGAATACTGTAAGTTGTATCTATGAATTATAAACACAAAACAAGAGTTTGCTTTGTCTAAATCACAACAGTTAAGCTAATGAAGACAGTTGAGAATGAAATTTGACTTTTAGCCTAAGCAAGAACAATTTTAAGACTGCAATGAGTATGAGTGGACTTAATAAGCCTAAAGCAACAATCATCAACCACTGCACAAACCTAGATCACAGTTTATGCAGCAATCCAAACACTCCTTTTATTGACTGAATTATAAGTAAAATAAGCTAAACTCTGAACCAACTAGCATTAGTGATCAAACTGAGTTAAGACATCCTAAATATAACTAAATAAACTAATTTAAACTAATGGTGACCACAGATAAACATTCAAGCACAATATGCAAAAGAGATTAAAAATGGAAAGTGAAATACAACTCACATAGGTCCAGCTTATGTAGCAGGCTAAAACCAAACCCAATCTACTCTATCCTAAGCTAATCTAACCTAAAATCCATTCATGAACACCATTAACCATTTCCAAGTCTTCTTGAACCAATTACTCTTCACAGTTGACTTATGTTGACCATGGAACAAAGTTCCTTGAATCTTTATTTAAAGCTTATCAAAAGCTATTAGAAGCTTTAATAAACTAGTTTGAGCTTAAAAATAAGCTAATAGAAGCTTGTACATAAGAAAATGAAACTGAACATTTCAACAGTAAACTTGAAAACATGAAACTTGAATGAAGCTTGAATTAAGACTTGAAATGAAGTACAATGATTAAGTTGCTTAGTTTGAATACAATAAAACTTAGAATTACATCTTTTAAACACTAATTAATCTGATTTAATAAAAAACGACATACAAATGAAAAATAAAACTAACTACTCTGTCTCTCTGCACTTCTCTCTCTTTATAGCTCCAATTGGTTTCACGTGTTCTCCGATCAAATCCCATCAATAGTTTTAGCCATTGGATTACTTTTGGTGCAGTTTGGCCATTGGATGGTTTTGGCGGAAAAGTGGTTTTGACCACGGGGGCTCAAATAGCTAGTAGGGGGTGGATTGGTGTGATGATGAGGGGTTGAGGGTGAAGGATAAGGCCGGTGGTGGACGGGAGAGGTGTTGCAGAGGATTGCGGTCAAGTGGGAGAAGGAAGAAGATAAGGGGAAAGCGTGGGTTTGACTTTGGGTTTGACTAAAGGTCCAAAAGGGAAGTGACAGGGGTCAAAAGGAATAAGGAAGGGTCAATTTGGATTTGACAAGGCTTAGTTTAGTATAACACAAGGGCCATTTTGTAATTTCGCCAAACTAGAGGACTAAACCGTAATTTTCCAAAGTTGTTTCAAGGGACCAAAATTGATAAGTTTCAATAGTACAAGGACTATTGTTGACATTTTCAAACTTCCAGGACCAAACTTGACATTTTGAAAGTTGAGGACCTTTTCTTCCATTTAACAAAAGATTTATTCAAGGATCATTTTGACAACTTAGAATATTTCGTGGACCTTGAATAACATTTTACTTTATTTTGTGTTACTGTGGACCTGCTTTTTGACAACTTTTGAAACTGGGGACTAAAGCGCCAATTATGCAAACTTTATCGTTTTCACCGATTTTGATATTTTTGCATTTAAAACACATAAAACACTTATTTGTGATATTTTATCATTTTGATGCATTTCGAGTGTTTTCGATGTTTTGCAGCTTAAATGGTACAAAATGATGAGTATTTAGACACTCATCATTCCCCACTAAGCGATCCATTGACCAAGCGACCGTGGAAAACTTAGTGATCTCACCGCTGAAGAATCATGGGGAATAACAGAGGACCTCGCCTCTATGACAACGAAAGTTGGGATGACCCCGTGAGTTGCCCAAACCGTTAAGGCAATCTCCTCGCCTCCTCCCGATCAGTAGGATGATCGAACTCAAGATCAAGTTAGATTCCTCATAAGCTCCTACGAAAATACTAAATCTTCACATCATGTGAACAAAGCTTCTTCCTCGTGTGAGCCGCTTTGTGATCCTCATAACACGCAGACCAGCACCCTATCCCCGCAACATGCTTCCGCTGACTACGCATCCTCACGATTAATGGAACGGAGGAAGATTCCTACAATACCCGGACATAGGAATTTCAATGAAACCCGAGAGGCATGGAAAGGCAAGCCCGACTTTCACTGGGACAAACCAAAGAATTCACCCAATGATTTCTCATGGCCCCACCTAACGGTCCTAACCAACAAAACGTCAAGGGATGTTGCAAAACCTAGTTGCATCCCAAGAAACCCAAATGGCTAAGCTCTCTGACCGCTTTAACCATCAACAAGCCGAGATGGATAGGAAAATAGACAACCTTTGAAAGCTATAATCGTTGGTTTTATCTAACTTTTCTTGCGTGTTTGTTGTATAATTTTTGGTTATTGACTCACCGATGTACTTTGGGTATGTCAAAGAGTTAGCTAGTCCAAAGTGGTACATTTTGGTAAAGACACATCAACTGCTGATAGTCAGAGGATTTGCTAAAAATCATAGGGTATGCAACCACCTATGCTTTATTGTCGAGTGTTGTATGGTTTTCAATTCACCATGGTTTATTCCTCGCTTGGAATCCAAGAATTGGCTAGTCCACTTGTATATGGCTTGTGGTAAAGACGGTGGCATTCCATATTTGGTTCTCAATTCACCAATTCTAAGAATTGACTAGTCCCGAGCAAACGGCCACGTGTAAAGACATTTCAAACCGCTTATATGGTTCTTTGGTTTACCCATAAATCGAGATGGTTATCGAGTGTACCATAGTTTACGAACCGAAACATATGGCTACTCCAAGAGTGATGGCTATTGGTAAAGAGACATCAAATCCATTTATTTTCAATGATTCACCTCTCACAGGAGTTAACACACCGGATGTGATGAGAATAGTATGAAACTAATACTTTGGTGTACCTTTTGTCATTTGTTGTCGCAAAGATATGGAGTTTCGTAGTTTCTTCATCATAGAGATGTTCTTTAGATTCTTTGTCGTTGTTGTTGTTCGTGTCCAATCCTCCGTGTCAGACGATCTATCAAGAACCGAACTTAACAAGTCAAATTCCAGCTTTAGGGAGGATTGTTGGGAATTGTGAAAGTCCGATTATGCCGATATTAATGCCAAGTGTTTCATCAAGTGAAGTGGATTCTACCAAGACTTATTCATCAAGAATAATAGTGATTAATTTGTTTCTCGGAAGTGTTTATTCCGTATTTAGTTTATTTAGTGTGGATATACATGAGCTTTATTAGGAAGTGATTGTGTATATCTTTATTAGTTTTATGATTATCGCTTCTTGGGAAACGGTTTAGCGATATTGTTTAGGGTTCCTTATCTATAAAAGGAACACATTAGAAAGGTTTATGTACCGATTGGAAAAACTCGCTTTAGTTAATATAAAGATCCATAGAGGATCAAGAAGTTCTTAGTTATTTACTTGTGTTTATATTCACCGATAAACATTAGTTGTAGAGATTGTCTTTATGGTGCTTGTGATTACATAGGCATACATAACCATCCACGAGCCTTTATGTGATAGAAGTTGATTCTTAATCAAACCAACACATTGAGTAGCATGAAGGTCATCATTGCCAACCGGATTAGGAGGCACTTCCAACTTGTGTCTCAAGAATCTTTCCATAAAAATATCGATAAAGGATAAAGCCTATCGATAGCATACACAAAATCATTCCACATGTAGTCCGAACTACACCGAACACAAGGAAGAGGATAAAATCTCCAACTCTCAATCTCCCATTTATGAGAATTCTTCCAAATAGAATACCCTTTACCATGTGGAGAATCGTAATCAAACATAACTCAAGATCTCCCAAGAGATATAAACCGTAACCGATTCTTTAATGAAACTTGTAATAATCGAATGACATGTTCATACAAAGATCTTCAAATCATGTCGATTCACCAAATGAAGAATATCCTTCAAAGTTAAACTCAATAACAGCTTTATCCAAATTTATACATGTTGTTAAGCTTACCACCGTCCAATTAACCAAAACTACATGAGTACCTTCAGAAAAGCTTCAATGATCCAACTCGAATAAATGTTGATTCATCGGCTCGAAGATCTAAATTAGTATTCCTTGAAGCATGTTTCTTAGCCAATCTATCCGAACTTTTATAACCAAACTCGCTTTCCCATATCAAGAATGTAATCGTGATCAAGGTGTAGATCGGTTTCAATCGAGAATCACTTAACTCAACACTAGACAACATTTCGAGAAGAAACCAAAGAGGATTCAGCAGAAACATCCTTATCGTAAGAAGGAGTATCATCGGAAGTTGTATCGTAAGGAACAATCAAGTTACCATCAAGGCAAACATCATCAAAACTATCCACAATTTCAACTGCTCTCTGTCTCTTGGCTATAGGAACATCGACATTGAATCACTTGTCGCCAAATGAGAAGAAGTAGAACCGTAAGAAGAGAATTTCATAACCATATGATATCGTCTAATCAAAGCATCATCGATAAAGTCATGATTTGCTTCATAGACATACCGTAATTATACATAGCAAAGATTCTTCACAACTCTCCTCATATAATTCCTCTTCTCGAGCAACATCATAGGTTTATCTCTTTTGCTTTATTTCTCCGATCAATAAGAGCTCTTTCTCGCAAGCAGATTCCTTCTTCCTTTGATTACCAAGTGCCATCATTTTATCCACAAAATCATCATCATTAAAGGAATCTCCTAAGATAAGTTTTGCTAGATCGATCAAGCACCTTGAGAAATATAACCATCCCATTGATCATCAAGAATCGTAGGAAAGAATGCATCAAGTTCTAATTTCCTTTCGTGAGACAAATCAAGCATACCGATCTTGAAGAAACTTAGCCACAACACGACTCTTCCGAATATCTTCATAATCGGCAAACATTCCACTGAGCTTGATATTGTTCTTTAGTCACTATACCGACTTCAAAGAAATCATCAATTACGTGATCCTCGTCTGTCTCGTAAGATGTCTCACAGAACCAATTTCAAGCAGAACCAATGTGAGCTTCGAGAAGAACCAATCAAACCCACATCGAGGAAATAGGTTGAGACAATTCCTCAACTGGTGTAGAAAACTTCGTGAGAAGCATTCAACTTATACATTCTCCCAAAGAAGAAAAACCTCTTCATCATCTCATCAAGGTGAAACATTTGAATGTTCCGTAAAGATGAAGTTTCACCATCGAAGTAACCTCTTTCACTAAACCATCGAGATGCATCCTTCATATTTAGCTCCTTTGATGTGTCACAGACACCTTATCCAAAGAATGTTTTCGCCTTTGCTAGTATATAGAATAGGCTCCTTGCTAGACTCCTTTCTACGTGAAGATTTAGCAATAGAAGAAGAAACATTAGAAGTAAGTGCCACATCACCAATATATCAAGAGATTCATTAAGATTCTCTTCACCTCCTCCTAAGAAACCACACATCTCTTTTATCCTTCCGACTTAGCAATTTCTCCAAGTGTGCAACTTTAGTCTCCAATTCCACAATCTTGACCAAGAATGACTTAGTTTCGAAGTTCGTCTTAAGACCACCACCTCACCGTAAGCTTGTTCACCGATCATATAATGAGGTAAGTGAAATAGGATCTTCGAATGTGATTGCTCACAAAATTGAACTTCATTAGACCTGCTCAGAGCAACATCAACCTCGATCAACATTAGAACATTCTTCACCAAATGGAGTCCTAACAGACTTGGTGTAGGCAATCTATCGCGATCAACCTCGAACTTCATCAATTTGATCATGAACTTCATCAATAGGAACTTGAACTTCATCAATAGGAACTTGGATAAAAGTCGGAATGGAACATGGTCTTGGTGAAGGTATAAATGCTTCAAAGAACAATGTAAGGACCTCATCACCATCAATGAAAGACTTCCATCGAGGGATTGGAAGAAGGTAAAACTACATTAAGCTCATTATCGCCTCATTCTCCGAGGTAGCATGGCGACTAACAAAGGAAAATGTGTCCTTCAAATTTAGTCCTCATTGTAGCAAATAACTTAGGAGTCAAAACACTTATGGATGAAAAGCCCGGGTTTGTGTAGAAACATTCAATATCATCTCTGAAGAACCTAGGGTACATCAAAACTTACCCGCTTTCCTAGTTATGTTTTCTACCATATTATCAAAAATATACTTAGAGAAATTATAAGTCAAACCCTTAGATAAGCAAACAATACTACATCCCATTTGTGTTGAAACTCGATCCCATCCTCCACACTTATTGCTCAAACACCGTAGCAACGTATGAACCAAAACCTCCACATAGGACAAAGCTTGTTTTTCAACCACATATCCGTCCTGGACTTTGATATCCAATAGTCAGAAGCCCTTCAAGTACCATCGTAGAATCGTAATGATAAACACCATTCTCATCATCCAAGCCAAGTTGTCTTCGATCAATTCCTCTGTCACCACATATACTTGTCCATCAACACTTGCAACTATCTCAAGATCTCCTCTCTTTTCTCACGACGCCCAAAATTGAGTAATCAAAGTTTCATATATAGCATCGGAGAATGTGTCAATGCATATACAATCTTTGATCTTAGTAAGAAAGAAATCATCGGCCTATAAAGTTCATCTCCTCGAGCGATCCAAGAAAAGCAACCTTATTATGATCATGTTTGAATTGAAGCGCCATTAGAGTGTTTGAAGATTAGGTTAGGATTTTGCACAAAAGGAAGTGTTTTAATGAAAGTAATAATCGAATTACTTGTTATGGAGCGAAACTATGCCGTAGAGAATAAATAGCAAATTTCCCAAATTTGGTCAAAGTTGACCAAGAATGACGCGGACTTCTACTTTACTCGATTTACTTATAACTTCGGTAGAAACGAAAACCATTCCATCAAGTAGAACAATCAAGAGAAATGTAAGACTTACTCTCAAGCTTCAAAGAATATCTTTTAACTGTTTCACCCACACGCATTAATTCTCTTACCACTTGAAATCGGCTATAAAACAATCCCAATGCACATAGACTTTTCATCAAAATCCCCAAATAATATTTCAAACCCTAAATCCTTCAATCCTTCAAAATTAGCCAAAATAACCATGAGTATCAAACCGAGATCATAGATCTCACAACAACATCCTCATCATCATCCTCATCATCTAGTGAAGATACCAATTCATGGTTTCACTATTTTCCAAAACCATATCCACTACCAAAGAAGTCACCCTTTCTCTCCTCATCGAAGATGAAAGTGTTGAGAAACCAAGTGTATCTCGTCAAGACTCGATGAATCCTATAATGAGGGAACATCTTACTCCCAACCCTCAAAGACCTAGGCCTCAACGAAGGCCACGAGCCAAAATCCCCACTCCCTATGGGAAGAAAGGTGGTGCTTGGTCTCTCTCGCATCATGTTTTGGTGCATCATCACATATCGTATCGAGGAATGGAAAAGGAAAATGATGTAAGTTGATGTATGATTGAAAGAGTAGATGATGCACAAAGGAAAATCTTTCCTTCTCATCTCGCCACAATCGCCTTCACTTCTTCGTTTCATCAATCCATCCTCTCCATTTTGATCCTTAGCATCTGTTAGAGTTGGTTATGCTTATCACACCAAAGATATCCATCATATAGTGCCAAAAGATGCGAGCGATCGTGCATATCCAACAACTATTAGTGTGAAAGATGTGAGCCGCCATACTCATCGTGCTCATCTTTAGATGTTGGAATAGATGATATGTAATAGATTAGGACTATTAGATCATGTAGATGCTTTTGATGTTGCCAAGACTCTGAATCAGAAGTCAGAACCGTATTTTGAATGAATGAATGATCTATTTGCTTCGTGCTTCTTTTTATTGAATCATATAACTTCAAGATTTCAACTTCGTGAGGAAACAAATAGCACACTTCAAAGATAATGAATTCAGTGGAAACCATTTTAAGCTTTCATGACCATATCTCAACCGATCGAGACAACTATACCGCAAAACAAACACACAAATATACACAAACCAACAAAGAAACACACTAAACTTACATTAGCGGTGTTAGAGTTAGTTAAAATCTATCAAATATACAAACTTACATAGCAAAATGCAAAGTTATACACAAATCCTCCCCGAGGCATATGCCTCCCCGAGACCTATGCCTCCCTTAAACTTTGCGCTTAAGGGTTACATGCAATATGGACCACAAGGTGTTGAAACCTTGGTCCTTCAAAAGCCTTTGTTAACAGACCGCCACATTATCATCGATGAATTTTGACCACATTTATCAAATTTTTATCATATGCATCTCTTATAAAGTGGTGCCCGATTTCAATATGTTTTGTTCGACCGTGAAAACTGGATTTTTAACAATGCATATGGTACTTTGATTATCAATAAAATTGTTGTGTTCATGAAATTATACCCATAATCCAACAACCGATTTTGAATCCAAAGAGAAGTTCATATGGTGTTTTAAGATGCGGTCTAGTAATGGACACTCTATTGAGTACATAACAAGTCGTACTAACAAACCTCACCAAAACATGGTAGGAAGTTTAGAGTCCGCTAGCATTGATCTTGCAGCTTCTATTAAGGTTCTATTTTTCTTTTCGCCACCCCATTTTGTTGAGGGGTTCTTGGAGTGCTATAGTCCCTTTTTATTCCCTTTAACCCGCAGAGTTCTATCGTAATGGCATTTTTGAACTCGTACCATTATCACACCTAATTCCTTTCACCTTTTGTTCAACTGATTCTCAATAAGGGTAATGAAGTCTTCAATATTTCGATGTTTCATCTTTGTCCTTAGAAAGAATACCCAACAAAATTTACTAAATCCATCGCTGATCACCGACAAAAATATTTATGATCAATGCTTCTCACTCTAGTTGGACCAAACAGATCCATATGAAGTACCAAGAGGTTCGGAAATAATGGTTATCACTGTAACAGAACACCTTTGTAGGAGGCTCAGGTCGCTTCCCTTTGTTGCAAGCAACACGCTTATGATCATTGGTGAATACTTTGGGTGAAGTCCTTGAACTAGGCCCACTTAGAGAGTCTGGTTGATGGTCTTGAAATTGACATGGGCCATCCTTTCATGCCATTTGGTGGACTCATCCACGATGCTTTAGCCACCAAACATGTTAAGTCACCCGGGTTTGACATTAGTTAAGTTGAATGTATACAAATTGTGACTACGAGAACCTTCAAGAGAATTGAAGTATCTTCCGGGAGTTTGAAGTCTTTAGACAAGACAAGACATTCATCCTCGTTGAAGAGTACTTTGTTCTTAGTGTCACAGATTTGTGAGATCGAGAACAAATTAAAGTGTTGAAGTTCCTTAACATAATAAACATTCTCAAAGTCCAAATTGTGGTGTTTTGATGGTCCTTTTCCGTAATTCGTCCATCACTTCCTCCAAAGGTTACATTGCCTCCACCTTCAATAGGTATAAAGTTATGCATCATGTCCCCTGCTTCCCGACATACTTCTAGAACAACCACTATCAACAATTCCAACATCTTTATGCTTAAGGGATGATCCCGAGATGCCCATCAAGGAAATCGATCATGCCTATCCTCTCAAGTACAAACCGCAATCAACCCAACATTCTCGTAACCATCATTGTCATCCTCTTCATGTTGTTTCCAAATTCACATTGCTATCAAGAGGACCAAAGCAGTTGATCCTTTTGAATTTCCCGCATCCTTCGACATCACGATAAGTGGAGTATCTTGTCTCATCACCGCCTTTCCTGCCTTTGCATTCTCTCGAAAAGTGACCCATCCGCTGGCATGTGAAGCATTTAACCTTCCTTTGTCAAACCTTGTCGATCACGCCCTTTGAACCCAAATCTTCTACCGCCTTTGCGCTCAAAGTTCTTGATATCCATGGAAATCATGGCCACTTGCCACTTCACTTCATCTCTTCCATGTCAAGCGGGTTCACCGATCAAAATCCTCATAAGCCGCCTCACGAGGATCATAATCAAGAAAGAAGGTTCCAAGTACATCTTCCATAATTCCACCGGATCTAGGAAGAGAGCTTGATGAAGGAGCAAGATTAGATGATGATGGATATGAGCTTGGAAAATAGCTTGACTTTGGAGTAGAGGCTCCAACAAATGCAAGATGACTAGCAGAGAAGATGATCGAAAAGGCTTTAACATCATGTTCAAGAGCTTTAAGTTTGTTATAAAGCTCATCAAAAGTCATCATGTCCAAACCACCTTTAGCTTTTAAAGCTATGCTCACATGTAGCCGTGATAGAGGTAAGGACCTCGAAACTTAGAGTTACTGATCATCATTATCCAAACTTCACCGTAGTCGATTCAACTGACTTAAGATTTTGTGAAACTTATCATAGCCCTTGTGAATTCCTTCCTCTTCGAGATCCGAAAGTCCCAAATCGTTGTCTTAGCATCGACTTCTTGATCCTCGACTCCTCATTCCCACCGAACTTCGCTTTAATCGCTAACCGGATATCTTTGGCATCTTGCATGAAGTGAAAATCACCAAGTGATCCTCGTGAATAGCTTGCGTAAGAATAGTTCGACCTTTGTTTCTCTCGAATCGCCAAGAACTCTTCATAGCTTTGGGAGGAACATTCATCATATTACCAAAGAAGATCCGTGGTAGTCCTCTTCAAACTGCTCCTTTCAAAATTACCCGCCATAGATTCCAATCAATGTTGGAGATCCAGTTTTGCATCTTCATAGCCCAAAGATCATATTCCTCCCTCTTAAGATAAGGAAACTTAGCATTGCTATTAGATGGACTTAGTTGTCGCAGATGGGTGGAGTTTTGGTTGTTGGTGAGTTCAAGACGATCCGAACCGTGCATGATGTTTTGTTATGGTTGTATGGGTGTTTAGAAAAAGCTTGTCCTTAGTATCGTAGAGACTCTCACGAGGCTCGATACCACTTGTTGAAACAGATAAAGACCTTGATAGATCTTGAGCTCGTGGATCGTTATGTATGCCTATGTAATCACAAGCACCATAAAAGACAATCTCTACAACTAATGTTTATCACGGAATATAAACACAAGTAAATAACTAAGAACTTTTGATCCTCTATGGATCTTTATATTAACTAAACCGAGTTTTCCAATCGGTACATAAACCTTTCTAATGTGTTCCTTTTATAGATAAGGAACCCTAAACAATATCGCTAAACCGCTTCCCAAGAAACGATAATCATAAACTAATAAAGATATACACAATCACTTCCTAATAAAGCTCATGTATATCCACACTAAATAAACTAAATACGGAATAAACACTTCCGTAAACAAATTAATCACTATTATTCTTCAACAGAATAAGTCTTGGCAGAATCCACTTCACTTCAGTAGAAACACTTCGGCATTAATATCAGCATAATCAGACTTTCACATAATTCCCAACAATAACTAATAGTGATAAGAAGGTTAGTGCTATCTCAACTCCCGAGCCTTCAGGTATAGAGATTAAGGATCCAAGCAAGCTAACTAAGCATGTCCAATTCGTCAATACCATTACTTTAGTTGAACCTAATGAAACAAATGACGAAGAGGACTATACACTTGTGGATGATGAAATACCCGAGGAAGTAGATGAAGTAGACATTGACTATTTCAACGAATTTCTAACGGAAGAAGAACTATCTCGCCACCCTCACTTAGTGCGTGACCTCACACATGTATGTTAGAAAAGTCCTCGAATCAAGTTTGGGAACCCTTGAATCTTAACATACCATGTGTCATAGGACACCTTTGTGGCAAAAGCCTACATTGATCGCAAGTCCCCAATCAACATAATGACTAGCACCTACTACAATTGGATATTGAAGAAGCCTATTCCAACTAGGCAAGACCCCAATGATCCTAATGTTAGTTGCAATTTTCTGACGAATTAAGGGATTGCCCGCTTATGTAGGTAGTTTCACGCTTCCTACGGACTTCATAATTGTGGATGATATTAGCACGCCATAGACCCTAGCTTATCCCATGTTATTCTAGGAAAACCTTTCAGAAAGCACCGGATGACCTATGACCCTCGTTAGAGTAGTGCAATTCAAGAATGAGACCGATGACATAGCTTACCAAATGCCGCTTAAGATTGAGAAGTTTTCATCACTCTAATGATGAAAAGGAACTTAAACTGTCGGTCTATTATAGGAATAATGAGGATAGGGAAAAAGTTATTGATTATGTTATGGCTAAGATTTTGATTCTATAAGGATTGCTTGAGCCTAGGACCGAATATAGGACCGATTGGAGAGAGGATGAACTCTTAGAAAAGTGCATTTTAGGCACTTCTACAACATGGAATCCCCATTAGAGACCGTCAAGAGGGCGGTAATGAGAAAACGTAGAGCACGACTACGAGTCTAGCTACAAGACTCATAAATAAAGAAAAGCGCTTCGTGGGAGGCAACCCATGCTTAATTGTTTGCTTGTTAGTGTCATATATCTTTTATTAATTGTTTATCCTCATGTTTAAATTTGTAAAATGCTTTATTTTGTTTTTAACCTCGCCTTAATTGCATATAAAGGTATTTTACATAAAGGATAAGTGTAGGGAGGATAACACGCTTTCAAAAGAAACGTAAACTTGGGAATAACAATTAACTAAAAGATATTTATGTTTGTTTGTTCGAGTCAAATGCTTGTATCGAGTCATAATGAATGTTTTGCGTAAATTTTTCCGATTCTAAAGATGTAAATTTTCCGTAATTTTTCCAAAATCGCAGACCGCTTTTGTCAGATAACCGACGACGAGATTGCAACCGACGTGGCCGTGAAGGAGTAAAACATCGATTATTTTTTTCTCGTTTTCGAGCCACTTATAAATTTTGGAATTTTCTAGGTCTTAATTTTCTTAGAAATTTGTAAACATCCATTCCACAAGCATTATATCCTAGTTTAAATCGAGTCTTATATATATTATTACCGCCAATTTTACGCAAGGTTTCGCTTTGTTTTCTTCAAGTGTGCAGTTTAGTTTGTCGAAGAAGTTACATAAGATTGGAAGGAGCTTTTCACGCAAAAATTCTTCTTGAAAAGGATTTAACCACCACTTTACACGGATCCTACCGAGCTAATCGGGAGTATTAGTTTCTTTCGCTTTTAATTACCTTCTTTATCATAACTATGATACTTTGGGAACATTGGGGACAATGTTCGGTTTAAGTGTAGGGAGGAAAATAAACAGAACTTTGAAACTATGCTTATCCTTGACTATTTGCTTTGTCCAATTGTGATTGTGTAATAAACCATGAGAAAATGTCGGTTAGGGTAATTTTGGCACCAAATTTAAAATTTTTCATGACATATAGGAGTGGGCTATTAGTCTTAACAAAAGCGCCTCACGGATAGGAAGTTATATGACTAGCACAAAACCCTTTACCACCCAAATTCCACCAAAATGTGAGGATCGCCCTTAGATTAGTAGGAATTAAAGCATTCATCTTCAATGCTTAGAGTGTGAACCAGTAGTATATTAGATTCTAGAACTTGTTTTGTGATGCATTCCGAGATCGCAAGTGAGACTACACTTGTGTAGTTAGGAATAACTAAATGATAAGAGGCATTAGGATAACCCTTGTTTGATACCCGTAATATAATTACTTCTTCCATATCGGTTGAGTAATTCCCCACACCCTTTGCGTTGTACTCATCTTTAGTACACGATACCCTAGTCAACCCCTCGTGAGCCTATCCTTTCGCGGTTCTCGTGATGTTTCGGTTTTCCGAATATCAATGAAGAGCATTGTTTACACCCCACCCCAAATATACACCCAAATCGCCTTAGCCTACCCCTTATGCACTCACTTTAGTGCAAATGTTTGTTATCACCCTAAACCCTTAGTTCAATTATCTAGTTGCTTGCATAAGTTGCTAAGTCGAGTCATATCCTTTGTATACGTTTTGGGACGATTGAGATTCATGGAAAAGTTAAAGTTTATGAAATGACGGAAGGGAACGTTAAATTCAAATTCCCTTTGTTTGCGTAATAATGTACCCCAAGTGTTTTGATCTTTTCAATTGGGTCAAATTAGTGTTAGAGTAATAAAACTCAAGTGTAGGGATATGCCTATAAATCCCTAGTATTTTGATGTTATCGTAGAGGATGGTAGAGTAAATGTGTATGAAAAAAATCGAAAAAAATAGAAAAAGAAAAGAAAAAAAAAAAAAAAAAAAAAAAAAAAAAAAAAAAAAAACTACAACTACCGTCTACATCTATCCTTTAAATTTATGTTTGTTTATTTCACATTAAAGTTTTAGAGTGTCGAGTCTTGGCTTAGCAACGCCATTCTTCTTATGCATTTAACATAGAGATTTTTGACTTGCCACCACTAAATAGCCTATCCCACCAAACCCTTGTTTCCTACCGTAAGCCTAACATTACAACCCTTTAAAGACCTCTTTGATAGTCTTTCCTAGGTGCTTACGCCAAAGCGATGGAGGTTTGATCTATTCTCAAGCCTATGGTAATCTATGTACTAGGACCGGTTAATGAGTGTTTATCTTCCATTTCCTATTAGTTATATTTCATATACACCGAGAGAGATGCGAGTATCCAAACACCCCATGTGAGGTGCTAGTATGTGATTTCCGTGCTTGTTATGACTTTTATGGGCTTATATGTGTTGTGGACCGCTTTGAACGAATGCTTCATGACCCCAACTTATAAATTAATTGGCTAAAAGCACATTTGCTTGAGGACAAGCAAATAACAAGTGTAGAGATATTTGATAAGGTTTTAAAAGGTACCATTTTGAGGGTCGCTTTAGTCCTTATTTGATCATTTTGTATCCGTTATTGCTTAATATCGCTCCTTTTCACTTTTAGGTCTCTTGAAGGCAAAATCTTGGAATGGCACTTATTTGGACGAAAAGCGCGAATATATGAAGAAAATGGCCAAAGTCAAAATCAAGACACTCACGATTCTTTGAAATTAGAAGGCGACGCGTCAAAGCTAATGGCGACGCCGTCCGAGGATTTTTGCGACGGTTCGAACTCAAAACTCGTAATTTCAAGTGACGACGTCCGGTTGTAAAGAGTAGGCCGTCGCTACTCGGACGGCCTAGATGCAATCCGACGACGCCGAATCGAAGAGGACGGCGTCACGGACATAAGGTGGCGCCGTCGCAAGGTTAACGTGGCCAAGACGAAACCCTAATGACGGCGACACGGCGGCGGCCACGAAACATAAGGTGGCGCGTCGATATGTAATCTTATATAGAATCCGAATTTTTCGCTTTTAAGAGAGTCTTTTGAGTGAAAACCTAAACCGAACCTAAGGTGTCTTGTACAAGATTTTAGGGTTTTAAACCCTATCTTACATCAAGATAAGTATTTACTTCATTAATTCAATTATGTCTTTGATTATTTTGTGTATGCTTGCATGTTTTCCATGTCCCAGCTAATTTATTTGTGTGTTTGCTTAGAAGTATGAAACTTAATTATTGAATATTGATTGGTTGTTTCTTATTATAGTTGATTAATGATCTAGTAATGCGATAGGTCATTAGTTGTGTACTTAATGCTTGATTCATCTTTGTGAACCTTAGAATATAATTACCCGAGTAGTTGTAGGCTAAACCATCCAAAGAGCGCTTAGAGTAAGAGTTTATCATCCCAGTGGGTTTGTAGACGAGACCCTTTGGTAAGTTCAAAGAGTTGGGAGAAACGATACCCTACAACTTTAGACACACAACGCAACTAAGAATAAGGACGTGACAATTCAACCATCAATAGGAGATAATTAAGGAGTAGTACAACCTAAGTAAACACATCTTTAAACTATCATACGAGCACACATTAATTAGACATAGACTCCCACAACCTTAGTTTAGATAATTAGATAATAGTAGAGTAATCGGTAGAAATACCAAACCCCAAATCCAATACCGAGATTCGTACCTTTCCATTTCATAAAACATAAAAGATAAAAATAATCTTCCTCAACCTTAACCTTAGCATAGTAACTCCTTACTAGCATTCCTATTCCCTAGAGAACGATATCAATACCCCCGGCTTACCCTAATTACTACACTACAACGATTAGGTTCACCGCCTAGGTGTTATAAAACTTGCTCAAGAAAAGGAAGTTTCCTTGACCCCGAACGACGAGTGTAGCGTTATCAAGAATGTATCCAAACAATGGAGGAGTGAAGCCATGAATTGTGGGAGGTCGTTGATGTATCTATGGAAGAAGATGTTGATAGTGGAGATCAAGAATTTTGGTATCGATAAAGATGGAATGAGGCGCTTCTTGAAATTTTGAAGACGTGGTAGAAGATGAGATAGTGCAGGACACAACCACTAATAATATGTCTGCAACTACGGATAGTTTTCTTGAATCCACTGCTGCAGTTTCAGACATGACAATTGTACCCACTGCTATCATAACCACTTCCACTATTATTACAACCATCTCTTTATCACCACCTAAACCTAAAGAAGTTGAGAAAGAAGCTGCAAGTACATTGATCAATCTGAGTAAAACCTCATCTAACCCTACATCTATCATTGCACCTGTTTCATCTAGTAAATCTACTGCAACCAAATCCAAAAGCAAAAGTTTAGTTATTGGTGAACCTTTAAGGAAGAAGGTGACTCAATTAGATGTTGGAAAAGGTAAAGGAGTTGCAGAACCAGAGTTGAAGTTTAAAAGTAAAGAAGAACAAATTGCTTATGATGAAGAGTATATAAGAAAGATGTTAGTCAAGAACAAGCGACTTTAGAGAAAAGAAAGCAAGAAGAGAGGAGGCTAGTCGAAATTGTTAGCTACATGGTATGAATCACAAAACTATCTTCAAGCTTCTAATCAAATACATGATGAATATACTAAACAAGAATGGACATTGTTGGATGATGAGGAAAGAGCTAGACTTTGGGTAGATGGGCAAGGAGGATCGAAGAAAGGAAACAAGTTATAAGAAAGAAACCTCCTACAATTGCACGGTTGAGGAATGTATAGATGAAGATTATTAAGAATTCAAGCATTCATATTCTCGATAATCTTAATAAATGTTCTTTTGAAAGAATTCATGAGCTTTATTTGATGTGTATGAGGATTAATAATGATACTTTCTATCCAATGAATTCTGAAAAGGAAGAAGAGTGGATTAAAGGTAATCTAAAGAGAAAATCTGAGGTTCAGGGATGCATCTGGTTCTAAAAGATTGAAAGAAACTGAAGATAGCAATAAAATTATCTTTTATGAGTATGAGCTTAAAGGGAGTAAAGGATGCTGGAAAATTCAAAGACTCAATAATGAAGTTTCAGAGTATAATAAATTTTCACAGATGCTTCAGTATTTTGATAGAGATGATTTGCTGAATCTTTGGGAGCTTTATAGGAATAAGTTTGGTAATGTGCAACCAGATGATTATCATGAGAGCATGGTTTATAATCATTTGAAGATTTTGTTTGAGCCTACTCATGATGAACCCGAATGGAAAGGACTACGAATGGACAAGTTACGTAATGGTTTGTGTATCAAACTTATGGAGTTCATGTTTTAATCAGATCGGAGAAGTTATTCATATGCTTGTAGAAGGTGATTATCCTAAATTGAATAAGTATCCGTAAATTATTGCATGATGGTGAAGCTTTGGTATTATCAAGATGTTGATGCCCTATGATGGTCAAGCTTACAATTTGTTGTCAAGTATGAGAAAATTCTTAAATCTAGTAAGTGTTTGACTACATCCTCCAATTCGATGTTTTGAGCTTAAAGGAAACTTGAGAATTCTATTTGAATGTATCAAGTTTAGGGGAGGATTGTTGGGTTTTGGTTCCTTGGATCATGAATTATTCTAAGTGTTGGAACCACGGATACCTTGATGAAACCACGATGTAAGAATAGAACCATCAAGACAAACCGCGGCTAGTAGTATTGTGTAACCACGGATAATGTAATGTAACCACTTGCTAGTCTTGTATAGTCGGTTTAGTATTTTGTATTAGATAAATATGGAAAAGATATTTATCTTGTAGGTTACGTATTGTATTATGTAAAGGACTCCTTAGTCTATAAAAGGAGGTCCTAGGTTAGATTAGATATACGTATGTTTTGTATCTAAGGTCGATACACTTCAAGGTTGAAAAACCCTAATACTTATTAGAGTATTCGTATTAATAATAATATTGAGGTGTTGAATGTTTATTGTTCTTCTTCTTAAGATTAAGTATTAAATTCCGCGTGATACTTAATAAGTCTTTGTTTAAAGTCAGTTTCTATATTAGATCGTTTGCTCAACTGGGATCAGCAATCATGTCCGTGGGTTCAATAATCTCGAAACCCGTCACTTCCATGAATGACGTATTGTAGACACCTCTCTACAATTAGAAGAAGGTATCAATACCTCCTTCCGAGCCATAGGACTAGAATGTCTTCTCAAAATTAACGAGAAAATATGTCCAAGGTTTGTATTGGAATTCTTCCGTCAAGTCGAACTCGTTCGTAACGAGGATCGTTCTCTATCCCTTTGGTTTTGGATCAAAAACCAAAAGTTTGTTTTGACTCTTGGGCAATTTGCTCAAATTCTCCGAATTCCAAATTATGGACAATGTGCCTTCACCAAAGATTGGTCTCTTGATTCTCTCTTCAATTTTCGTGAAGAAAATAGTCCGTATTGTTCTCACATTCCTTCCCACAAGACTTAATTCGTGATATTATGCAAACCCCATCACTCCAATCCAAACATCATCTACACACGGATATTCTTGAAGAGTACAAGCCCTTGCACTCATCCCACGTGAAAATGTTTGGAGTCTTAGGGGAAATCGTGAAATCCTTCTACTTTGTGCTCACATCATGTATTGTGTGCTAACACAACAACCATACAATCTCGCCTATATCTTTGCAAGGCGAATTGTAAACCTTCAAGGCTCCAAGAATAAACTCATTCCATATGGAATGTTCTTGACACGCTCTATCATAATGTCATGCATTTTCATCCTTAATTTCAAAGTCCGTTATGCGACTTGTGAACAAGATGATGGAACCGTGAACATTTCCTCATGAAGACGTTCTTCATTCACGAATCCGCCAACACTCATCAACCATTTGATGATCCATCTAGCGAAAACACTCAAGGAACCTAATAGTATTTCAAATAGGATCAATCCTCTTGTACTCGTGCTTTATCAATGTAATCATATTTCCTTCATGAAATAAAACATCTTACATTTGATATCTTAGTGTTAGAACTCCTTTAGACTAACCTTGGAATATAATGAATTGTCAAGATCATTGCATACCATTAGTAAAGGCTCTGCTGAGCAGATGGACGGATCCCAAAGTTTGTGCTAGACGGATCCCTACACTTAGGGAACCGTGGGATCCAACAAACAGAAAATGCAATTGCAAGCATTGTATTTCAAACATATCCTTAGAACACCTCACACTAAGCTAGTCATAGTGTCTTAAGGCAAATTAAATCCTTATCAAGTTAAGTAGATCCTTCCTACTCACACATAAACTCACCTAGATCACACTCAAAGACGCTTATAGATCTATTGTTTCATTTTAATCCATTACTCTTCCGATCTTAAGCTCACACATCATTTTTCACATGATCCCTCATATCTAAACGTTGGAAACCTCTTATAGCAAAATCGATTATAATCATTCTTTCAACAAAATTGGTCAAAATTGATCAAATCCTAGTTTTCCATCTTAAGCCTCTAGGATATTTTCCAAATGATTAATCTAAGTCACTATCTAGGATCATTTAGCTTCACTTGACACTCTCAAAATCTTTAGTGTCATTTTTGTTCATTCATTGGTACTCATGAAAGTTCCAATTTCTTCCATAAAAGGCAATCATTAGCTACATCACTCATTACCTTCAAGTACTTAAGCACCCCTTCATTTAAGACACTTAGGAGGACTGAAAACACTCAAGGTGATATAGATCTTAGATCTTAGAAACATCATTTCTACTCTTTCATAGCTGCTGAGAGCCGAATCCCTAGGATTAGCCTAGACGGATCCCTCTGAGGAGGGAACCGTGGGATCCGGGTGACAGATTATGTCAAACCTTGCTAAAACAATCATTTCAACTCATCTTTCTAACTCAAACACTCCATCTCATCTTAAATGAGTTCCTAGATCAGTACAAACTCTGAAGTTGACTCTTGTACATGTTAATCATCACATTCCAATGAATTTTAGTGGCTTAAGGCTTAAATGCACTTGCCAAATCTCTTGCTTTATAAACCACATTGTTTGGACTTCCATAGTCATCACCTTCATCCTAATTTTCAGCACTTTAGAAATTCTTACAAACCTCTTGAAATCATCTCATCATGAGGAAAACTCCAAGTAGTAACTTATCCACCAAAGAACCACCCAAGAAAATTGCTCGTATTGTACACCAAATTTCTTCAACCGAATCATCTCCGGTCAAACCAACGAATGCAAGGATCTCTTCTCAACCAATCAAACCAATTCCGAAAAGGATAGTACCCACAAAACTACCTATGCCAAACACCACCATACCTCCTAGGCCAAATCATATCATCTCCACTAAACCATCACCATTGGTTCCTAGAGTTATTTCTTTTACATCTCCACTTTCATCACCACGCCTCTACAATTTAGAGGATTTGCCTCCTAGGCCGTCTCATCCGCCTCCGCCAATAACATTCTCCTCATTAGGAGGAATAATGGTACAAAATCAAGGTGTTGAGTCAACACTAGCTCCGGCTTCCTTTTCACCGTTTCCATCATATAATCCGATTTGGATTATGAGAAATCATCAAAGTCAACCACCCGACCATATGGAAGTTGACACTTCTCTACCACCACCATCATTCTTGGTCGAGCCATTCTCAAATGCGCCCACCAATCCCTCCGCCGCTTAAAGCTCCATAAGCCGCTTCACTTGATCCTTCGCATCAAGCCATTTCATTTCTTCCACCACCACTACCTAGCCATGACAAAGATTGCTATCATTGTCAACATGTTGAAAGTTTGATACATGAAGTACGAGAAGACCAACGTTTCATGTTCTATCATCTCCTCGAATGTTTCGACGAGATTAAACCTAAACAAAACTTGAGCTAGAAGATTTTAGTGGTGTCCTAGCATCAAGCGATAGTTGGTCTAGAAATTCCTAGTCATGTATTTTTTTATTTTCTTAGTTTTTGGAGTCATGTATATAATAACTCTAGTTTTATTAACTAAAATTACATGCTACTTGTTATATTTCTGAGTATATGATTACGTTGTATTCATATCTCACTTTTGTGATAACATTACTTGTTATATCACCGCTGCTAAAATTGATCATCGCCTATACTGATTCCTCGGGACTGCCTAGATGGATCCCTACTAGGAGGGAACCGTGGGATCCGTGAGACATAACACTATTTTTCTACTAACTTGGATCACATATGCAGGAAATTGTGCATTATACTTGTTTTCTAATCTTTGTTTTGTAGTTATTCAATTTACACATGAAGACTTTGACATCCTAAAGCTAGGGGAGCTTTGTGTCAAAGCAATACATTGCAAATCACTTGCAATATTAGGATTACATTTCTTGACATCCCTTTGCATAATTGCAATCATCAAGGGGGAGCACATTCGTCACTTAGATTTAAATCTTTGCAAACTTAGTTGCAAACAAACTAGCTTAGTATTACTTTCTTGACGCCTTACATAGGAATGGACTCGTCAAGGGAAGTAAAGACGAGATCCTTTCCTGCTACTTGCTCTCTATTTCTTTTTATTTTTTTCACATGTTTTCCTAAAACAATGTGTTAGTTTCCTTTCAAGCTCTTTTGTTTCGACAAAAGGGAGAAGAAAGTAAAACTACAATTCAAACTTTACAATTTTAGCTTTTCCTTAAAATAATTTTATGTTTTGTCTTCAACAAAAGGGAGATTGTTAATACAAATAAGTCGTAAAAACGCTTATTTATATTTTACGATCTTCTAATGTTTTGTCGATAACAAACGTAAAATCATTTTAACGAAACAAATAAAATACGTAAATGGTTTGAACTAATAGTTTCTAACATATTCATATTTTCACATAAAACACTAAAACAAGTATAAGTAATTTGATGATTTAATATTACATATGTACAACAACTAGTGTTTACATATTTGGGTAAAATATACACATAACTAGTATGTAGTATATTGGGTAATATAAATGGGTAGAAACTTAAGTATCATAACCCATTGGGCAAATACATTGAATGTAGTTGGGTACAACCCAAAGCCCATGACCCATGGAGCTTGACCCATAACCCATTGCATGACATCATGCTTATATCATATATGGATAATATCCATAACCCATGGTTTTGACCCATACCCATGTGACTAGGTGCACTGCACTCAAGAGATACATTGTATCTAACTAAAGACCCATGGATCAATCCATGACCCATGATCCATAACCAAAATACCCATGGGTAAAGGGCGTCCCACGGATCCCTAGCTTTACGCTAGACGGATCCCTTGTGGAAGGGATCCGTGGGATCCGGAACAAGAGAATTTTTCCTCTATAAATAGTGAGCCATTTCTTCATTGTTTCTCACCCCTTTCTAACAAACTTTCCCCTAGAGTTAAAACTCTCTAACCTCAGATCCAAGAGATCTATGTTTGTAGTTTTGTTTTTGTGTGATCTTCTAGGTTCCTCTTAAAGGCAAGATCACCACCTTTGAAGTCGAGCAAGCTCAAGTCCATGAGTGGCCATGCTTCCTCATCATCAAGACTACTGAAGTTTTCTTGTTGGTGATTTTTTTTTCTTTTCCTAAGAAGTGTTGAATACATTTGTGAAAGGTGTCTCAAGTGTCAAGACGAAGATATTAGTGAAGTGTATCTATCGTCCATATCATAAGCACTTGTGGTAGGTGCTTAGAAGTCAAGACTAGAAGCATTAGTGAAGGGTGCTTAGAAGTTAAGACACAAGACATTAGTGAAGGGTGTCTTGAAGATCTAGTTAAAGGCATTAGTGAAAGGTGCCTTAGATGTACATTTGATTTGGTGTGTTTCGATGTACAAGATAGATTAGTATTAGATCCAAGGATATTGATATCCTTGATGATGTTGTAGAAAGGAGTTGATCTTCTTTGGGATTAGTCGTTGGTGTAGTGTTGGGTAGTAGTTCCTCCATTGCAATGGAACTAGGTGCTTAGCCTAGTACCTAATAAAGGGTAGGCGACGTTGTGTAGGTGTGGTTCACCTTGGTGTGAAAGAACTAGGTACTTAGCCTAGTACCTTATAAAGGGTAGGCGACGTTGTGTAGGTGTGGTTCACCTTGAGTGAAAGAACCGGTGGTTAGCCTAGCAGGAAAAAGGGTAGGCGACGTTGTGAAGGCTTCTCCGCCATAAGGAGATTGGTGTAGTATTTACGAACTCTCGAGTAGGTGACTCGGGGAGTGGAGTAGGGCAAGGAAGGTGTCCTTGTAGCCGAACCACTATAAATACTCGCGTTGTGGTTTTGTGCTTCTTACTCTTATCTTTTCATTACATACTTATATATGCTTGTTTATCAACATCCAACACACATATCCAAATAGATTGACATAAGTCGATCTAAATAGATTAAAAGGAAGTTTTAATTGGCAAAACTATT
Organism: Chrysanthemum lavandulifolium; assembly: GCA_022545495.1. NCBI lineage: Eukaryota > Viridiplantae > Streptophyta > Magnoliopsida > Asterales > Asteraceae > Chrysanthemum > Chrysanthemum lavandulifolium. The sequence goes on along the minus strand of CM040239.1, from coordinate 219,472,735 downwards.
CAACCCCCCCCCCTTCTAGTTTTCCACAGTTTATATAGGTCTAAGGTATCTTCTTCACCAACTTATTAAACCGTGAAACGATGCTCTTTTCGTTATCGGTCCGAGGACAAAGAATCACCCACCTTTGTCGCTTGTGGTGTAATCCCGTTATTGCATGTGGAATCCATCTTAATACCGGAGGTATATTACCTTCCGAATGGTGAACTGTGTGGATGTTTTTGATACAACTTCCTCCTCTACAACTCGTTGAACAAATTCATCAAGAGTCTCCTTTGGATCCACATTCTCATTAGTCGGTCACGCTCATCAAATTCACAATCATCGTTAGAGTCATTTGATTTAGTATCATTTGAAATATGCATACCCAAGTTCCAATTTTTTTGACGTGGCCTTGAAAAATAACACCATTAATAGTGACATTAACCTTTTCAAAAATTAGAGATTGTAATTTAGTGGTAATACAAGCCCTACCTGTACTCAAGGTGTTTTCTGCATCGTCATCAAAAAAGTTGAAATTGCCAAATAGGTTTGCCACTTTTTTGTAGGCGCTTGACCCCCATGAACACAAAGGGAGGCCACTAATCTCAATCCATACCATCCGTTCATCGACAACAAAGGAAGGTGAGGGGATTTTGATGGACGTCCATAGAAGTTTCAAAGATTCATTGGATTTGAATGCTTCACATGATTTCGAAGAGGTGAATTGAATCCACACCCATAAACCTCCAACATAATAAATCTCAACATCCATAAACCCTTCGTCATGGCAAACTCGATACATGTTACTAATCGTGTCAATCTCCATCACTTTAACCAAAACTACCGAGGAGGTATCATCAACCTTGATGAGATCAATTTCACCTAATTGAATACTCTTGACGTTGTCCACAAAGATTTGGCGAATATCTTTTGAACTCGTATCACCATGAGCAACAGAAGCACAGGATTTTTTCAAGGGGAAATTAGCGGTACTGTTAGTGCTAAAAATAGGGCGATCATGAGTGGTTCTAGGCATCTGCAGATTGTGTGAATTGAGTTTCCTAATTGGAAGCGAGGCGCTTTTAGGATTACGTTGAAATCTTGCAACCCAAACAAATACATGATAGCTCCCAATCCAAATATTCGAAATTGATTTGGCAAACAACTCTTCATTATGAACACCCAAAAACCTAACGAAACCGAAACGCTTACCTTGTTTTGATTTTTGTTTATGATAAACGCATCAACAATGCGTCCAAAAGGTTGAAATTCTTTCCATAAGTTCTTAGCATCCAAAGAAATGGGAAAATTCGTGACATAGAAGGACGAAGCGATTCGCCCACCTCTTTCACAAACGGGTTATCAATTGGTTTTGATTCTTTTTTGTTTTTTCCGAAAACCTAGGTCCATTCATCGTGGTTAGAATGGATCTAGCCATAACAATAGGTTGGGGATTTTTATCAAGCAGGTGGTGTGCAACACCTGTTTGGATTATGAATTGATTGCCTTGTATTTCATAAAGCAAATGAGTGAAAGGAGGTGGAAGAGTGTTGTTGTTGTAGTGAGTGTGGTGGTGGTGGTGATGGTGGTAGAGATTAGGTGGTGGATTAGGGTTGCCGTTTAGGAGGTGGTGGTGGTTTTCATCTCTCTCGTTGTTCTCTTATTACTTATGAACACTCATTATCATTTTAAAATATATGGCATTTGCCATTGCTAAGAATAGAACATTAGACCTCCTTGCTCACAACCAAATGACACAACCAACTGGAACAAGGGGTATTTCGTATTCTTGTCATCATTTTTATTGGCCTTCGGCTCGAAACTTATTCTTGTCATCATTTTATTGGCTTTATGCTCGCTTCAAAGGCTTCCTAACTTTGACAGTGAGAGTCGTCTTCAACTATCGTGAAACAAACCGTGACCCAAACTTTGACAGCCCTACATAAAAATCAATTATTGAATAATTGGTCATCAAAATCAATATCAAAATTAATGTGGTTAACCAAAGAATACGGTTGATGATTTGAGTGAGAAGACGTCGACTAATCCATAGTTGGACAATACAACCCAGTTGGTGATTGGAAATAAGGGCCCATTTGGTTGGGGTGTATGGGTATGGGTCTATGACTTTGAAAGTCATTAATGTTGTTTGGTTGGTTATTGGCCTCACCACAATGAATGAGGATACCCAAATGTGAAGGTTTCCTCATATATTTGTGTATGGGTGGTTTCTTCATACCCTTCATTATCATTCCACTATATATCAACACCCATACCCATTGTGATTCATAGCGACAAACCAAACGCACCCCAAGATTGTTGGTTGTTATGATAGAGTGGGCTCAATGGACGATTTTGATAAGAAATCATGTTTTGATTTTGTGGTGGTTGTGAATGATATTCAAAATTGAGGGGTCGAAAACTAACGGTTGGTGATACACCGGTTAACCGGAAATTCAGATCCAGTGTTAAATGCAGAGCGGTTTCTTGCACTCTGGATCTTCGCTTTTTGATCGGGGAGTTTTCTTAGACATGGTTAAACGAGAGAAATAGTTTGAATTGTGGTTTGGGTGAGGTATTTATAGTGTAAAATATAAAGGCTTTAAATTTTAAAAGTTTATTATTATTATTATTATTATTATTATTATTATTATTATTTTATTTACTTTTTAACTTTAAAGCGGTAATAAAATTTAATGGAAAGTGAGATTGTTTTGGCATTTTTGTGTGTTTCATTCGATTGTGCGGAGGATCGATTGAAAAAAAGTATCGATCGACTAGGCACAACAAGGTCGAACCGACACGCCAATCGGTCGATCGACCGACGACGACCTTCTGCAGCAGTGCCTACTTTAGTTTATTAAATGTCATTTTATTATTGCATTTAATTAAAATTTAAATGCATAGTTTAGGGTCCGTTTGGTTGACACATTTTGGCATTAGGTTAGGACTAATGGTAGAGAATTGATGTTTGATAGGTGATTGTAGGTCCCTTCATTCGGAGTGAAGGACAAATATCAACCATGTACAAATCCTAAGTGAGAAGCCATGGTACAATTGAATTCCGTATACAATATGTCATTTAGTACAAAAAGTGAGCCGTATTATGTTTATAATAAATTTTTTTTGTCTTTTACTTATATATTTATTTAAAATGCAAATAATATTTTAAACAATTATATTTTTATTTAATACCAAATCCAAATCCAAATCCAAACCCAAATCTAAGGGCCTGTTTGGTGTGGGGATATGGAATGAGGGTATGATTTTGAAATTCATTAATAGTGTTTGTTTTATGTAAGTAGGTATGATGAAACCCATTAAATGAGGGTATCTTCAAAGATGGCAACATAGCGGGAATTATGAAACCATTCCTTCTTATCCTCAAGTTGATGAAATATTGAGCCAATTTAAAATTGATGAATTATTGTCATTTTGTTGTTGCTTTAGGACAAATAAAAATATCATAATTTTGTTTTTGGTATTGATTGAAATGGTAGTCATATCCTACTTCTAAACCAAATAACGCTTTGAACAAATCATACCAATTTCTATTCTATCATATTATTAAACCTATACCACCTTATAACGATACCCATTCCTATAGTGATTCTTGTTAACAAACCAAACGGGCCCTAAATCTAAATCCAAATTCAAATCCTAAACCCTTCTACAAACCAAACGGGCCCTTACATTATGAAAATTGTATAAAAAATCATTTAGTAGGTGACATATTCGTTTGGTGATGATGCATGTAAAAATTATCTATGTGGTGCGAAGATATATGCTCGTATAATATGACGAACTCAACTCTACAAATGTATCATATGATAAAAGCTTAGTAGGAAGTTATGTTTTGTAAGTTATCCAGTTTTTATTAGTGGATAATTAGGCCCAAGTTTGATTTGTGGGTTTTGGGAATTAGGGTTTTACCATTATAAATAATGGTCATCAATAAAGTTATAACCACGGAGTTTTATCATTGTCTAACATGGTATCATGAGCGTGGTTTGATGTCGAGACCTAATCGGCCGTCATAAACCGATGCCTTTATGTCACCCCGTCATACCTTAACCGCCACCTATTTAACCACCATCATGCTCGAGTAGATTTAAGAGTTGGCGATTCTTTATGCAATAGTGGGAGCATGCAAAACCCGTTCGAAAGTTAACTTCAACGATCATAACGCTTAATTAGGGGTACTACGAAGGTAATAAAAGGACTATGAAGATATTTTTAGCAAATGGCAATTGACCTATCTATTGAGCCCAAATTTGTTCACGTAGCCTCTAATTTTGGCCTATTAGTGTTGATTTTGTTTTATCTTCTCGAGAGAAAAAAAATATAGTTATTTAATTGTTTGTTTTTGTTTTATGTCGAATCTAAGGTATTAATTCGAGATGATTTTTGTTGGTGTCGAATCTAGGGTTTTATTCCCAGACGACTTTTGTTGGTGTCGTGAGGTCACCATAATATGAACACAAGTATATAGATGATAGAAATAGGAGATGAGAAGGGAAGGTTACACACAAACACACGTATGAAAATAGAGAAAGGATAAGTGTATTATGAAAGTGAGCAATACCTCCAAGGAGAGGTTACAATGTATTTATAGGCAAAGGAATTAGGCATCCTCGCCTTGGCCTTTGGGCCTCAGATATGCCTATGGGCTTTCTACATAAGCCTAGCACTAATTACAAACATAAAAGCCATAATTACGCAACCTATTACAATGAAATGACTAACACTTGATAATACTAGTTACAAGTGATTCCAAAAATCTCCCCAAGTGTTAGTGATGATGTAATAGCGGTTGTTGATGTCTTCTAGCATTCTTCTTCTTATGAGTAGATATGCTTTGTTTCTTTTGACTTTATCAGCTTTGAAGTCGTTGTATTCTTTGTTCTTTGTTCTTTTGTGGATGTTGTGATAGTAGGTTGTTGTCTGTCTTTTGTCAGCTTCGTTGATTAGGTGTCTCCACGTTTTTCTCTACCATGCTCACACGTCTTTTGACTTTGGATTTCAGATGTGATGTAGTTCTCAAGTCTTTAAACTTTGTAGATTCTTTGACTTTGAAGAATAATCGTATTGTGTGACAACTCGTAAATTCCTTGATGCGTCATAATGGGAGAAACATCAATTAGAGCGATCGTTTTAACAAATTTGAGGTACGAGTCGTATTATATATCGTTTTTATTGGAAATATTATTTTAAAAACAATGGCGTAATTCCCGTGTCATGAATCCCTCGTTTGCTAGTCCAAAAGAGCCCCGAACCTAATATATCAAAAGTATTTGAAAGTTTTATGTATGGCCCCTGTGATAATAACATTTCCGCCTTTAGAGTTTTAAATGAACACATTATGCCCCTCCTTGGAGTATATATACTCTCACTCCTCCCACTCTCCTCATTTCTCTTCCTTACTTTTTCTCTCTACAAAAACACACACAAAAACTCCTCCTCCTTCTCTCTAAAAATCCGGCCACCACCCTCCTAGGGTTCCGGCGCCGTCAACTTTTCCGGCCAACTTTCCGGCGACCTACCCTAACTACACCACCTATCCTATCTTGTAGATCGGAACATTGTGGTTCCATTTTCGTGCAACACGCACCCTCAATCAAACCCACGCGCCCTTGATCTTGAAATTAGGGTTCGGATTTTAGGGTTTTGATGTTAACAAGTTTCAATAATCTCTAGCATGGATTGGTCACAAATAGTACTCGTGAGAGACACCACCATCTTCGTTTCCTCTCTTTTCACTCACGGTAAAACGAAACCCCTAGTGATATCATTTATTCTTTTTCTTCTTTTTCTGTTTTGAAATTTATTTATTTTTTATACGTATTAAGTGTGTAGTCGTGGATGGATACAAGCATAAAACAAGGTTTATAAACGTTTGAAAACTGATTCGTATGGCGCTCAAACAAAACGTGATACAATATAAATTTGTGGTGATAAAACTGGAAAACTAGTATTATAGTTTCGTGTGGTACAAAGAAAATCAATTCGGTGGTGATTTTTGTTTGAGTTTGGCTTGAAAGTTAGTGTTGGGGTCGGGTCAGACCCGTTCGGGCTTATTGGGTCGAATCTGTCACGAGCCCGGTCGAGGGATTGTGTCGGGTCAGAAATGGTACGAGTCGAGTCAAAGTATTCTTGTTGTCGTGAGTTAATTGTACGAGTCGAGTCAAAGTATTCTTGTTGTCGTGAGTTAATTTGGAGTAGTTGGTCATGGGTAAGTGGGAATGAAAAGAATACAAAGGGTGGTTTGTTTAGGTTGTGGCTGTCTTAGTCTTTATATGGTGCACATGATTTGGTAAAATTGTCGGGTCAAGGTTTGACCAAATATTCCCTTGCCATTGTTTGTATCGGGTTATATATGGGGTACACGATATAGGTTGAATTTGTTACGAATACGAATTAATGAGACGCGAT